>JANPWX010000056.1:900815-982495 GCA_024734555.1 Trochalopteron elliotii
GATTGCTTTGCTGGGGATCCCTAATGAAAATGTTAAGAGCAGTAAACCCAGCAAAGGAGAAACATCTGTACCTGAACACAGGACCATTTGCTGAATCATTAAAGAAAATGAGACATTTCAGAACACAAAAGAATTTTCATTCATGGGAAAAATTAATGTATTTTTGATATGACACATGTCCTCTCTTAATTGACATTCCTCCAGACATCATACAGACTGCAATAAATTCCTTCTTCATTTAAAAATAAGTCAAAAATTAAATTGGGGGATCTATGATTCTTTCAAAGTTATCACATAGCAATATAAAAAGTGATATATATGTTAATTACAGAAAACTCTGTGAAACCATAATCCCCTTCTTTTAAAGCTAATAGCTGTTACCATTTCATAACCACAGTCTTATAGCTCAGGTCCATTACACAAAAATGTTGGAATCAGTAAAGGTTTCTAGGACTCAAGCATTGACATTTGAATTTCAGAAGAACACCTGCATGAAATTATAGTGTTGTTAACTCAATGGACCATATACTTTTGCCTCTTCAGTAATAAAGGAATCAGCTTACACTAATAACAGCTTGGTTTTAAAAAATCATTAATTCCCCAAAGTTCCTCGCTAACTACCTTTTACTGCCTTTAATACTTAACCTTTGCCCATCAAAAGAATGCTTTATGAAAGAAAGGTACTAAGAACACATAAATACACGAGCATAATCCTAGGAGAATGCATTCTTTCCAGGAGACTGACAGTGCAGGAAAGCAGGTGTGTTTGCTGTAAGAACAGCTTGCTCCAGACAGACCCTAGTCAAACAAAACACCAATATTAGAGATGGAATCATTTCCACTGAGAGGGGATAAGCAGACACATCTCCAAAAAGAAGCCAAATCTGAGCTGGGTTACAACAGTCTGTGGAGCAAAACAGTGCTCCTAGTTCTCTGTATGGAACCTGCACAGCAGCTCAAACTTCCTGGCCACTGCAGCTGAGTGCCCAGAAGGTATTGGGCTGAATCCATGGCTCTCTGCAGATAGAAACATATGTCCTCTAACATTCACTGAGGAAAAAGCTGACAGCACCATAACTCACTGGAAAAATATGAGAGCATGTTCTGCAAAACTTATTTAAGAAAACTAGAACAAATGAAGTCACTCACATTCACGCTTTACAAAGCTATAAAAGCAACTGTGTTAAATCCTATTTTTTCCTGTCTGAACCTGATAGACAACTGCAGAAATTCAGCAGTGCTCTGCTTGTCCTGCCAGTTGAACTTTTCCATAGCATGACAGTTCAACGAACTCAACATTTCTGTTTGGATATTTAGCATTCTCTTCTCTGCATCACCTTCAGTGTGTGAATTTTTGATTACTTCCTACTGGGCAGTAGCAAACTCAGCAGCAGAATGCAAGGGCCAAAGCTGAAAGCCCCCAGGTACTTGCCATCTCTCTCAGCAGGTGTATCACAGAATTTATTTTACAGGAACATTAGGCAAACCACCTACAAAGTGACTTACAGAAAGCTTTTTAGCTAAAGTAGGATCAATAACAGAAAATGCTTATGTCCCAGTGGTCTTTCCATCTAACCTGCTTCAAAGGGAACGTGGACAAATGCTTGTTCAGGTAACAGAACCTCCCCATTCCTGCCAGCCCTGCTCACTTTGCTGTGATCAGAGATTCTTATTTACAGTCATGAGCACTATTATGCTCCAGTTTGGCAAAGCATTTAATTATAATCTAACCTTTAAAACAAAACAGTGGGGTATTACGTGCTTAAGGAAGTCAACAAAGCCTGCCACAAATGTAAAAAATACAAGACTTGATCCTGTTTCAGTTATTTGTGATACTCAAAAATAGCTGTTAAGACACAACATAAAAAAACAGCAGAAGAATAACAGAAGTATTTCTAACTCAGTGAATATGTCTATAAATAGAGTAGGGACAATAACCATGAGTCCCCAGACAGACCACTGAGAGGGTGCTGGTTGCAGGGCACTGCACTGATGAATGTGCCAGGCTCAGAACAATTCCATGTGGGAAAACCATAACCTTTACAGAATTTAACTGGTAACATTTTAAATGGTAAAAATATTGGATACAAGTAATGAATTACATTCATATAACAGTCATTAACATTTACCGTTATGGTCAAAACCATTACAAAAACTAAAGTCTGTTCATACCTCTAGTTACAAGCAGCCCTTAAAAGCTTTAAGTATATAAAGTTCAATTATTAAACTGGCATATTTTTTCCTTTGATATCTATCAGCTTTTAACAAAAAAGAGAGCTGGGAGTCTGCTTTGCTAACTACAATGCATGGCAATTTCAGTCTTAATATGCTATTTTTGCAAAAGTTATAATTTCATAGAAATAGGGTCTGTATACCAAGAACTCCACATAAACCCTCACTTTTAAAATGATACCACTGCAATGCAAGCATATATTACCATGTCTTCTGAATATACCTCATGGTCTACTCATGTTCTTACTCGTGGGGGATGAACAGATTGAGAGCAGCCCTGCTGAAAGGTGTTGGGTGTGCTGGTGGAGAGGCAGCTGAACATCACCCAGCAATGGGGACTCACAGCCCAGAAAGCCAAACGTGTCCTGGGCTGCATCCAAAGCCCCACGGGCAGCAGGGCAAGGCAGGGGATTCTGCCCCTCTGCTCTGAGATCCCACCTGGAACACTGCATCCAGCTCTGGGGGCCCCAGCACAGGAACAACAGGGACCTGGTGGAGTGACTCCAGAGGAGGCCACCAAGAAATTAGAGGAATGGAGAACCTCTCCTATGAAGACAGGCTGAGACAGTTGGGTTTGCTCAGCCTGGAGAAGAAAAAGCTCTGAGGAGAACTCAGTGCAGCCTTTCAGGGAGCTTATCAAAAAGATGGGGACAAATTTTTTACCAGGGACAGTGGGTAATTGTTTTAAACTAAAATAGGGTAGATTCAGACTAGACATAAGGATGAAACTTTGTACAGTGAGGGTGGTGAAATGCTGGCACAGGTTCCCCAGAGAGGTGGTAGGTGCCCAATCCCTGGAAGCATTCAAGATCAAGTTGGATAGGGATCTGAGCAACCTGACCTATTGAAGATGTCCCTGCTCATTGCAGGGAGAGGACTAGAGACCTTTAAAGGTTCCTTCCAACTCAAACTACTCTGTGATTCTATGCCACAAACAAGATTTTAGTTCAAAACACACTGCATCTGTGCACTCACTGCATCCAAGTATTGCAGTGTGGCACCAGAAGTAATTTAACCACAAACATCCCAGGAGGGATTTGGAAATGATTGATGTGACAAGACTGGCAGTCTCTGGATGAATCTCAACAGCTGCCACTATGGATTATTGCTCACAACATAAAGTCATAGCACTGGTAAAGAAAATACATGCAAATCAATGTATTTCTATTCTACTGACAGTAATGACTGTGACATCAAACGGTATAAATAACAACAAAGACAGGTAAAGTAGGTGAAGGTGCTCCTTGTGGACACTGTAATTAGCACTCATGGGAACAAGAATACAATTTATAAATACGAGGCCAATGCAGTCTCAAAGCAGGCTCTCAGCCTGAGTCCATACTAATAAACCAGGCAGGACCATGGTGGAGGATGAAGAGTAAGCACACAATTATCCACAGTGCTCTTACACCTACACCTACTAGGGTATGTACAGCTTTTAACTTCTGGCCACGTTGCATATGGAAGTGCATAAGCACCAGTTACCTGCTGCACAGCAGTGACTGTCCTATGCCTAATCTCCCTGCCATGGCATCTCCATCATGATTTCTCCTTCCCTATACTGCAGAAAACTGACTTGGAAGCTGCAGATTATGAATAAGCAGCAGCTGTTACCAAATAAAACTCAGGCTTCTTCTTAGGTGTTTTTTCTACCACCAGCCTTCCTATGGACCATTTTACTCCACCTTTCTGCTGCCTCTGTTCTCCATAAGGAATACCATCACCATCCACTTGGTTTCCAGCACAATGCCCCACAGGAGCCCCTTCCATCCCAAGCTTACAGACTGCTATACCCAGAGAAACATTTGCCATCTGAAATCATTTTTGGGGCAACTGAAACATCTCTTGCACCAGACAGTAAAGGCCCCAATGTATTTAGGGACCTGAACAGCCTGATGCCATGCTAAATAGCTGATGACCATACCAAATGCAAAAGCATTCAGCTGTATTGTACTTTCCCACTACTGCCACCTGTTTAGGATAATACTCCTTGAACCTGTTTCCTTTTACAGGAGGATGAAAACTGTAGAGCTGGGTTTAGGAATCCTTCTGTAGTTTACACAGCAAAAAAAAAATTGAGGGAGCCATGTAGTGAGTCATTGTTTTCCTTTGCTCACATTTTAGCAAGCCTCAGAGCAGGATGGTTGAAAGCCACCTCTGCTATGTGAGGAAACAGCATATCAGGCATATTGATCCTCAAACTCACCTTCTTGAATGTCTAAAATGACTGAGTTCCCTTTCATGCCTATAAAACACTTTTGCTCCTTCCCCAGGGAAAAGCAAGAGGAACACCTGCCTCTGTACTGGCTGGCTCTGCAATTCAGAGCCACTCACATTGACTCGAGGTGACATCTTAAGGACACTGGCTGTTTGTGATGGTGAGCTGGACTTGGTATTCTGCAAATATTTTCTTTCTCCTCTGCATAATAATAATTCCTCCCTCCCCTCAGAGGTTGCTTGTTTTTCTGGAATACATTAAATTCATTTCTCTTTATTTCACTGTTGATTCCTTTGATTCTTCCTTCCAGGGCAGAGCCTACAGAATTTTTGTGTTAATTTTTGTCCTAGGCAAAAAGAGTTTTCTTTGATCATCCTTGTTTTGCTAATTTTGGATGCTTTGAGGGGAATTAACGTCTGTTTTTAGCATGAAGAGGAGACTTCCCCCTCCCTTCTTTCTGCAGGTTGCTTGATCTGAATAGAGCAGATGGCCAACTATGCCTTTACATGTTACTTTCTTGGAAAAACAGGAGATATTGAATCCTTAGGCAGGGATTTTTAACAGGAATAAATTAAGTGATCTTAACACTGAGTTACGAGACTGCAGACATACAGTAATGCAAAATTCAGAAAAATGTTTATCCAAGCCTACCTTTAAACATAAGCACAAATTTGAGGGACCTCGGTGAAACTATAAATAAATTTACAATTATGCTCATGGAAAAACAGCTTACTAAATTAAGGCATAAGATGTTTTTCTTAAAAGACACAAATCTTTTTGCAGAAGGAGTCTGAGGCCTAACTTAGCTGACTCCCACTGATTAACATTAATGCAATTAGAATGGAAATACTCCTTCTGCTTGAGATTTGTTTGCATATGGCTTGTTAGCAATGCTATAATTCTCTGCACTTCACCCCCCCAGAGATGTTACTGGTGAACAGATACATAACATCCCTAGGCTCTGACACTGCCAGGGAAAATCCACATCCAGAGTCTTTGGTGTAAGTGCATGCTGACTGAGCACAACTCATTATCCAACATTAGTAACTTACATTCCTCTTCTTCCCAAAAAGATATGACAACTTTGGGCCAGTTCTGAGTGTAAATCCTAAAGGATCATTGTAGTTACTTAGCATAACCCTCTTAATGAGCATCATCAGTTCTCATTGCCAGAGAAGGTTCAGTGCTTCTCAGGCTTGCAGAAAACATTCCCTTCCTCTCCTTGAGTATAGACAGAGCAGGAAACCTGCAATCATGTAGGTACCATAGTATATAGGTGGCAATTAAGTACTGTCCCCCTCTACTTAGCACTGGTGAGGAATACTGTGTCTAGATTTGGGTCCCTAGGTTCAAGAGCATGGAGAAAATTGAGAGTGAAGAGCAGAGGGCTACAAAGGTGGTTGGGGTGGATAAAATGTGGCATATGAGAAGAGCTAAAGGAGCTGGCCTTGTTTAGTCTGGTGAAGAGGAAGTTAAGGCAAGACAAATGTTACTATCTCTACTTTTTTCAGTTCTACCAGTGATTTTAGAAGGGGCAATGGCCCCAAATTTAAGCTATAACCATTCATATTGGATGTCACAGAAATCTTTTTAGCTGGAACAATACTGCAGCACTAGAACAAGTTACCTATAGCATCCACAAAATCTTTGTGCTTGAAAGATTTCAATAAAAACCACACTTGAGCAGTGCTGGTCAAGTGCTGGTCCCAGTTGAAAGCAGATTGGATGCAATGAGTATTCCTGTGCTGTGGCTAGTCTCCAGCTGAGTTTAGACTGATCCATTTACACATTTTATTCATGCTGGTCCCCCAGACATTGCTCCCCTTATGGATCTGCTGCCTTAAAAATTCAGGGACACTGCTAATGGTCTGCTCAGTGTCATTACTCTGAGAAGGAAAAATTACAAACCCCATGTACCATGACCTGTATTCTGCCTCTCAGCAAAGATATTTCTAAACATAAGAAATCTACAACTGGAGAGCTCTTTCCCAAATCTGGAAAACAACAGTGGATTAAAGCATCAGAAATATCTTAAGTTTAATAACCTGGCACACGTTTACTGATAATGTTAGACTCCTGATCTGTCTCTCCCTCTTGCTATGACAGCAGCATCACGTGCAGCACTATACTGAGAGACAAGTCATATCTGCACCACAACAGAAGAAGGAGGCTAACAGGGGAGCTAAGTTTGGATGTGTGGCTGGCACAGGCTGGGCAGTGACAGGTCTGCAGGGTGTGGTAAGAAGCTGACAGCACTGCTCTTCCCTCACCCAGCCTGGCAGTGCACCACAGTGACACCGTGGTTGTACCTGAAGGGCACAGCCACCTGCTGCATTTGCCCCTGCTGTGATTTAGTGAGCTGATGAATAGAAAAGTAAAAGAAAAGAGCACCTGCCTGGAGTTGCATCAGTGTTGCTTCACCACCTATAAGCTACAAAGAAAAGCCTTGCTGAGCAAACATGGTCACAGATCTGTGGAGACCTCTCATTTAAAAAGTGGAAGCAGAAATTCAATAAAGTGTTTCAGTGCAGTTTTTGGCCTCTCACTCAAAACACAAGTGTCACTGGTGACATATTTATCTACCATACTATGTGCTATAGCAACATATGTTCATAAACATTCCTTTTTACAGTTCTCAGCTGCTGCACAATTGCATGTCTCTTGTTCATTGTATGGCAGCAGAACTGTTTGTTAATGAAGCTCACCATGACCAAAGAACACACATCCTGCACTTCCTTTCAGCTGACTGTGATGTGCAGTTAGTTGTAAAGTGTAAGTCAGCTGCAGCTGATTCTAAGTCCAAACTAGTAGTTCTTGAAGCCTTAGTTTGTGTTACTCACCTGAACTGGAAGTACTATTCAAGAGCCTCATCTCAATACACTGTGGAACAACACATAACCAGCTAAAAGACACAAACATCCTTGAAGTCAAATTGCCCATATTGGCAACAGTACTGATGGAGTTCATGTACAAGAAAGATAAGGCAATGAACTTTACTAACAGACATTTTATCCTGCTTTAATACACCAGTGTCTTTGGCACCAGGAAAATGAATTATCTTTATTATTTTCTTGAGCATTGTCTTCAGTTCAATCATTGTAATGTAATGAGCTCCTGAAATGGAATTTAATTTTATCCTATTTAGGCTTTTTTTTTTCCTTTTTTTTTTTTTTTTCCGAGAAGTGTGTTGTGTAACACATAGGGCAACTTGGCAAGATTCAACGATGAGTTCTAGAAATAGGAAGCTTTAATATTTATTTTTAGTACAGAGTATACAACACCTCTTGAAATACATGTATTACTATTCTATCAGTTAATTGGAACAAAAATTTATGCCAAGACCTACAGTAAGCAGCACTGCAGTGCTTTACTTCATTACAGTGAAGTAAAGAGTGGGAGTATTTTATTTTTTTTTAAGTTATGAAAGAGGATTCATTACTGTGAGGCTAAACAGGTGGTAGAGGCAACTCAGAGCTCTTTTGGGACTGATTGCCACTTTGATGCTTGGCACATCAGAGTTTCCAACAAGCTCTGATACAATATCCTGTGATTAGAACCTCAGTTTCACTAGGGGATCATATGCTTCATATGGTTAGGACAGCATAGTTTCATCAAACAGCAAAAAAAAAACCAACAAAGGAAAAAACCCAGCCCACAGCAGAGTAGCTCAGCTTCCTATAAATCCTGGTTGTCTGAGGGAGTGGTGTAGCTCTTCAGTTTGAAGCTTGACTACCAACAGTCCTTACACAGTTCAACTGAAGGCTTTTTATTTCAGTCACATAAAGACTCTCAGTATTTCCAAACTGCCCAGTGGATTTTCCAACACAACAAATCTTCAGCTGAGAAATTCTGATGCAACTGAACAGGACATTGGCACTTCCTAGAGACAAATCCAACCTTCCCACTAACAAACATCAGCAAGCACTATGAGCTTACTACTTTTCCCTTCACACACACTTACCATTAATATTTGTCCAGCTGAAATTTGGAATTTCTGTAGAAAGGGACTTCATCTTTCAATGTGTATATACTACATCACAGCACACAAGGCACCTCCTTTCTCCCTTAAAGTGAAATATGCTGTCTAAGAACATCTCTGGAATACAAATGTACATTTAAGCTCAAATCTGTTTTTTATCATGTCCAGCAAACACACTGGAAAATGCTCCCCCTTAAGAGCCATACAATCAATTCCCTTGCTTTATCAGGAGGACTGATGAAATGGATATCAAATGCCAGACCTGCCCTGGAACATGCACTGAATAAATAGGTACTCACATTCCATAAAGTAGGGCCCAGGTTCAATTCGCCATACAATTTGTCCTTTTTGCGTGCCAGTCACTCCCCGATTCTTGGAATCCCAGAAATTGGCTGGAGAGTTCTCATCTGAACGAGGGAAGGCAAAAAATAATTTCAGCAAGTAGTATTTAAAGTAGAAATTTTCTTGGCTTTCTGTTTCAAGAGGCCCAGATACAAAAATTACTTGTATTAAATAAAAAAATAAAGAAATTGAATTAACTGGCAAAAGATAAATAGCTTCTCTTGTACACTTGATAGATCAATTTATGCAGAGTGAGCAGACAGACACACAGCCAAAGTAAATATATGGCTTCCTGTAAGAGGTGACCTGCCAAGGTACAGTATTAAATTCCAAAACTTCCCTAATCCAACAGAGAGGCTATTGCGAGTGTATAGCTGATTGAAACTGCACCACAGAGCTGCCACACCATGTTATACACTGGTCCTGCTCTGTGATGTGAAAATCTAGCATTCATTCCCTAGTTAGGAATGCAGAATTGTAAGTAAGGATATCCAGTTAGAGGCCCAAAGTGCAGAACCGTCAGTAAAGCAGAGTAAAATACATTCAGAGAAAACATCCAAAGCAAATGGTATCTGCAGAGCACCTTAGCAATATCAGCATTATCCCTTCTCACATTAGGATTTTTGTCCTAACAAACACAGGTCTTCGGGCCTTTTTATTTCCCGGCCTGTATTCAGACACCCAGAACACCATATGAATCAAAGAAGACCGGGGTAAGAAGCTGTTTGAAAGGGCACCAAGGTTACTTCTGATGACACAGACAATGCTGACATAAATCCAACTTAACTCTTTTGTACAGGAAGTTCTTTGAAAGTATGCATTGTGATATTTTACCAGTGCATTTCAGCAGCTGTTTCTTAACTAGACTAGACAAGAACTACACCTATGACGTCAAATACAACATCCTAATTCTTTCCCATGGTACTGCATATTCTTTAATCTTACTTTTAAAAAAATCCTCTTTTATTATATACATTTGAGTACATTCTACAAATTTAAAAAGACTTCACTAAGAACCCAGTCTACTGTGGCTTTGTTCATGAAGCTCATATCCATGCAAGCACACTCCTTTGTACTTTGGTAGGAACTCCCACATAAGATTACAGAACTGTCACCTACATTTTAGATATCCATACACTATTTATGAAAGAACAATAAACAATGCAGCTTTCTTACTTTTATCTTAAAAATATGAACTCACACTAAAGCTTCTCTTTCTCTCTTTCATTCTGACTGCTCATCTCAGTGTACAGGCAGTAACCCCACTGAATTATGATTAGTGCAGTCTGTACATCCCATCCCACCACACCGACACACAGAACTTACCAGACACACACTGGAATTCTGTGGCTGCTCAAGAGAACTTACACACTGCTCAAAAGCTAGAGGAGCTCTGGAGAACCAAGAAGGGGCCATGGCAAGCTACTGACATTTTTATGCCTCCAGCCATGGGTGACTTTGAGAATTTTTAGAAAGCTGAGGTCTCGACACCTCAGTATGATGACAAGTCCAGGAGAGTTTCATAATTATCTCAATGACAAGGAGAAGGGAGAGGAGGGTTCTCCTAACACTTGTGATCCTCAAACTTGTAATGCCCTCAGGCTTAACTTCTCGTGCACAATCAACATGATAGGACACAAAGTGCATGCACCAGAAAGTCAGGCACACAGGCAGCAAAATCTCAAACTGCATGTATTTATTCTTCATTACAGTAAAAAACTTTCAGTGTAAACAAAGCTGTATCTCACCCATGTCTTGCTGGGTTTTTTTTCAAAGCCATATAAAGAGGAGCACTGAATGGACAGCCTGTAAATCATCCCACAGGCCTTATAAAAAATCTCCATGTGGTTTGCAATGACACATTAACCAAAAGAATACACTGTTGATGAATTTATTTACTTTTTTATTGTGTCTTCCTATCCCAAGGCCCCCTATTTTCTTCCAGACAGAACACTGGGAAGCCATGAGATACAGCTTAACTTCCAGCAACACTACACTAGTGACTGTTTTGGTCCACCATATAAACGTGGTTATGCAAAACATCACTACCAAAAGTGAGCAGTTCCTTTAAAAATTCCAGTTATCTGAAACACAGAGTTTTAAACTTCAGCATTCTCATTTCATCTAGGTAAACGAAAATGTATTCCTGAGAGTAAACATCTCACCTAACATGCTCTAGTTCTGAATTTCAGTATTTAATCAATTGGAGAAGAGTCTGTTCATGATTCTAAGCAGAAGGACAGATATTTGGTATATTATAAACATAAGCATGAGGTTTTTTCTTATCTTGTTCAACAAACGAACAAAGCCTGAAGCAATGAAATATGTCTTTATTGGTGAGATTTCCAACAATAAGGCACAAACAACTGTTCTTCGTTTTTTAAATCAGTCACAAAGCAAAGTCAATGGCAATTTTTACAGGGATATTAGTGAGCTTCAGAAAAGGTCTTCCACTAATTGAGAGTCAAATTCCAAGCCGGTAGTTACAAGAATGCAGAACACTTTCTTTCACTTCATTTAATAAAATCCCACATTTACTGAGGTGCCTGGATTTCCAGCCCTTTCATGAAGGAATGGACTCCTTTGCAGCAATGAAGACTAAATCATTGATACTCTGCCTTCAGGCACAGTGCCACTGCAACAGAAGGTGGTGGAGACAGAGGGATGGAAAATGCTAACAGACCACTGCCTGTCAGCAATCAACTCAAATTACAGAATTTATTTTGGTCAGCTTTGACTTTCTTCTGAAACAGATGGGCTTTTTCTACTTTTATGATGTTATTCACATGGGGGAAAAATAACCTTACTAATGCATATGGAAAAATAACTTCAAACATCAGCTCATGGATTTTAAAAAGAAAAACTGAGCAGGAAAAAAAAATACATGGCATGAAAACACTGAAGTACACAATAATGATAAAAATATTGACCAAAAAAGAGAAAGTGTTTAAGAGTACAAAGAGGAACATCAGAATTATCACTCCCTCATTTCTTCTCTTCCCCCAAACATACATGCACGCACACACTCTCTCTCTCTCTCCATATATATATATATATATATTCCATAGGGAACTTCGATTCTAAGCAGTTCTATCCTCCTTTTAGCACATAATTGTTGCTGTTTGTGAAACTGGCGGCTGTTCCAGAATCTGGGCCAAAGAGTAGATATAAATATCCCTTCCCAGAACATAAAATATGCAACAAAATACTGTCTTACTGCATCAGTATCTTGTCCAGTGAGGCTACACTTCTGAAAGAAATAAAACAATGCAAGATGCAGTTTCTCTCTATCTTGAGTAATTCTTAGACATAACATACCACAGAACTTCTCAGAGCTGCAACCCATGTACAAATCAGAGTATATGAGATAATATTCTACAACAAAAAGTGGGTAATAATAAATGTATCATTGTGTGGAATTTTCACTCGGAGTAATGCGCCTTGAAATCACTGTAAAGCAAAAACATTCTGAGTAACAATGTTTTCTTTATTTAACTACTAAACAATCAGCCAAACCTGGCATTAAGAATAGCTGCACTGGCACACTGTTGGATCTTCCCCAGCTTGTCCTCCAGGACCTTCAGGTTTTCTTCTGCAAAGCTGATTTGCAGACAGTCAGCCCCCAGCCCATCCCAAGGTGAGGGACTACTCCTGTTTGCCCATTTCTCCAGCCTGTCTGGCTGCACAACCATGTTTTATCATCTGCTGCTCCCAGTTTGGCACGAGGATGTTACAGAGTGTTGGAAGCCAAGCTAAGCCAGTGTCTGACATCAGGGGTCAGGAGGTTTCTGAGAAGCTCACATTTTGTTCTTTGTGTCTTACATCTTTCATTATTTCTGTCTTAGGAAAAAAGGATAAACTGTCTGAAATCCATCACCTCACAGAGTCATCTTGCATAGATTAAAGCAACAAATAAATAAATAAGGTGAAGTCTTTTATAAGATAGATAAAGAGGAACTGCTAGTGATTAATTATCTGAAACAAGCCTTACAGTCCCAGTGGACGGACTAGTCATAGGCAAACCAACACTCATCTTCTGGTCCCAGTTCCTGTCACCAGTAGTGTTAGGTTTTGTGATAAAAGGGTTGCTTCTATCAACACAAATGATTTTTAGTCTTCAAAATATCAAAACATTATAGAAGTCACAAATTTCTGGTGTGGAAACATCACTGATTTAAATTTCTTCCTGTGCAATAAGCAAAGGTCGCGACAGCAATCTAAGAGGTTCAAACTTTTGCATTCTGATCTCTTTACTCTTAACACATTTATAAAGATGCTCATACCAGAGCAAAGGTGATGTTAATAGATTCTGGTTGTCAGCTTTAATTATATACAACTTAACAAATTTCATCTTTCACTACCATATATGGGTACGCTAACTCACAGCTCTTGAAAAATCCATGCAGCTTAGCTCAGAAAAGATCAATCACGTTGGTAACACTATTGTATCCCTGCATAATTCTCTTATCCTCCTTTGGGATTTACATCCCAATCTCCACTTTTTCACCCCTTTATGGAAGACGCTTTATGCAAAATCTTTTGAAGTGTTTCTATTGTTCAGTTTCAATTTAAAATTTTAAATTAAGTTCATATTGTCAGAATGCTGACTTCTTTCACATTTTAGGCTAATGTCAATAAATTTTGGGCACTGAAGATGGTGTGTGCAATGCATTCAGTTATTAAGAGGAGTATTGGTACTAAGCTTTTAATGCATCACTCTCATTTCTTTTTCTTGGCAGGTGTTCTCTTATGGGGAGGACCAGCCGTGCTGGAGAATAACAAGGCTACATTTAGTTTTGTCTGAGGCTGAGATCTGTGATCTGCCATCAGGTCCTCTCATAAACATCCTACCACGAAGGGTCACTCCCCTACTTACTTTACTCCATCATTTCACTTAGTCTTTAAACGTAACAGGTTTGTGGTTAAGCTGCATTGGAGAATATTTCTGAGCTTGATTTTGAGCCAGCCATCAGGAGATCTCTAGGATGGCATTTCCAATGTAAAACCAAAAACTAATTTACGTGCATTTTACTGCACTACTTCCAAAGACCTCAATCACAACTGCACTCTGCTTTTCAGTGTGAGCACAGACTTCCGAGCAGTAAAACAGACTGTCACCAAAATGTAAGACTAACAAGAACATTCCACAGAATACATACGGTGGATTTTGGGCAAATGACTGGGAAAGTATGCAATGCTAACTTTTGTGCAATATTTTCACTTTGGTAACCTCTAATAATTTTAATTCTGGAGATACTAGAAATAAAAATCCATGGGTGATCAATAAAGAAGTAGCATAGTGTTTACTGACCGACCTAATGAACTAAATAGATTTTTTCCTTATACCCAAAATACGCTTAAAATATATGCTTATATACCAAAATATGCTTAAAGCAATAGGAAACTGTATCAGGACACATTCTAAGAAGATAAATTTTATCACCTGAGGCCTCACTCCTTTTCTACAAAGTCAATACGTAAATGAACAGGTTCAAGGATTTCTACTGCAAGCAATTACTATAATAAATCACATTATGTCAAGCCATTTAAAATGCACTAGGTATCAGTTAGTACCATATAAACAAATATTAACCCACTAAGCCAGAGCTTGTTTCTCTGATTTTCCGAATTCCCCATCTCAGCCTGTGAACACAGGTTATCTGGTGGAACCAAAATATTTCTCATGAAAGATAGAACCATTGCTGAAATTAAAGATCAACACTCAGTTGTACCTTCTAGCCTTACCTGGCCATTCCAAAGGATGCCTGTGGATCCTGAACTGCATTCCTCCATCAGAGCCCAATTAACAAACTGAAGAATAAAAACCACTAACGTTTTACAGGACTGATATTGAAAACAGCATCCTCGTTCCCAATCACAACCAGTGTTTTCCACAGAAGTTGCCTGCTGGACCCAGCCCGTGCAGCTCAAGTTTGGAGGCTTTAGCTCTGTGTTAGCACTGTTGCATAATCTCAGCTCCACGAGACACGTCTGTCCTCTCCCTTCCTGCTGTCATTTGAAGGAAAGGCTTTTAGAAGGATGTTCTCAAACTCTGCGGCAGTTTGGAGGAGTTGCACACCATCGCCTGCCTCTTCTCCTTTATTCAAGGGTTCCTCTGGGTTCAAGCAGCCCGTGCTCAAACACATAAGGTATTACGTCCTTCAAGCTCTGCTATTTGCAGCCACTCCCCTCTGAAGGGTACAGGATGCTGAAGCCCCATCCTCCCTCCACTTCCTTCCTTGCCTTGTCCATGAGAGGATTCCTCGGCATGGCCACAGCCCCGCAGCACGGGCGGGCTGATGTAAACAGGAGGATCCTTAAATCCTAGAAATGACGGCATGGCAGCCACAGCAACGAGCACAGCGGGAGCTCACTGAAGTGCTGGCTTTTGTTTACACAGGATTCCGCTCTCCCGCATGACTTCCCCACAAATCCAGTTATTTCTGGGAAGAGGGGACTGCTCCATGACATCTGGCTGGGATGAAGCTGCCTTAAACCCAGGATAACTCTGCACAGGGCACTCCTGGGCAGGAGGACAAGCAGGTGGCAGAGAGCTTCCATTGCTACTTCTCCTCTTTCAGGGTGGTAAATGCCACCTCAGGGCAGGAGCTTGGACAAGCCTCTATTTCCCTAGATGCTCTGACGCCTTAACAGCCTCCTGGTGGAACTACAACTGCAGCTGACCTAAAACTCCTTCAGCCTGTGACAAGGACCCAAATCATGCCAAAGCCGTCCCAGCACCTCAAGAAGAGAAAGGGTTTCTAAAGGAATCTGCAATCTGGCCCGTAGTCTGAGATCAAATCTTTCACAGCCCACATTTCATGAAATGGCACATTTGTGGTGCTGTAGGTTCAGGCTGTCAAAGCAAATATTGGTTTTCCTAGTAATACTCCGATCAAAAAAAAAACAACCCTTCCACCTCTTACAGGAGTATCTGTTCTTACTCAGCTTGAAGATGTTTCAAAAATGCTTCCAGTCAAAGAAATTAAGATGGATTCTTTGCTAACAAAGAGATGAAAGCTAATGTATTGCTTTGTGCTTGCATGAGCACCTCTAGGAATTGTATCTTCAAAGGACAGAAGGCGAAAGAACACCACAACCAGAATACTGTAAGAGAAATCTAATACACTGCTGCGTACGAAATGTCTGGAAACATTTCTCCCTTGAATACCAACAGAGCAACCCCAAAAAAAGTTGACAATTAAATTCTTGGACAGTCTTTAAAGCTCCTTAAGCAGCTACAAGATCCTACTATCACAGTTCTTTTTACTCTTCAGGATACTTTGGAAAAAACTTGGAAAGTAACGGAAATGCAAGACACAAGTCTTCAACTGAGATAAGCAAGAGCAGAAAAGAGGCAGAAAAAGAGACATGAGATGCTTTTACAGCCTCACACAGGAGAGAAGCTGCTGTGGCAGCTCTTCCTGAAGGTAATCATGCATTGCCAGAGGGTGCTGGGCAACACTCTGAATTCCAGCCTGGACACAGATTTCAGCCTTCTGGTGGCACGCTCCTGCTATATTAGCAGTGAAGGATCATCATCATCTATAATCACGACTCATGGTCAGAAAAGCAGAGAGATGTTTGTTCCTCATGGCACAGCAGCCCTTTTTCCTATTGCACAACCAAATTTAAGGTTCATGTGCCTCCACTGATTGCCCCTGAGCTGTGGGCAAGAAGCAGAGAGACTCCACTTGCATTCCCTCATGTCCCCCCTGTGACTCACTAGGTACATTAACATGCTGCTGACTTTTATTGCACTCTATTGCTTTAGGCAGCAAGAGCCATTATTAATTTTTCTAGTTGTGACTGACAGGATGGCCAGGAATAACATCAACTTCTCTAACACTTCACTCCTACTTCAGCTGCAGATGCAGAGGACAGACCATACACTCCATCCAAACACCAAACTATGAAATCTTTTTGCTGTTGAAACTTAATAGAGTGGGGAAATCCTTGTTCTCGTTTTCATACACAGCCTATATTCTGACACTGGCCATTTCCTTCTTTTCCAAGAATTATACCACCACATTTTAACTCCTTCTTTATGTATACTAACACTTCAGCATGGGGATCGGAGCATCTCCATATGCCCTCACACAATGTGATATTTCAGAGCACAGCAGCAGCTCAAAGGATAAGTTAACTAGAATGCAAGACACAAAGATACTGAAAAAAACACAAGTCAGTTTTTCAGACATATGACAGTACAATGGCAGGAATAAAGAGGAATTCCACTTCTCTGTATTCAAAGTAAAGGCATCGTTGAAATTCAAAGCATTCAGAGACAAAAATAAGTCCTTTCACCCATCTTACTGGCAGAAATCCAAAAGCGTAACAAGAGGAAGGAAATGACCTCAAGCTTAACCTCTTTCCTGAAAATCCTATTAATCCTTCTTCATAAACGATGTGCACTTCATTCCCATCCACAGCTCAGGTTTCACAAATGTGCCAGCCCCACAGCATAAATGCCTTGTGCATCGTGAGCCACCTGCCAGCTGAGCTGGCTCACCTGGAAACCACATCCTGCACAGCACACGGACACAATGCTTGGCTGTTCCTGCACTGCACTACTAAAGACTGGCTACTACAGGAAAGGCATAAATGTTAGACCAAAAATTAAGCTGGAGAATGACACTGAATAAACTCTGACAGATGGTACTGCACACCCTTAGACATAAAGGCTATTAGATGCTGAATGACATTGCAGAAGACTCCCAAATCTTTGCAAAATGCTTATAAATCACCTACCATTTAATTCTTGAGGTTCAGCTAGCTGTATGTGAGAGGGAATACAGCATGAGGGGTCCTTCAACCTCTTTCTGAAAGAAGCAGCACACAGCTGAGGCAAAAGCTGCCCCACCTCTCCTATCAACTCACAATTATCTTAGCTGCTGGTTTGGGGTAGAGTGATGTCTGCAGAAGATGGAGACTGCCAATAGCAGTGGCCACCCGGCAGGGAACAGTTTGAAAATTCAGATTTAGGCCACCAATAGCTACCAAAGTTGGACTATACTGATATCCTAAGATACTACAATAACTATTACTTTATAAAGATGAGAGGATACAAGGACAGCAAAGATGCAAGCAATATACTATGAAAAAGAGAAGCCTGTCTCTCTCCTGTAGCATCATTTCTTTTTTTTTTTAAGCACCTCACTGGATCTCACATCTTGTTAAAACTCAGATAAACTCATCTTCACAACCATAATTCCTTCTCAATATGCTCCTCACTGTTATACCCTGTTCCCCACTGTGTCCCTAAACACATCCTGACACTCCCACATTCCTGTATCCTAAAGGTGTTTCTCTTGTTTTTAGCAGTAGCAAGTCCAAGGGGAAAAGACCCAAAACCAAACTCAACAACAACAAACCCTGTGTGCACCAATATCCAAAAATTTGTTATTCCGGGACAGAACTGTTTAGAATATCTAGAAACATAAGCCATTTTTTCCTAATTAACATTTAAAGTTTATTGTGGGGGTAAATGAGAGCTAAACTAAAAGAGCAAAAAAGAAAAAAACCCAAATCTCTATCTAAGCTTTTCTGTGCCATATTAAATCTGCCAGTCTAAGTTAATTGTGGAATGTTTTTCATCATTTTCCTCCTCAGCCACAGCCTTATATGGTGTCAGATAAGCACTTGTTTGCTGGCAGCACACAAGCTGCTGAGCTTGCTTTAGCTGCATGCAGAAGAGGATTGCAGCTTCCAAGGATAAAGGGCATGCACTTTTATCTGTGACCACATTCCCATCACAAACCTTTGCCAGAAAAACTCAAAAATATAACAAAGTATTCCTGCTGTGGAAGACGTGATACCAGCAAAGCCATGCTCTTGTCTACACAGCTTATCCTGCCCCCAGAAAATTCTGTTGGTAAACAAATGTTACCAACAAAAGCACAATTTTGCTACCAGCACAGCTGCACTTACAGAGAGGGCTTTCTCTGCTGTGCCTGTCTTCATACACATCACATGTAATCCTACAGGCAGCAGAAAAAGTGAGGGGTCATTTATTCTGTGGCTGTCATGCTGGTTTATGTATTAACCAGCAAACATCTGGTCCTGTATGCAGACACCCAGTTCAAAAAGGTCCTAGAGAAATTGGCAGTTTTGCTTGGTGTTTATCTGGTCAAACATTTCTCAAGTGGAAACAGTAGAAACCACTTCAGGAAAGGCCATATGGTTATGGTCATCCCTCTTCCCTCCTTCTCAGCCTCCAAACGTGCTTGGAACAATTCCTGCTCTGCAATCAGAACATTATTCCCATTCAGACTGCTGCTGCTCTCTGGAAACGGTCACATTTTCACCTTCTCGGAGTGGGGATATTCAGGAGAGGGGAAACTTGGACAACACTGAGTGGCCTGTAATACACAGTAGACTATAGTGAATGATGTAATGGTCTCTTCTGGGTTTAATTTCAGTAAAATATGGGCTCATCTGAGAGCCATTATTAGCTCATAAAGTAACCTTAAGTGCAATTTATTCCACAAGGAGATCTTCTGTAAATGACTTACACCTCAAAAAGAGGTTTTTCTTGTGGAACTATCAGCAAACACAATTGCCATAACTAAGAGGACTTAAAATAGATTTGATGACTGTGTTCTATTTTTACTTTTTTTGTTGTTGTTTGCAAATCCAAAAACTAAACACCATTCTGAGGTGTTATGAAATGTACATCTGCCCTTTAAACACCAAACATATCACTGCAATGCACGTGTAGCAAAAGCACAATAGGCCAGAAGAGATTTCAAAATCATATGCAGGTTATTTGAAACTGTTGCCAAGTGTCATTTGTTCTGTTTATATTTATGAAATTTTAAAATCAGATAGGAAACAAGTACTTGGCAACTGTGTATGACTGAAACATTCAGCTTGAGTACTCACCTTTATTTCCAGAGAGCATTTTGCCATATGCCTCATGCTGGCTACGCATGAAACAGTGTAAAATTCATCCCAAGCATATTTACTGTTATTGATCTGTAGGTTTGCACAGAACATTGTCTAGGTTCCTGCTTTCCTTTTTTGCTCATCCTTCTGCTCCCTTTTCTTTTTTCCTTCAGCTTTTCATACAGCAGAAGAAACTACCCTGTTTATACAGGGTTTACACCAGCAATGGTACATTATTATGTGAAACCCAGCCAGTGGTAAGATGGGTTCCCTAGGAAGTAGCTAAGGGAAGTATCAAACCTGTTTCTACTTATCTAATGAACTACAAAACTTCTGGTCCTAATTAACAGGAGCCATTCCATGGCTAATTATTAGCAGCCATCCTGTTTCCCTGCCCTACAATTCAATAATGGTACATGAGTACTTTATAAATTCACATAAATTTTGCTAGCACTTTTTGACAAGTATCGTGCTTATTCACCCTTTTTGTCCTCTGGTCCTATAAGTGAGGTGATGATAAATTGTAAGCATCTATAATTTAGGTTACACAGCCTTTAGGTTAATAAATTCATCAATTCAAAAAACTCACCTGACAGATGATCCTCAAAATTGGTGAAAAGCCAAACTAGTTACTCATTACATCAATAATTTGGAAACCTCATTCTAACTTACTCAAGTGACACAAATCCCTCCATTTCTGCAATTACCTTCTACAAAAACTGACTTGAATTCACTGGTACATTATCCACCTGATATGCTCTTTCCCCATTCATATTCTAACAGGCCTATTACTGGCAGAAATATTTACATTTTACAAATGCTAGAAAATGCGCAGTCATTTCAGATCAGTCACTTCTCTATGTCCAACATCTTGACCAACAAGACCTTCCAGGTGCTTCAGAGATACAGACAAACATGAACCAACCATAAGCAGCTACACCCCAAAAGTAATTTCATCATCTTCACCCATCAAAATAAAGGAAGCCATCAACACAAGAGCAGTGTCATTCAGCAAGGGTTCACACTTCTAATGCTCCAATCATGTCACAACTTTCAATAAAATAGCTGCAGGCCCAAATAATTCATTAGGTATTTATAATAATTCTGAATAAACTGCAGAAAAAAAAATCTTTAGTGCATATATGCAATCAAAAGACTAAGCTCAGTAAATATATTTCTTTTCTAGAGGAGAACAAAAACATGCAGCTCAGATGAAAGCACAAGAGATTAAAGGTATGTGTTTCTTCTCAAATCCCTGTAAGGGCATAAAGTATCCTAATGAGCTGCAATCTCATTTGTGGGAATCTCTCAGACGTGTGATGAGAAGAAGGCACTCCCTTGCCAGATGGCTCGTTCTGCTCATGGCCATGAAGGAGAATGACTGTAACCACGAAAGCGAATTAAGTGTTTTAACTGCCCACATATGTACACCTTCCAGCAGTTCTAACAAGTAGCTCTTACCAGTGAAAGTTTCTACCAGAATTACTGAAAGCTTTCTGTAAGACATATTAAAAAAAAAAAAAATCATTAGCAAGGGTGTTCAGCTCCAAGCACAAACCATTTTGAATTACAGAGCCAGCATCACCCAGAAAGCTGACCTAGCCTTTGTGCACAGCAATTCACCAGCTGCTTTCATGGCCAGCTAGTTGGATGTTCTTCTCACTTAGCTTTTGATACTAAGTCCCACCTTCACCTTTCCCCACAGCTCTCCTTCCTTTCCTGGAATGAACCAGCAAAGAGCAAAGTAGGTGCCAAACAACTCCCCAAGAGTCCTGTGGAGGTTCATTTAACCAGCAATCACTTTTGCATTTTAAGTCCTTGTTTTACTTGGTGTTTACTTAGACTTGTTTCTTTTTTCGGTGTGTGTGTGTGTGAAAGTGCTATTTATTGCTAGGAATGGAAGCTAAAACAAGAAGCAGTACACCCACAGAACAGATCAGATACACAGAAAAAAGAGTTTTCCTACATACAACAGCTGACATCTATAGATCCAGGAGGTTAGTTTGGATTTTGCATTCTCAAATGGTTGATGGTTTGAACCCTGAACCTATTATGATGGCACAGGTACCTGAATTTTCAGCCAAGTGGTATCCTTCAACACTGGCTGGAGAGAACTGACTCATCACTGAAAGGAGAGAAAGAACAGCCTTTTCATTCCTCAGTTTCACTTTTGATTGCACCTGATTATTGCTTACAGTTTCTGACATTGATCAAAATTCTTCTTAGCCTGTTCCAACCTTTTGACAGTAACAGCATCAGCTAGCATTTCACTTTCAGTGTTCAAGTCCATTCCCAAAAATATTTTTCTAAGGGAAAAATTCTTTGCCAGTTTCAAGCAATTACTCACTGCCTTTTAGAAATTATTCTAGTTTCTGAAACTTGTCACAAAACATTCTATTCTGTGTCTCTGCAGCACACATCTCTTAAGGATCTTGTGGGATTTAATATTCCCTTAGCAGATGTTGTTTTTAAGTTTATCTTCAATATTATGAGTTGTTTAAGTGAGAATGCAAACTAGTCTATTGTCATTTGACAGTAATAGGTTTCTTAGGGAATTTATTAGAAAGTCAGGGAGCTTCCTGGTTTGGAATACAGAAAATATTATTATTTTGGCAATATCCTTTTGTCATGTTTCAATGTCTTGGTAATTTAACCCAACTGTAAAAGCAACCAACAAAAAGAGTAAATGATCCAAGAATCTGAGTTCATTATGAAGCCAAACAAACCTATACAAAGCAAATATCTTTTCTAAGCATTTCCTACTAATGTTGCACCTGAAATAAAATACTCTAAATGCTTCCAAAGACATACATTCTTCCAGTGAGCATAGCCAGAACTACTCAACATGGTAGTGGTAAATCTAAGAAGTGGGCAAGCAATATACAAAAACAACAGATATCTATGGGTTTTAAAGTACATAAAACTGCAAACAAAATCCATTCAGGTTAGTTATATCCTACCTACCTAGCCACAGGTTTTTACAGTGAGCTGTAAAGCTTGCTAATATTTGTGAACCAAGTCCCTGGGGCATAATTTTCAGCCAAGCTGTGGTTTTCTGCATTTTTGCATAATTTTATATTGTGTGTCACTGATTACTTGCAAATACAGACTGCCCCGCTTGGGGATCTGGCACTAGCATGCTGACACTGCAGAATTGAACAGCACAATTAGGGAAACACTCTAGTCACCAAGAGAACAGGTTCTTTGGATAAGCATATGACTAAAGTTTGACCCAGTTTACTTTTGAGAAGCACATCATGTTTTCCTCAGTGCTGTCCACCAAAACAGTATAGCGTGCTTACACACTGAATTAATCTTTAAGCAGACACAGGATAATCCAGAAATAGCTCAGGAGCACAGAACATTCCAAATTTGCACATACACTTTCAAAGATGCTATTTTTGCAAGGTATACAGATGGAGGAAATATAATGTGTTCACTGCTGTCTCAGTGCCTGCATTCTTGCACTGTCCCTGACCTGATTCAGGTTCCCTTGGACTGCAGCCTGGGGCTTTGTTTGATAGACATTCACAAGTTTTTAATTGGTTCTTTGCTGAGACCACCAAACCTATTTTGTCACAATGAGCCAGGAGTTTGTCCTGATGTTTTTAGCTACCTATTGTTGCTGATTTTTCTCTATCACACTTGGGATATACCATCCCCTGGGCTCAAGCTGGAGCTGTTAACAGGTAGGTACGCTGACCTGCCAGTCAATCTTGTGTCAAGCACTGTTTTTCTTTCCTGCATTTCTGCCAAATCAATCAATAATTTCTTCAGATTCTTCAACAGGAATATTTCTATTGATGCAATGCTTTTATTTGTTTTTTAATAAACCATGACTATTCTGTCCTTTTGCCTACACATACTGCTACTTCACTCCTAAAGGTTGTATTAAAAAGCTTACAGATCACAGTACCAAGCAATTCATGGCCAACACTTATGCTCCCACAAGAGAAATGCAGCAAGTTAATTGTTCACAACCACAAATTACAGGCAGCAATCACTGACAACAACCACAAAATCAGAGACAGAACCCTACTCCTTATCCTGTCTCCTTCCACTGCAGCTAGATTTGTATTTTGTACCTGCTTTTATGCAGCTCTCACTGTTTTGAGACACTTTACACACCAACAGGGTCAACTCCTTTGCAGATGTTGCAGGCTTTCTTCTCTCTGTTGTGGTGTGCATGTGTTCAGATTTCCCTCGAGTTCCTGAGAGTGCACGTCCCCTGTCTGGAGATGCACATCAGCTCTGTTAGAGATGTGGTATTTATTGCCTGCATTAGGGACTTTCTGTGTAATGCATCAAAGCAGGGCAAGATGGCTTATTACTTGCTGCCTCAGAGTTCAAAGTTCAGATCCAGATCCAGACATCAAACTTTTTAAATATTAAAGGCCATCTGGTTTTACTTTTAGTTAGGCTCATCAGAGAGAAAATCCCAGCTCACAGTGTTTGGTGTTGGCTTTCTCATTTCTGTCTCTGAGCTGCTGAGTAATCCTTGGGAAGCAAAGAAAATCCCGAATCCTGTGCCTACCTACTGTAGAAGACAGATATGTTACTAAAATGGTGTCCTCTTACTTATTTTTAATCTAACTGTATAAGACTGCAGTCAGTTGCAAGCACAGTGACTCAGCAAAGCCCCGAGCAAGGAAACTCCCTGCTGGGATTCCTGCAACCCAAAGAGAACCTGGCCAGGCACTGGGCCTTTCCTCAGAGAACCTCACCTGCTTTGGGCACCTGCAGGACACTCAGCACACCCACAGCAAGGGCTCCTGGAACCAGAATGCAAATTGCTTGTGAGGAATAAAATAAGGATCACAGCACTTGGCCTATGCAGCCTTCAGATTTCAGTGTTGTTTTATGAAAGCTTCACAGTCCTCAACTCAGCACCTTTACATTACTCCTATTAATTCACACTTAAGTTCAACAACACCCTTAATTTTGCATTATAGAGCCTGCCTGTCACCTCCCTGTCTGCACCTCTCACACTTGACAGTCTAGAAGCATGCCTCACATTCCTAACAGGAAAGCTCAGGTGCTTGCTGGGCATATTTGTCTCCCAAATCCTTTTGGAACGTGGAGCACACATAACAGATTTTGAGACTATCTGTTAATTAGTATCCACAGAACTATCAAGGGCGTCTGTGATGTCGAACACAGTATCCTCTATTCAGTAAGCAATTTATTTCAGGAGGTTGACTCATTTCCTTAAAGCTTTTTGAGCTATCTGTTGTGACTGAAAAAAATTCAGAAAATTTAGAAGTGCTCAAGGAAATGACCCAACACATCCTGGAAGAAATTCATCCAATATACACACACAATAAGATAAGTCAGTCTTAGATTTCTAAAGAAACGAGCAGGAAGGAGTTCTAAAGGAACCTGAAATATTTTCTGTGAAACACAACGTTTGTTTCCCACCATCATAACTCTCCTTACACCCACATTAAAAGCAACATACTATGGCTAATCAGGAAGTGGTTTTCCTAAGTTTGTTTTCTCCCTGCAAAGACAAAAAACCTTCCCTGAAACAGTCCAGTGCATCTCCCCTATGCTTAAATCAAAAACACTGCTGCCTGTGTGGCTCATGAGAGCTTTCAGACCCTGGTGCTTATCCCTGGAGGCACAGAGTCCATGGTCAAACCATACATCCAAGAGAGCCTTTTCAGTGAGATGAGTAACACACCACTGAATTACCTCACCACAGACTCATTACCTTCAGGGCTTTGCAGAAATATATCAATGTCTCAAGGCACTAGTAAATATTCTTGGGTATCAAATGAGCCACCTCAAAGTAACTGGTAAAGTTCCTGCTCTAGCTAAACAGAACACAGTTTTCCTTTGAAATTTTAATGGAATTCTATGATAGAGTCTTGATTTACTACGTTTAACTGCAGAGCAGCCCTAAGCAAAAAGGACTTTATCTAAAAAACAGCATCTTATAACTTATTCTTCATCACATGACATGCAGTATATAGATGGAGAAGAGGGGAAAAAGAAGGTTGGAAGATCACTCACAAATCTGCAATCTACTTCAGCTGAAGACAATTTCCAAGATAAATTAACTTCTGAGTAACACACTGGTGGTGTAAACAGAGTTTTCAAGTAATAACCAGAAAAACTGCTAACTTGTCTTAAGCACCATCCTGTCACATTCAGAGTAATATGAATGATTTTTTTCCCTATACATTGTCAGATCATTTTTCTCACATTTAGGCTTTAGTAGTTTTGTAGTGAGATGGATGACTACTTCACAGTTAAGATTCACCTCTTCAACAAAAAGGATGCCAATATAGTTATTTTTCATCTCAAATATTGAAGCTGATGTCACGAAGAAGAGAGAAATTAAGTCAAAGACTGCTTATAAGTACTAAACAGCTCTGCAGATTAAAGTGGATGAGACTGAAGACAGAAGAAACACAAAGGTCATTTTGCAGTTCTTTAGATGCAATATCGTTTTAACCAGTGCCAAAAAGCATCATCAGAAGTCAAGAAAGGAGATAATGATTTTGCTTATTTAACTTTTTAGCATAAAATTTCTGAAATAAAAAAAGCACACTCTCACACGGTGTTAACATGCAACAGCAAAATAGAATACAAAACTGTACAATGAAGCCAAGGAAGTTTTATTAACTTGAGCAATTATTTTGAAAGCACCTACATATAATATTTCCATTATTTCTTCACCATTTCCAAGAGAGTGTTTTTAAAAAGCATTAATTCCCTGGGACTCTTCAGGCAACAAACAGAACCTAGATTCGAATGCAACCAAAAACAAAGGCTCACCAACTCAGCTACTCCCAGCAATACAAGTAAACCCAGACATAAATAAGAAATTGCAAACACTGCAATCAGACTCACACTCCTTTTACAGCAGCCTACAAATCACATCCCATCACAGCCTCTCTGCTGGGGTCACTGCTGCACATTGCAGCTGAGCAGATCCAGTGGCAAACTACTGCCTGGAGTGTCCCTCCCACTCGTGGTTCCACACCCGTGCAGGTAAACCCTGCTGCTGTCCCTCAGCCCCTCCAAGATGCTACACTGACCCAGAGCTGTTTGTATTCTTGGGAGAATAAATGCTCTGCCAGCTTAGCGCTGCTCAGGCAGCACAGAGCACAGTCATCTACTGTTCTTTCCTGAATCTGAAACACAGAGATTTGTATTTAACTGCTTGAGCGGCTCAGTTCAGTGTGCTGTAATGAGGACTGCCTTCCAAACCTCAAACCTTTTGTGTTCGACTCAGATTAACGAATGCACAACCAAAGCCACAGCTCCTCGCATCCCTTGGGGCAGTGGCACTGATGTCAGGTGGGATGGCTGGGATTTCACTTCTGAACACACAGCAGGGGTATGTTTGGTTTGGGGTTTTAGAAGGGAATTGGACTTTTCACCCTATTGCTCAAATTTACAAGTTTAGGAATACATCCAAAGAAGTGTTGTTGCCTGAACATTAAGTACCACCTCATTAGTAACTCCTAAAAATCTTATTTGTTGGTGACTTTAGTAGATTGCTGCATCCTTATTCAGTGTCTGGGAAGCAATGGCCTGTCTGGACATCTACTGAATTTGAGAGATGCATCTACGTTGAAAATTTTGTCAAACTGAATTTTCCCCCAGCCTGCAGGCTACCATCTGCTGAACTATGTCATGCATGAAACACTAGATACAAATTAAAATACAGTGAACATAGAAATATTTTTTTTCTTTTTTTAATGAGGTCATTACTGGATATTTACCTTGGTGACAACCAAATGTGCCTACTACTGCACTGTAATGTTTTTCTACACATATTTCATTTTATAAAGTCAAACCCCTTAAGGCTTAACTAGCTTCATATACAGGAAAGTGCTTCCACATTTTATGACAAAGATAAAACATTGATTAAGGTCCTGATTTTGCAGGGCATGGAATGCATTCAGTTCTTAGTCCTCTTCACAGATGACACCTATGAGGTCCAAGCTTTCAGTTTTCACCTCTTGAAAATTATCCTCAATTGTGACTTAAGTCAGTCACATGAAGTACAATTTTGACCATCAGATAAAGTTTAAATTCTCAAGAAAGGATGCATTTAATAGAGCATGAGAGTTCCTACTGTATCTGAACAGGTATCTTGTTCTTGTTCTTCTTTGCCTTACTACAGCACATGCAGAACGACCGCCTTACCTTTATGGAAACTGTAGGTTCATTTTTTGCATTACCACACATTGGGAGATAAAGGATTAATTTATTCCCAAGGTTAGGGCAGGAATGATAAGGGCAATGAACCTACTAATTTTTATGAACTTCCAAGGACTACTGACACATTAGTGATCAGTGACTTGAAACACGAGGGAAGACTAAAGGGTTTGATACTAACTCTGAATGACTGCTGCACAAAGGAGGCAGATCTCATGAAGAGAGTTTGAGCAGACCTGGAAACAAAGCTCAGAAGGAGAGGATTTGCTTGCCTGAAAATTGTCTGCCCATTACAGTGAGTGTGATGGAGTCCTGGCTGCTGCTGGGCACAGACAGGAAGCACCCCAGTGCAGTCCTCAGGCTCTGCTGTGCCCACAGGGTGAGCACCAGCCAAGCACAGTCAGTGTCACTGCACAGTTCCAGCATCTTCACCCCAAACCAGAACCTTCCTCATGCCAAAATGGCAAATCCTAAAAGGGCTGGGGTACCACTCTGGCCCAGCTGAAATTTTTCTGTACCAAAGAAGTTTCAGATCTGGCCATTCTCTGGGTCTTTTCTGTCCTTCAAAATAGCATAAATTGCAAGATAAATCTTGATGAGCTTTGCTAGGAAAGGAGGCCTCTCAAAATCAGTATTGGCACCTTCATTAACCTCCTCCAATTATAATTTAAGAACCTGTGTATCCAATATCAGAATATATTAAAAGCTTATATTAAACACATCTGCCAATAAAGTGTTAGCTTCAAAGTCCTGACATGTTTGTGTCTCATCTTTTCATGTGCCACTGGCTTTACCCACAACAGTCACATCTTTAACATATCCTATTTAACACTCAGCTTATAACACTTCTCCATTAATTCAGACTCTTACAGAAATTGATAAATCCATGCAGATGCAGGAGCCAAGAACTTCATAAAAAATGTACAGGAGGAATTCTAACGCTATGCACAATGCAAAACTAATCCATAATCTATTTCTCACATAAAAAAACCAATAGATGAATTTATGCAATTCTTTTTTCAATCCGGTTATTGCCGACTTGGAACAACTGTTTTTCCAAATTACTTTGAAAATACTGTATGGTATGTAGATTTCATGATAGAAAACAGCACTGGAAATGTCTTTAAAAAAATTAAAACCAACCTCCATCAAACAAATTAAAATACCAGGTGACACAAGGCAGTTTTATGGCAAAAGGGAATATTACAAATCCAGAGGTCTACGTTGTTTTTCATCATCCAGTGTTTGTATTTGCCATCTTCCCATCTGCTAGAGCAGTCACCTCAAAAAGGCAGAGTGGTGAGAACACCACTTTCTATCCAAAGGATTATAAATGTTGTCATGCCAAAACCTCTTGCAGTGGAAAGATACTGACAACACAGCTGAAAATGTCCTCCCTGCAGCTATGTTTGTCTGGTTTTCAGGTCAGGGCTATCTCAAAAACTGGAAAAAAAACACAATTAACTGAAAAGTTTGGATATTCTGGCAAGACCTTTTTCTGTCACAGCTTGAATTTATATATCATCCTATGTGGTCCTAGATTTTGGGGGTTTTAGCAGGGAATTAATTATTTTCTTCTTAAAACAAAGAAAATGTATACATTTTAATGTAACGAGTATCTTTTCAGGCATCTGCTGCATGTAATGAAAAATACATAGAGAAAACACTTTCTATCCACATCTTCTAATTTTTTGCAGTAAAGAAATGGTATTATGCTGTCCTTACACTGATTTTTGAACAAAGTTCACCAGCTCACAACTGAAGAGGAGAAAGTATCAAATTCCATGGTGAAAAAGGAGCTTTGTATGTGGGTCAGGACCTAGGAAGAGCTGAAAGAGTAAAACTGGAATGCAGTACCTGGAGGGAAGGCTTCTGAAGACCCTTGGTTTATTATACATTTTTTTCAGACCACTTAATCTTATTTTAGGATACAGTTGTTAAATTAGACTGCCTCCACTTTTCATTATCCCACTCAAGAGGTGGCCTTCCCCTAAATATTACTAAGCCACCAGCAAATGAAATGATCAAGGCAACTTTTTCCACCCACTATGGCTGATAACCAACAGCACAATGCCAGTGTCCTGGAAGTCAAAGCCAGAGACTCTCATGGAGCCAGCTGGGGAAAGAGTCTTCCACACAGAAACTCAAGCCTGTGGTTTGCAGACCTCTGCAGCAGTCAGAATGAGGAGTAACCACAAATTCATAGTTTTATGCCTACCAACTAGCAACAGATATGAACAGTACTACTCATTTTTTAAAGTACAGAAAAGGAAAGGACAGAACAGGATGAGAAAAAAAAATCAAGTGAATAATCAGAATTTTCTGGAAGATAATGAAGATACTACTTTGTATGTTTTCTATAATGCCAACCAAATAAATCTTCTAGAAATAAAGTATTTTAACATTTTATAATCTCTTTGTCTAATGTGAGCCTCTATTTTAAGTGTACCAAAGGCAGTTTATGCCAAAGCTTTTTTCTTTTTAATCCTGTCTGACCTGAAAAGGAGAATCTCCAAACTCCATTACCCTAGGAAGCTTAGTATAAACCCAGAGCCTATCTAAATTGCCCTATATAACTTCACATCGGGGGCGGGGGGAAGACCGGGTGAGGGGGGTTTGTTTCTTTTTAGTTTTGTTTGGTTTTATAAAGCTATTTTGGATCCTTGATATAGGTATAACAAAAAGCCAAGCAGCCTCTGTAAAGCAGCTAATGGAAACAAATACAATGACCTTTGATAGGCAGCATTTCAAACGTGCTAAGGATCTCTAGAATGAGGGCATGCATCTCATAAATAGGACTCTGGAAATTAGGACAAAAATAGGCCAACCTGGGCAATTTGGCCATGGGAGATAATCTATTTTAACCAGAAATAGGGTTTGCTTCTCTCTGCTGACTTTTTATTCCTTATTTTGTACTTCCTGTTTTCTTTTAATATGAGACTTCATGAAAACCCGTAACATTATCAAGATGCAGCTTCCCTCAGTATTCCATGAGCAGTGCAGAGTCCACCTGCTCATCTTTATGAGCAGCTCTCACTTTCCAAGGACGCTCTGGAAGCCTGTTGCTATAATAACACAGTAGCAAGAAAACTGGGATCTCACAGTTCCTTCAAACTGAATATCCATTCACCCTCTTTGATCCCAAATGGGGCCAATATTTGGCACAGCTTTACTCACTATGGGATTCTAGAGCTTGACCACTCTTGCCACAGCAAGATGCAGATTCCTCATAAACAGAGGAAATAAAAAACAACCTCCAACATTAAATATTGCTTGTAACAACAATAATGTTTAAAACAGGCGTACACAAAGCAAAAGCTGGGTTGCTACTGAACAAGAAAACCTTGTGGGTCTAAGAGGATGTCTGTTAAATTCTGCAGTCTTCTACAACTTCAAAAGATGGTGGTTTTCAGTCTAAATCTAATTAAAAATCGAGAATTTTTGAGAAGAGGATTTCTTTCTTCCTTCTCATTACGACAGAAAGACGGAAAATTTACCTCTACTTCTCAAACCCAGTAGCTTGACTAAAAAGCCCCCTCTTCAAATTTCATCATGTCCTGTCACTCTCAAGTGACAATCCCCACTATCAGTCCTGAAGAAAAAACGACAAGTCCATTCTAGGCAGAGCTTAAAGCTCAATCCACACTGATAAACCTGCATTTCAGATTTGGCAATTTTCACATTTCACGCAACACTGCCCGATTCACCCAGAGAGAGCAAACAACATTTCTGCCTCGCACGCAGCCTCAGTGGGACACCCCTCTGTGCTTTCACAGCTGTGCTATCTGCATTCCCACACCTCTCACACAGAAAGCTGCTTTAACAAAACTTGATGGACAAGACTGTTCCAGAAGTGCTGTCCAGAAGACACTTTTAAAAGTTCAGCCAGTACCAATCCAGAAATAGCTAGGAAAAAGGATGTTTGCCTTCACAGAATACATCGTGTCCCTTACATATACTTTTCTGCTGGTAATCCTTAGGAAAACACTGGGAAAGAAAAAGAACATGCACACAAAGCAGTCCCTCAGCAAGAAAACAGGCCATGTTTCAACATGCACATTGATGAAACTGAGGAAGATACAAGTATGGTACAAGTGAGCAAACTCACATATATATCTAAAAACATTCTTTAAAATACAAAATCCTAGAAAAACTGAGCATGAATTTAGCTATGTAGAATTTCTCAGTTAGATTCAATTCCTTGCATTTAAAAATGAAAGACTGAAAGTTTCTCTACAGGAGTATCCTGTGAATTAACGTTGCATAAAATACAGTCTTTTCTACAAAATATTTGTTCATTTATGACTTCCCTCCTTTTTTAATTAAAATAACCAGAAGTCACCCAAAAAAATCACATGCATTAAAAAAAAAAATTAAAAATCAGTCCTTCAGGATAAGATGATTCTGTGTTTCTCCCCTTGGGCTTTTCTCATTTTAAAAAAGGTAACATTTATTTTCATAACCATTTAGCAGGCCAAACACTTCACTGAAGTTGTACTGTACTAGGAAAAGCTCCATCTGCTATTCCCTAGTGCAAGCCAATCATCACCTGTAAAGCACTAACAGGAGAGGCAGTGACTCTGATTACTGACAGTCTTGTGACCAACTGCACCAGTCCACGTCTGGGTGAATGTGTGCAGTTCCTTCTGGTCTCTTATAAAGCTCTTACAAAGCCTCTTATACAGAAACTTCTCTTAAGAACTTTGGTGGGATTCCTCATGAGCCACTGCAGTTCCAACCAAGCAATAAAACCACATTCAGAAGCACAGAACTGCCTCCTCATTCTAGAAAACTAATGAGAACGTGCTAATTGAGTAAATTAATGAATGAAGATGCAAGACAGCTTCCAGTGTTCCATTTTCAATTCCTTTTATAATGGCTGTAACTCTACAAAACTTCAACTGAAAACGTACCTGGATTGCTTCAGACCTTTGCCAAATCTCTCTGTACAAATGCCTGAGCTCATAATGTTGCTTATTTTAGAATATTCACCTTCTCTTCACAGAATTAACAACCTCTTTTCCCCCTCAAAACGCTGATCCAGATTGCATGACAGATAATTGTACAAGCAACATTAAGAAAAAAAAGTCACAGGACTGTGCTTTTGGGTTTTAAAACAAGAGCACAATATTTGCCTTTTTCTGCTCCTAGCTCCTCGAAAAATGGTGCCTTACTAGAAGACATGGGGGAATACTGGAGCTACAGCAGCAAGCTGGCAGAGCCCCAGTGCTGCCTTGTGTTAGTGACCACACACAATTCCCGGAGCCTGTGCCTAAGGGGAGACTTAAATGAAATAACTTTCCTTTTAAACAAAGACCAGTGTGGAAAACCTCAAGCAACTACATTAAATTTTAATAACATGTTTGAGAATGGCGCTTTTATTCTTAAAAAATTCACCAACTAGCAGGCCTCTCCTGAGAACTAAGAAGTGTCCTCAACTTCCAAAGGAACTTGGAAGTACTGGAGGTACTTCACAACAATTATTAAAAAGGACTGAAAATGCTGGATTGTACTTGTAGAATTTAACTTACCTTAACTGTGGCTATAAAAGGTATGCTAATTAAAAGGGGGTTTTTAACACTTTGAAAGAGTTGATCAAAAAACATAAATCTTGAAAGAGTTGATCAAAAAATTTACATCAGAGATAGACAGGCATGCTATCAGACTTGTCTGTAGTGTCCTTACCACTGTTGTTAAAAAATGTGCAATTTCACCATTCAGAATGATGAAACCACAAGACTTAAAGGAAAGGCTGCTCAGCTCTATTTTAAATCAGTAACAAAACTCACACCACCATTCACAGATTCCAAGTGTCGATGGAGACAAAAGCTTCTGGACCTTCCACCATTTAACAAGAAAGCATTCACAAACTCTGGTATTACATGGTAGTATAATGGGGTTTTAGGGCCAAGAAGGCATAAATTTGGGTGTTCCTTATAGGATTCTTACCCTGTGTTAACTTAGTATTGTTTTGTACTTTACAGATTCAACAGACTGAATGTAGAAATGTTTTTAATTATGAAAATAAGATAAAAATCACTTTCAGCCTAGAGTAAGAACCAATAAGAATTTTACAGAGTTGCTGCATTTTAGCTTATTGAGTATCAGTCCTGAAGTGCTGTGAACCATAAAAAACAACAGGACAGACTGTTATACCTTTATGCAGATGAAGCTCTCGACGTATTTAAATTAGAATGTTTCAGCTCATTTAGCAGTCTGTGCATTTTACAGCACAGATCACACTTCAGCTGCTAATGCTGTGGGAAGATCCATTCCTGTTTATTATGGAGACACTTCATTTAGATGTCTTAAAGGTTAATGCACATCCACAGTTTGTTCCAGGAGAGACTGCAGCTTATGCAGCAACTCCAATAGAGCTTTTATAGCCAGGTATGCACTGGAGCAGCACAAGTTAATAATGTCTACTTTGTGGAATTATGGTAATGTTGGAAAAAAAAAATCAGACCAAAAACAAAGAGAGAACTAGAAATAGCATCTACACAGAATGTAACATTAAGTGATGCAGAGATGGAACATCTTGGGAAAAGGTGGCACAGCAAGTATCTCCCAAAAATCCTACTGAGGCCAGTTTCATTGCACTACACTTAGTCCCAGCACAGATAAAACTTCAGTGGTCAGAACTGTCTCCATCAGTTTCTGCTATAGCTGCTTCTGGCAGCTTGAATTGACCCTTCTCTCTACCTGAGTAATTAGGTCCAGAGAAGCAGCAGAGTTTTGGAACAAGAACCCATCAGTCCCACTTAGTGAGCACTGGTTAAATTCAGTGCACTAGTTAAATTTAGTGCATGTGAAGTGATTCCTGAGAAGGTGACTAAACCCCATGTGCTGCTCCAGGTACCAGCTGTGCTCCCTCCCTAGCAGGGACATCAAGGCTGTCCTTTGGACGTTTCCAAACCACACATGCAGCAGGGATGTTTGCACCCTTGATTAAACACAACACAGAGGAAAATCACAACCCAGACAGGTTACTGATGCTCTCAGCACCAGCTGACCTACTGATCCACACCTCTGGAGTCACATTATTTGCTAATGCACACACAACCCACAGGCCCTTGCATGCCAGCCTAGAGCTCTTTCCAGCTCCTCCTATCAAACTGCCTGAACAGCACAAAGAACCACACAGAACCACACAGAAGAATCCCTGGAGAGGATTTCCTTCTACAAGAATTCCTTGTAAACAGATATTTTCGCTCCTTCAGAATTGATGCTATTTCAGTTCTACAAAATCAAAGACTTATAGAAATGATAATGTTGCTTTTCACAAATGGTAAGAGGTTACTTGTCCAAGATAACCTATAAGCACTGGACTGTAAGCACATCAAGTTACATGATGAGTATGGTACTTCAAATTTTCCAGTCTGTAAGCCAGCCACCTGCAAAGGTGAAAACAGAAAACTGTATGCATATTTTATTGTTTAGGAATAATGCATTTCATCTTCTAGCAGGTCATTGTGGAACCAGATCTACATTAATTAGAATCATGAATTACATAGCTCACTGCAGGGAGAAAAGCAAAGAGGAATCAAAGACAATGCTTTGCAGTTGTACCTCAGCTTTATCTGTAGATTAAGTTTGTAGTATGCCAGAACATATACCAGAAAAGAAAATATGAAGTGGCAAAATAGCAAGGAACACACAGAAATATTACAGCACAATTCTGACTTACCTATGTGATAAAGTCCTATCCAGTCAGTTGGATCTACTTCTTCCTTAATATCCCAGAAAATGATGAGGTTCTGAGACTGTCCCAAGGTGTATTCATACATGCTGGCTGTCAAGCTAGACCTGCTATCTGAAGTCACTAGGTCAGTGTCACTGTTGGCACGCTGTAAGTTCATGTTCTCAGGCATGGTGCCCTGAGAGGCCAGGCTCTGCAGGTTCTCGGGGCTCAGCGTGTACCGCAGCTGTGGGTTGCGACGGCGCACGAAGAGCAGGTGCTCTCGGGCTGAGCTGGCCATCTCTTCTCCACTGCTGCCAATTCACGTAAAAAAGTTGTTGTTCAGGGATCTGTCACAAAGAAGGAAAAAAGAAAGTTTTAAGTGAGACAGGAGGTGATTCTGTCAGTTATTAAATGGAAAAGTATTAGTGCAAAAATGTTCCCACGGAAGCCTGAAACAGACCGAGTACAATCTTTTTCTTCATTGCTCCACCACTGCAAAGAACTGAGTGTCTGTACATTAAAAAACACCCATGATTAATTTACAACAAAATTCAGAGTTGGCCTTAACCACAAAATAACATAAGCCAGAAAACAGCAGAAGGCAAATCGTCCAAGACAATCTATGAAGCAAGAACAGCCACAGTAACAAAGCTAATTTAAGTCTGGCCTTAAGAGTGAAGTAGCCTTAAGAGCAAACACATAATGAACTCGTCTTCTACCATAAAAATCATGGCAGTCCACGATGTTTATGGTAGTTTCAACAATACTCTCTATGCACTGTTTGATCAGCATGAGTTAAGTGTTGAAGATAACAGAAAGGTTGGACATATTTCAGTAGAAATATCACATCCCAGATTTATGCTACTATAAAATCACTTTGTAAGGATTTTGTCTTATAAAGTACAAAGCACAACTTCTGAGGTTCTCTCTACCAACAAAAACATGTTAAACCATTGACTGAGCTACTTTAGACTACAGATATATATGCAGTTAGGCCATTCATCTGTGCAGTCAAATTTTCTGTTGTCCTTCTCCATCCATTAGTAAATTCTAAGAGGCCTTAGAAATACAAGGTAATTTCTTCAGCAAAGGAGTTGTCATTCACTGCTTTCCTCCAGCCCTGAGCAGACACTTCCCTGAAGTGTCTTCCTTGAAAGGGCCATGCCAATATCATCGCATCATACATTCACAATCAGAACTTGCATTTCATTGTCCATAGCTTCTAAATTATTGTCATTTGAAAATAAGCCCTCACATTACTCACAACTTGCAATAAATCATAACTCATTTTCAATTTTCTTTTCAGTATTTCCATGTATGCACTCTTCAAGCATACCAAAATTTTTTCTGCTGTTTTTCCACTTCTCTTAAAATGGGAGATGTTTTGAAACATTAAGAACTAACAAAGGGGGAGAATAAAGTTCAACTTATCCAGTTGTGTGCAGTGTATGATACACTGTATGTGATTCAGCATCCAACAATGCAGAAAAGGAAGGAAACAAAAATTCAGTCCAATAATGCTACATATACAGAAGTGACATAGAGACGGCCACGTTTACCTCACAAAGTACATGACACAGTCTTTCCTGACATGAGGAACATTTTGGCTGCATACACATTTTATTTCTGGTGCTGGACGTCAGCAGGGTTCACTGCCTCCTGTCTGCCATTCTCTGCCTCTGACATCAGGGTCAGTGACAAAAGGGAAACTTTGCTGAAAAGGGCCTTTTAAAATGAAAGTCAGGATAGTTACTATCTTGTTTCTCTATGCAAAGTTTTATTCACTAGATCTGAAAATCCCAGAGTGCTTTGAGACAAGACAGGTTGGTGAGAAACAGCCACCACTACAAGCCAGTGAAACACACAGGGATCAGCCCTGTGATGTGAGTGACTGCACACACTACATTTAAGTGTTAAATGTCACACTGACAGAGTTCTACCCCTGAGTCAGGAAGTCTTGATTTGCTCCTGAGGCTGTCCACCACAGCAAGCAGCTTGTTCTCCTGCCTGGGAACCACGGCCCTCGGTACCAGGAGATCGGGCAGTATTAATTAACAGACTGACAGCTTTAAGTTTATTTTCTTCTGTCCTACAACCACAGGTTTATGTATTTTTGAATGACTGCATGCAGTGGTTTTATGGCAGTAAAATTACTGCAAAATAAGTGTCATGCAGGCAGACTACAGGTTAAAGACAAAGTTTTAATAGGAGGGATGAAGAAATTTCCTTCAGCTGCAGACACGCTGTACCCGGGGCAGCACTGGCATTTGTTGGAACATATTGAAAATTTATATGTGGCAGATGGACAAACTCATCTATGGTTAAGGACACATGAGAATTAACTTGTACTAGCCAGGAGTATGCCACAGTTTGAGAGATGAAAATAGCCCAAGAAAAACATGAACTCATTTGCAACAGTCCGTTTTTTTAAGTCCTAACGTCTATCACTCTGGTGAAACACATTAGTTTCTGAAAGTAAACTACAAATCTAAACATTGGGTAACTTGTTGGATCCTATTCATAATTCCAAGTGTGATCCAAATAAACTACATAAAGCAACTGAAATCAATTTGCAACCAACAAGTTAAACTCACAGGTAAATGAGCTCCTATTGCAGGTGAAAAAAAAAAAGCCTCCAAAAATTCAGGACTCATAAGCTTTTACAGCTTCTAAATCATTAAGAGGTTGTAAAGGGGCCCTCAATGGGGCCCTCATGTCAGATAGCACTCTGCTATGTAGTATCTCACAGTGAGATTCATTAAGTATACTTGTAAAGACAGAAATACAACACTCATATTGTAAAAGGCGAAAAGATGATTGCTATAAAACCCAAGCCATAAGAAGTGATAGAAGGGCAAACAGAGACACTACTTCAATTATTTGCAACCCAAAAAAGAGATGAAACCCTTACACAGTACCTTCCTGCCTACAGAAGAAATTAGTTCATTGGGTTGACAATTCCTGATGTCTGTCACTAATAACGTAACTAACAGAACATTAACACATACATCCTACCGTAGACTGAAAATAAGAATTATCCTCCCACCTTCAGTTCCTGCTAAGCACCACTGAAAGAGCATTTGCACCCAGGCTATGCTGTAAAGACAATGCCCAGGATTAGCTGTGTGCACCTGCCCTGTCACGAAAGTTCAGCTCAGGCTGAACGCGATGAGCGCAGTGATATCAGAGAGTATCACACCAAGCTGGCCAGACGTACTGTTTCATGAAGACAAAGTGAAGTGTTCATCCTGAATTAATGCACAGGAAAATACAGGCATTCAGGAAATCAGAAGATACTTAACTTTAGGCAAACTATTTCAGTTGAAAAGTGAAACCTGTATCAAAGCTGCTTATCCGTATCACAGCATTTTCTTCAGTACTGGACAAGAAGCTTAGAGAGAACTAGAACTGATTTCCTCTTAATCTCTAAGTGGCCCAAGTTCAGGATTATTTGTATCTAAATATACTCCCCAATTACTAATCACAGAGGGACTAGAACTGGGAAATAGTTCCACTTAATGCACAAAATACAGATAGGAAAAATCCTCTTGCCCAACCTTCTTCACTAAAGGAGAATGAAAAGAAACGTCAGGCCATTTCACACAGTCAAATATTCAACAGTTTAAAAAATACATGAATGGAAGTCCGAGAGCTCCGGCACAGGAATCACCAAAAAAATCCTACCCCATCATGCAAAACAAAGCAGACTTCACATGCTGCCCTGTTTATCCTACTTCTACCAGTGATTCATTTCTTGTTTATCTAGTGCTCTTTGATGTGACTGCCGGGTGCTGCTCGCAGCCTCTTCCCACAGCACTTAGAGTAAAGCCGCTCCGCAGGGCCGGCCCCGGGCAGGGCTGGCCCCGGGCAGGGCATCCGCCGGACAGGGCAGCTGTGCTCGAAGCCGGGCTCAGGGTGCTGCTGGGGAAGAGCTCATTAACCCATCGCACCGGGCACTGCTGCCTTCGGCCCCCGCGCTGCAGCCTCGCAGAGGAGCGAGGGCGCTGCAGGGCGCGGCTCCCTGCCCTTGGGAGCGCTCCGCACACGGCTGGGCCGGCTGCTGTGTGACACGTGGGCAGGAGACAGTGTCCTGCCCAGCTGACACCCAATGTCCCCCATTCACGGGATCACTGAATCACTTAGCTTTAAAAGACCTTTACCAACATCCAGCCCAGCCACTAACCTAACACAGGTCACCACTGTCAACGTCTGACAACCCCTTCGCTGAAGCAATTTTCCCTAACATTCAATGTAAACCTTCCCAGGGGCAGCTTGAGGCTGTTTCCACTGGTCCCTTTACCTGGGAGAACAGACTGACACTCATGTACTTTCAGAAGCTGTAGAGAGCCACAAGGTTCCCCCTGAGCCTCTTTTACTCCAAGCTAAACACCCCCAGCTCCCTCAGGCACTCCTCACAGGACCTTCACCAGCTCCCTTGTTCTCCTTCGGACACATTCAGATCATGCTTGGTGTATCTCTCAAATGCCTCTCTCGTGCTGAGATAAGCAATCCCCATAATTATAGAGGCAGAAGAACACATTAAGAATATGAAGAACAGAAAACATGCTGGTTTTCCAATTACACAGTGTGTGACACTGCTTTGTTCAGTGCAAAGATTTATAAATGCTACAATATAAGGTTCAAACTGACCATCTGTCTGAGCTCAAAGCGGCTGAGAAAATGCTTCTTGAATAAATTTAGAATTTGGAGATCCTTCTCTGCACAGAACTCAAAAATAGCATATTTTCTGGGACAAGGTAGGACTCTCCAGTCCCAGTACTGGCTTCAAACCTGCTAGAAACTCTGGCAAAAGCAGAATAGTCCGAATTCACTGTCAGCTGCAAAACCTGCCTATGCAGCTGGGTGATGGTTAACCATGATTCACTCACTGCTTCAGCACTAAAGAGCTTTTCTCTCCTCTAGAGCTGCTGTGCACTCTGCCAGTAGGACAGATGGACCCCTCCCAGTAAAACTCACCAGCTACTTATTTAGCATCATCATCAGGAGCTGATTTGGCCAGAGACAAAGGGATTAACTGGATAGCTTTTTAACTCAATAGCTTTCTTTCAGGCCTGTATTCTACTGTTTCAGATAGCAGATTTGGTCTATGAAAAATTAAAAATTATAAAAATAAAAATAATAATCACTCACAACAAAGTAATAAAATCAGATAAAGCTGGCATGACACATCCTTTCCTTTGCAGTCAAAAATGAGAGAAAAGTTTCATCCTTCTGCCCAGATGTCCTTTTCTTGTTACTCCTGCCGGAATATTTCCATGGATTTCTACCCATCAAGTTTTCTGCAATCCACGTAATGGAATTTCTCTCAGAAGGTATTTCATTGATTAGTAGGATTTTTCTCCATTAGCTAACATTCTGCCAGATCCAAGTTAAGCTAACACATTTGGATGCTTCCTATTCAATCACCAAGATAAAGATGAATGTAAAAGCTGTCACAGTATTCAAGAGCCAAGAAAAATAGAGATCCCAAAGAACTGACTTTTCTCCACTGATTAACAAGGAGAGGGTAATAAAGCCTTTTCACCTACATGACCATGGCTATATCCTAAGTCTTTAGGATGATTTAGTTCATTAATTAATAAACTTGCATCATGTAGTGGAAAATTAATTTTCTGCCAGTAGATCATGAAATTCAGTATTTCAAAAATATAACTACCATCATATTACATAAGTGCACAGTTCTGAGCATCAACAGCAGGCAGAAAGTGATGACATCCTTCAGCTAAAATACAGCCCTAACTGTTCAATATTGCTACCTAGAATGCCTGAGTGCTCAATAAGTCTGCATGTTTGAAATAATTATTTATGCAGGTAGATGATACAGACAAGTCCAGGGATGGCTATCTTGGAGGCAAAAAGCCATCATTCCAAACCTAGAGAGTTTGTCATCTGATGAAAATCAAAAGAGAGATGTCATAAAAGGGAAAAATCAAATCATTACACTTCTGACACCATTTTTCTTTTTAATTACAAGGATACTCAGGATATATCAGAAAGAATGAAAGGGAAAGAAGAAGTTTCTCTTTTTTCACCCCGGTTCTTCTATTTTACACATTTGACAATAAATTTGCATTCATTCTTTTTTCCTGAACACCCAGCTCTGGATATTACTTTTATTTGGGGAGCTCTTGAAAGATATTAAAAATGATTGGAAGCTACCATCATAGCTGACATAGGACTTAGATAACAGCTGAAAGACTTAAATGTTCTTTAATATCTCTCTTTTTAAATGGAATAAAATTAAAAGTTGCTTTAATTCAGCTTTTAATTAATTGGATACTAACTGTCTTGAAATATAAATTGTTCTTTCCAGAAGCACAGAGACAAGATAAATTCAGAAAACTTATTTTTCTGCTGATCTGCTTACTTCAACAAAGCCCCCCAGACTTTGATAACAGGACAATTACTGGATACTCTTAGAAGTGGCTTAGCCTGAAGCTATGATGATGAAAGAACTTAATAAATTTCCCAGGTTCCAGAAACAAACCTATATGTGCACAATCTTTTAACCAGATTTCCTTTTTAATCAAGAAAATTGCCAAGAAGGTCAACTTAAGCATCTTGAAAGACACAACACTTTGTAGATCTTCTCCCAAGAGAGATGTTTTGACTTTTCCATTCAAAGCATCCCCACAGGAGTGCCAGACTAAATGACGTGCCTGACGCTGTGCTGGCTGTGCCAGGTTGCTGGCCTCCTTAGGGGAAGAGGCAGAGGTCTTCCAAAAAATCATTCAGAGGACCAAAACCACTCTCTCTCTTGATCTGTGGAAGAAGCTGCAGTTACTTGAGACTGAGCAAAAGAGGACAGAATTTTGTTGGGAAGTCCTTTTGCCTCGTTGCCCTGCTCTGAGCCACACAGGGAGTAAACTGTGCTGAGAAAACTCTGCTTCAGTCTGCTAACTCATCCTTCTGAACTCACTGCTGGGAAATCACAACCAGCAGCTTCTGGAAACTGGGCTCAGATGTTTTAAGGTAAAGCTAAAAATTACTGCACTGTAATTTGACAAGGATGTTGCTGTTCAGGAGAGGGAGGGAAAAAGGAAAGAACATGTGCATGCATCTCCAGTCTGCTTTGGACTCAAACCTGGTGACTCAGCTCAGATGTTAAACATCAGCTCAGATTACAAAACCACCATATAATTTAGACTGGCTGAAAATCTACCCTAAGGGGAAAAACATATAGTTCAGCATAACCATATACTTTAAGAAAACAGTCCATTCATTATTTGGCCAGAGAATGGCTCAGTTATTTCAGAGTGTAAGAGAATATCTATTTTTAATAGATTTTCATACAGTTCATTTGTAAAGTGAGTCCTATACACTTTTGTATCTACCTGGAAACAAATGTCACTCTCATATGACCTTAGCTGCTTGATCAGGCTTCCATCTTCAACGCAACAATGGCAACTTCCTTACACCAGGCAGAAGTTCTTACTGAACCCTGTTATCAAGGCCAGCAGTCTGAAGAGTTGTGCACATTTGTGACAGGTCCACACACCCTGCCCAGTAGCCCACCAGGCACTAGGTTTCCATACAATTTACTGCATTAATTACCAGGCAAAAGCTTCAGCATGGAGCAATGTGTATACAGCACACTGGCCACTGGTCAAAAGAGTGAAAGTCATAAAAATGTGCCCAGAGACCAGTGCACACATCCACACACATATGCACAGCCTGGCATCCTATAGTTATACTAGTTTTAGAGGGTACTCACTGATGTGCTTTGAAGTCAAGGAAGACAAATGTCCCATGTCCCCACAATACTGTCCTCACAATACTCTCCCCACAGCTCAGGTGGAGTAAGAAGCCCTAAAACATTTCAAGCTAATTCAGCCAGGTGAACTGTGGAGTTGAACACTGAGAGCCTGGATAACCTATCTGGAATTGTATGGAAGGGATTACAGAGGGTTCATCTAATCCTTTCTACTGCAGCTGCCAGGCTGTGAGATCCATCTGGCCTGCAGATGTATCTCAGTATTGCTCTGCAGACATACAGGAGGGTGTCCATTGCCTAAAACTCATTCCTGTCTTTCACTGAAGTAGCAATGTAAGAACTGCACATAAATTTAAATCAAACATACCAGCTAGGCTCCTATCCTCTAGACTACTCACATAAGAAACAAAACTTGACTGGAAATTTCACAGCCAACAGGCCATGTTCCATATGTATTATATGCCCTCCTTAACCTCCTCCTGGTGTGGCAACTACTTTAACCAAGTTCATTTATTCCAGTAATCTTACCTGCAGCACCACCCCTCAGAGAGGAGTTCACAACTGAGGCAGAGGCTCAAGGTACAGCCATGCAGCCATTAAACCCTGCATAGTGTGAACTGTGGCCTTGGATAATTCACAATGCAATGGTACTCTACAGAAACTTTAAATCCAGAATCCCCACTGCCAGGCTCTGATCTTGACTGTCCATGACACAGCTGTATCTGCTGCTAATTGCTGTTAATTGGTTGTATTCAAGAACTTCCCTTCAAGTACTGATGCAGCTGCTCTCAGTGTAGACTCCTAATGCCAGGTCACACAATCCATCTAAAATACAGCCCCCTTCAAATGTCTATACTAGAAAGGCAGACTATAATCTCTATGAGAAGCTACTTTGTCACAGGATGGGAAAATTAGAATTCAGTTATTCTGTGAACAAACTATAATATATGCTCATAGTTACATATGTGAAAGCCTGCAGGAACCTATAAATGACCAAGAAAAAACAAGGGTAACCCATTCGACTCTCTTAAAATCCCTCCTGTCTTTAGGACTTCCAGAACATCAGCAGCAACAGCCCAGAGTTATCCAATTATAAGTTTTCTCCCAAGGTTTTTTCACAAGGAACAGTAAAGACCAAAATACAGAACTTTTGCAGAAAAGAAAAACTTGCCTGTTCAGGGAAGGAAATAAACACAGAACCAGAAGAAAGAGTACAATGCCAAAAAGCTACACAAACAGAAAAGATATATTCCTTTGAAAAAAGAAAGGAAATCTGCCAGGCCAACAAAGGCACAATTCAAAAGGCCATTTATAAAATAATGCACTTCACAGAAGAAATAGTACAATTATTTACTGCATACTATGAGAGTAGTTCTGCAGTTTCATTCCAAGTCTCTGCAACCAGTACCCAAGCAGAAACTATTCAATGAGTGTCACATCCATGAATGACAGCTGTATTTTAGTGATACTTAACAGAGCCTGATTTAAGCATTTATTTGGCAGTTGTTAAAACCTGGTGTATGTATATTTAGATATGCAATAAGCATTTCTATAAATTCATTTAAATTCAGTTTTTAACTGGAAATCCATTCTATGCTGATGGAAATCCTTGGAACATACAATGAATATAAATGAGCATTCATTGTTCCACCCATGCAAGCCCAAATCCAATACAGTCATTTCCATTTTCAAGCCTGTTTGAGCTCAATTTCCTACCACATAAAATTGATTTCACCTACTGAAATGGTAACAAACCACCACAGACCAGGTACATCTCTCACACTGAGAGATTCCTGCATTACCAGGGAACACAGGAATGCTGTTTCTCTCAAAGCAGCACACGCTTCAATTCATGATGCTATTTATTCAGTTTTGTCACAAAGGGTCTTTTCTACTTGAAAAAAGGCATTTCTTTGTGCAAAACATCTATCAACTGACTGCAAATTCAAGACTTCTGTAACTGAAACATGTTGGTAGACTAAAAGTAGAATAAAAAAGAGTGCCCATCAGTCCATAGCAAAGCAATTTCCCTGTTTCTCCATTTTTTCAAGTTCCAGCCTGGCAAAACTGATCATAATGTGGGCGTGGAAGATGTTTAAAAAAGACTCAATTAGTCTGCTTAAAGAACAAAGGAAAATTCAAAACAAAACCAACCCAAAGCTTTGTGTACCTAAGTCTTATAAATAAACTGTAGATACAATCAGTAGATGAGGAAAACAGGAAGCAATTATTTTTAAGAACTGGCAAATTTTGCTGGAGTGGATTTAACTGTCTGTATTAATGTGAATTTCCATCCTTCTGCCCCTTTTACCCTGTTGACATTTCAATTTAGATAATTTTGCAAGTTATAATCTTCCCCCCACAAAGCTTGCATTTCCATAAAGATTTGAGGAGACTCTTTGACTGAATTAAAACATGAGAACTTTTCTGCTTGTCTGCAGTTTAATGGAGCTTTTTGAATGAATGAAACCCTACTAAGCAAACATCTACCAAAGGCATCCCTGACACCAAGAGAGGAACTGATGGTCATGCCAGCTCAAAGGCAATGGTTTTTGCCTGCTGACTGTCCCACGTATCTCCTTAAGGAGGAGGTGCCATTACCAAAAACATGTCAATATTATGTTTCTCATATATACCTTTTCGAGTTCAACTTAAGGTGTCCCGTGTGTTAATTTAGAAATATTGCAGAGAACCAAAGAGCTATGAATGGAATCTTTGCAGAAACTACAGAGACTGGAAGCCCTAAAGATCTCCTCCTCCAGAAAACACCTGCTCCAACTTCTTTAAATCACTTCCTTATAGTTCACAGAAAAAGAGCCCAGAATAAGAAAAAAAACCCCAAGCTGTTTGTATTAAACACACAGGCTGATCTTCAGCCTAAATAAACCCAGGCAGAAAGTCAGCAGGGCTGTATGAAGGTGTTGCTGATACCACCCTCTCTGCTTACATGATAAATCACTTTTAATACTCAAAACACTTCAGCTCTAAACCAAACCAGTTCTGTTGCTTAACAGCAACAGTTTTGTCTTTTACAAACCACAAAATAGCACCATACAAACATTTCCAAGTCTAATAACTTGTTTTAAAGAAGGAAGATTGCAATCTTATGCCCTGCTTCTGATTTTTCTCCAAAATATGTTGTAAGTCAGAACTTCATGCTTGAAACACTATGTCAGAACTCTTATGCACCGACTGCTTTATTTTTTTTTTTCTTTGAAAACACTAAAATGATTTTAAGGAAACATTTTAGCTGGATAATTCAAGAAACAGAGCACTCTATCATTTCAGTAAAAAAAAAGTCAAATTGGTAAGTAGTTACTGTGCCCTGGATAAATTCTCTTCTACAATTGTGTGAGTCAGATTACTTAATTTATACCAACAGGTTATTAAGAGAAGATGCCTGTTTTTGTTGAGGTGCAGCAACATATCAGTAGGACACTTAGACATACTCTATGCCATACAAATTCCCTCTCTCCTCAAAGCTAAACTGCTGCAGGGCAATCACTGATGTGGTCAGAGGTGAGGAGCTCCAAGGAAACACAGGCTGTGCCAGGGAACAGCCTCAGAGCCGGAGACACACACTAAATCTCAACTAGAAAGGAAGAGGGAGACAGACTGAAAATACTTCCCCTATTTCACAGTTTGTTGATTTAGGGTTTACAATTAGTAACCACATGCAAGAGAAGAGAAAACCAGTTAAGAGTCCTCAGGAGCACCACTCTGACAACAAAGGTACTCCTGGGGTAACTGGCACACGCCATCATCACCTGCAAATGCATCTTAGCGCGCACTTGGCTGTGTCTGGCCTGCGCTCTTGAGATGAGGAAATCGTGCTAGAGCACAGACCACTGAGGAGTCAGAGATACCAAAGCTACCACCAGCCCTGCCTCCTCTCCTTGTGAGTACACCTTACAATTCATTATTTACTTCAGTGAGCACATGCTGTAATTTTTTTCTCCTTGCAGGATTACTGCTTTCCTAGGTTTCTGCAGTAAATGAAGCAGAAATCTTTCAGAAGCTAAATGAACAAGTAATGAAAAAACAACAATATAAAGTGGGCTATATAAAGATGAGGCTTATTATGAATTAATACTTTTACTATTAAATATGCATGAGTTTTTAATAAGTTGAGCTAAAAATAGAGCTGTGTATCACAGGATTTCTCCAGGCTGTACAATTTTCATTCATCTTCATCCTGTGAAGAAATGGACCATTGCTGAAAGGATTCTCACTGCACATTTCACATTGCTATCACTGGCCCCAATTCATCAATCCACAAAAAACCCCAGCCTCTGGGATTTTGGCATAAAGGATTCTGAAGAGCTCCACCCTCTGCCATAAGGCTGGCAGTAATGTGCAGCAAAGTCTGCTCATCCATCTCCCAACAGGCACAGGTCTCTCACAGCCCAGGCCCCATCTGCAATTTGTGTGTTTAGAAAGAATCCATTAGTAAGAAGACTCCTGCATTGGATAACAAACAGCAACCAGCAGCAGATGTACCCACTAGACTTACCAAAAACCCCTGAAGTAACTACTTAAATCTTCATCTTTTCATCTTAATATTTCATATTCAGAATAAATGTGTTCTCCTCATTACTTTGGCCTCCCACCAAGAAAGAAAATCTAAAATGGAGCCAAATGCATCAAATTTTCAGATTGGATTTTAACATTAATTTTTAACATCAAGTCATGTTACAGATACAGCAGAACAAAGGATTTTAATGAAGACTGCACTAGTTCTGGCAGAGGGTGTATACATTCAGGAATACACCACAATTCTATATAAATCCACCCCAGGGCGTAGGTGCTACAGCCCCAGGAAACGGAAGAAGATTGAAATCAGTGTTTATAAATATAGCCAAGAAATCCCAGCACACATACCACCAAATATATAAACAGAAGTTCAGACAATCTCATCTGGAGGCCTAAATTTCCTACACTTATTTATGTTGGGGAATTTTTTTTTGACGTGTTGTGCCTTCATGTTTTTAAAGTGACCTTCCCTTCGTGCATTTAAACCAAAGGACTTGCTTTGATTGAGCTGAGTAAAGAGTTGCTAATTGCTGTGTGACAAAAAGAAACAAAGAAATCATAGCACACTGCATCCTAGTACCATCTTAAATTACTCTGAAATCCGTATTTTAAAATTAATTCTGCTTGATTTTGAATGTAATCTATTTTTCAACGTGCAACTATAAAATGTAATTTAATCCACATCACATATATTCCTAATTAAAAAGCAAAACCAAACCACATTACAACAGAAGTAACTTTCAGCTTTTTATGGATGAAGTTTTAAACCACATACCTATTACCATTTTAATCTTTTTTGGGGGGGAACAGTAAAACAGGTGCAATAACATGATAGTGATTTTCAGTGAAATGTCCTTGGCTTGCTCTTTATGAAGATAGTTTAGGATTTGAGCTTTGCATAGACAGCTACTTAGAATAAAATTCACATGATTGATTGGAAACCCAGAATATTATAAATAAAGTATATTTCTTCCCCCCTTCTCCACATTCAGCCTAGTAAACACTCATGATTTATCTTTGCTTTTCTTATGATGCATTACACTCATAATGCATCATAAGGATCAGAAACATCCATTTTTTTCATATTTTTCAGAAACAATCACTCTTTTACCAAAGAACCACAGAACCAAAAAGAAAGAATTTGACATCTTTTGTTATTTTTGGTGTCCTTACTATTCACAAATGCATTCTGGGCTTCAAACACACTGTCCTCCCTCCCCTACCATCCAGGATCCAGTTGTTCAATACTGCAAATCTCCTGGGTTAGTGTCCAAAAAATAAAGACTGAAAATAGCTATATATGATCAACATGATTAAAACCCAACAACATAAACAAAATAAAATATGAAGAAAATAAAATATGGGGGAAAATTGTAAAAAACCCCAAAACTATACTGGTTGGTTTCTTCTTTGTTAATGGAAAGGTCCCGGCATTGTCCTGCATTTGGAAGTTGACTTCACAGGGTGACCTTCCCAAAAAACAAGATGCAATGCAGTTTTCTGGTTAGATAATGTCACTGCCTCTGTGTCAGCCCTTCACTTGTGCCAAATTACCACTGCCAACCTCTGCTGTAGGTTATTACTAAGCAGAATCAAAGAGAAATCACTCAAAACAAATACCCACATACTGACTGGACTTGATAGTTTGCCAAAGTTACAATGTCATTATTTGAAAAGATATGAATGAAGTCTCCTGTCAACACTGCTGGCTAGCCTGGTGGATTTCTGTGTAGTTTGAGACTGCTTTGATTTTTTAAAATCGTTTGCCTAATAAATTATATGACCATACAATTACAGAAAATTATACAAAATTACTGTTTATTACCACTAAATTGTTATATCCCTGTGATGCAAGTCCAGTAGGTCAGTAATAAAAAATGTCAGGTTTAGGCATCAGGTTTCATAACAGCACTTAGAAGGTGTTTTTCCTGAACTGCAGCAGCCCAATCAAGCAGAGGATGTACTTCACTAACAATCCACCACCTCCACCAGTCTGTAATGCAAACACAAACCTCAGATTAACACACAAACAAGTCTCACGGCTGCCAGCACCAAAAACTCATGGAGCATGCTGGAACTGCAAAAGAATATTAGAGAGAGCAGTGGTACAACAGAAAAACACATTTAAAAGTAATGCTGAACCCAGAAGCTGAGCCCTTCAGAAAAATCAAACACCATAAAAAGCAGCACTTAGCTACTCTTGCTAATTGGTCACAACCAGTGTCTGGGTGACAACACAGGTCTGCTGTTGAAGGGCAGCAGTTTTATAGGCACTGAGAAAGCAGATCACTCATTCTTCCCAAAGGCTTCACTGGAACACCCCCAATACACATCAGTGATGCCAGCTGCAGTTGGAAAAGCAGCAATCACTGAAAACAGCTCAGCAAGCCTCTAACACTAATAAAACATAACCCGTATTATTAACTCCAAATTTATAGCCATCCTCCACATGGCAAAAGTGTTTAATCCAAGTATCATAATATTGAGCCATTATTTTGTCACCTTCCACTAGTACTGACTGTAGGAAACAAAGCAGAATATTTTTAAGTCTTTAACACAATAACTTTAACTCAATTTCTCCTTGATCACAGAGGAGCATATGTACCAGTGTTGCTGATATCCCATCAGATGCTGCATCTTGTCTAAAACAAGAGCTTCAATTATAGAACATGCTATTCTCAAACTTACTTTCTAGTATTTATTATAAGTAAAGAAAAAAATTGTTTTACAACTGTATCCAACCTACCAGAGAGGAAAAAGTGGTTCCCACTGCACCTGACCAGAAGTCATGACCAACTCTGAGCAGATACACATGACATAGGCCAACAGCTTTCCATGAAAACAACTTCTTAAACCTATTACTTTGCTTCTTGGTATTTTCTACAGAATTACCACCAAAAGTGCTGGGTTATCAACCCCCATCTGTACTGCAGTGGATTGGCAGTGTAAATTTGGATCATCACTGTAATTGTGTGTCTTCCTGAATACCTTACTTCAGAGCTTCAGCTCCTGAAGCAAATGGCAACAGAAGACCTAGCAAAGGTACACCTAAGAGTAGCACAGCATGCTTGTGGCATTTAAGGGTTAAGTTATGCCAACTGGTACTTCTGGTGCAAGGGAAGGAACCCTAGGAAAACACTCCAAACTTCAGTGCAAACTGGCAAAAACTTCTTTTAGAAAATAGACAAAGGACTGGCACACGCATAACTGCACAAGATGAACTATTAAAATTTACTTTCTCTGCTATGAACCTTAGTGATGTAGCAAACCTCTCAGGTCCTGAACTACATGCAGGAGCAGCCCGAGGCTGCCCGTGCCTGGGTATGTCAAGATGAGATGTACTCAGTCTGGAATTGTCTCCATCCCTCCCGGAGCACTGGCCATCAAGGCGAGGGGAGCTGCTGCTGCTCTGCTGCAGCTCGGCTCTGCCCGGCGGATGCTCAGGGAGCAGCGGCTACACAAAAAGCCAATCGATGGGCTGTTAAGAGGTGTTAATAGCACACTTGGTGGTTGGACAGACTACTCTGCACCGGGAGAGACGTGGTAATTAAAAGATCAGAAAATGCTGCCACAGATCCATCAGGGAACTTCCATGAGGGTCAGAAAATTAAAACAGTTCCCATGTCATGCCACCAGCCTTTCAGAGCTAATCAGAACCCGCAATTCTTACATTTCACTCTTCTGAGAGCCCCACTTCTTCTCTTGTGTGCACAGGGCATGCAGGGTGTCTCCAGGCCCCAGGGGCTGAAAGGTACTGAGGTTTTATGCTCTAACCACATCCTTAGAAAAGCATTACGCCATGGGTACCACATCTGAACCAGCATCCAGCTATGATGGATACACTAAGAAATGTCTGATGGGGTTCTTCGTTGGTTTCTTTATGTTTATTCTTTTATCAGGCATGCCTACTGGAAATTTAAGCCACAGGGGCAGTACCTTCTGCTACCTACAGGCTACTGGGACGATTTCATCAAGTATGCATGATATAACAGGCACTGAAATTCCTGGAGATTACAGAATGCTGCAGGTGTCACAGAGTGTCATACAGCCAGGCAACAGAAATAAAGTGATTTAAGCATATGAGACCAGAAAAGCAACTAGTGAAAAATACATGACTCCTTCATGCTAAAAAGTATAATTTTGGATATTGTCTATATTTAGTGAGCAATAACCAAACAGATCTAAATATAACATGAGCTTATATTGCTGTATTACAATCTACATACAGACTGAGGAAACTTTTCTGTGCTAAGGCACAAATATTTCTTCCAGTGATATTTGGTGGAGCACACAGTAAAATGCAACTTAGCACTATCCAGAAACTGTGGCCAGTGAAACATCATTCCTAAAGTTCCAACTGCAGCCATAGGATGTTTCCACCCAACATTTACTGGGTCAACTCAAGCACACACACAAACATCTGCTGACCAGGTAAAGGCAAGCTCAACACCTGCTGAAGCCAATGGGACACTCCCTGCCACACTGGAGTGCTTGGGAGCAGCAGCAGATGGAAGGCTTATTCAGCACCAGGGTAAAGCCTAACAGACACTGTGCCTGAGGTCTTTCAAATAAAAGAGCATTCTCATGACAAAAAGCTCTAACAAAACTGAGATCTCATTTTGTTTTAATCCTCAAATAAAACAAGTGCAGAAATACCTTTCATGTAGCAAATATGATTTTACTCACTTCAAATTTTCAAGGCGAAGGTGTGATTTCCTGTAAGCACCACTAACTCTAAGCTCACAACATACATGAGAGCCATAGCTAAGGTGGTCATTTCTTCTTACCTAGAATTCGTAATGATTCCATTATTAATCCACAGTTGGAGTTCAGTTATGACTAAACTCTTCCATCATTAATAGATTGACAGTGGAATATTCAGCTTAACACAATCAACTCTCTCATGGGCATTAAACAGTTGCTCTGTGGGTGTTTTTGGAGCTTTTTTGGGGGGTTGGTTTTTTCGGTTTTTGTGGGGTTTTTTTAAGCATTATGATTTCCAATTAGTCAAAACCACAGTGTAGACACCCTGCATTTCATATCATACCATTCTTTTTGCTAAAGATGAAACAAGAAGTAGATGAGATACTGGAAATACGAGATCTATTTTACATCAACCTTACATAATCATAGTTGCATTTTATTTTTAAAAGAATTTAAGTTCACATAGTGCAGGTTTTACTAGGGAGTAGAAAAGGCAGAGTGAAGAGGCATGAACTGGTCAGAGGAATCTGAATACACGTAATAAAGCTTCTTAAATAAGGACACTCCCACGACTAAATCTCTGATCTTAATGTTATTCTGTGAAATCACTAAGAAAACCACAGAAATTACTGTTGCTTTAAAGCATATTTTTCATTACTTCTAGATTTGGGGCTCTCCCTCCTCCATTTGCTTCAAGGTTCCTTATCAGGATTTGTCACCATCATCTTAACTGTCCCTGAAACACTTTTTGAAGTATGATACACTAAGAAAATGGTTTAAACCTTCCTGACACATTCAACTAAGAATTTCTATATAAAGCTCTCCTCAATTCTCTTTCACAGTATCCCTGACACCTTTTCTAGCTGGCACTTAAGAGATGGTAGCACTGTATTGCCATGAACTATGTGAATATTTTAAATTACCTTCAAAATATTTATGAGAAAAAGACTGAAGAATATTGTCAGAATTCAGACTGATGATTTTGTTTCCAATTACTTATTAAAAATAAGTACCACTAGGAATTAGGATTTGAAAAAACAAATGACAGAACATTATGAACAAGCTACACTGCAAGGAACAGTTTTCCAGAGCCATGTTTTATTTGAGAGAAGAACTGTCACCTTTCAATAAACAGTGTATTTTATTAGCATATTGTTTGTTAATTCATCCAATTTGTGTGTAATCAATGAATTAAACTGATAGAACTACCTTGAAATGCATAATTAGTTATTTAGAAAAGCAGAGAATGCCTAATGATTTACTCAATACAGTACATTTACAAAAGGCGACTTTGAAATTAAAAATTAATAAGCTATTAATAGGATGAGACAGCTTGTGACTCATTGTCTAACAAAGGAAACATGTAAGGGAACAAAAAAAAAAAAAGAAAAAAATCACTAGACTCTGAGTATGACTTTTTAAAGCTATATGCACACGCAAGTTATTTGAGTTATTAAACACAACAAGGTGATGTGTTCTCCAAGGAGACAAAAATCAACAAAAAGAAGCAAATATGGCAACCTGGAAAACACAACCAACATGTTTTGTTTACCATAGCCAGCATGGTAAGAACCAGCTGTGGCAGAAAATAAGTCGTCCTAAAATCCAAATGAAACAGGGGGAAGCCTTTTTGCACATCATAACTAAAGAGATATCTTCACTAAAACTTTTTTTTAATGTTTTTTATTACCAGTTTTTCTGTTTCCCTGAAATTTTTATTCCTTGCACGGATTTCACTTGACCTAATCCCACATCTGCAAGCCAGACACAGTAACAGAAGAAAATGCATGTTTTGATTGCCAAGGTGTAGTTTGAAGAAAACCCACAAATCTTGCTGCCTGCCCATATTCTCACCATTCTCTTTTGACTCATGGAAAATATTCATCTGTGCCCTGCAGGATGTAGAAGCATAATAGTTTGAAAGCAAGCATTTGATTAGAGAGACTGAAGTTTATTTCAGCAATGACTCTCTTAAGATAACAACACCGAAATTGTTTTGAAATTAAATACTTAAATTGGACTGCTCTCAAATATTGTAGGGCTTTTGATAAAACCCAATTTATTTATCAGGAGAAACCCATTCTTTTTACAACAGTTCCTCATCTAACAATAATCTTTCTTGTCCAACCCTTCTTGTGAGAAAAGCTTAAACTAAAGGGACCTTCAGTTTCTGTTGGTCAAGGACCTGGTTCTAGCCTGACTACATCAGTATTTTGCCCAAACTCTTAATCTCACACTGCATTTATGAATTTTAGAGCTTACAGCTACAGGCACTAAACACACTACAGGCACTAAACACACTCACAATCTGGCATGCTTTCAGCATTTGCCTGATTTCCTTCTCCTCCCAAAGATAATAGTCTCAACTCTTTATATTCACTTTTTAGGAACAGCATTTTTCCATGCCTCTAATTACCAAAAGTTATTGCAGTGATCAAGTGCATGTTCCTAAGGCCCTTTGATGCACTATAAAGGGAATGTGTAAGTTTGAGGCTAATCAAGCAACTCTTCCAGCACTCAATATAGATCATCTGAACACAGTGAAATGAGTAAAAAGGAGACTTGTTTTATCATAGGTCAGTCTTTTACTCTGATATATGATCTCCTCCCATGCAAAGACAAGTGCCCCATCTTGTTTCTCCAAAAGAATTCACTCGCAAAAAATTATTTGTGATGTTTCTGATAAACCAGTACAGTGCCAGCTAAGTTGGCCAAAAATAATGGAAGACTAGTCCAAATTGCCTAATTTGGAAAGACTGCCAAACTCCCCACAGTAAGTGGCTGATATTCTCTATTTTTCTGTCAAAATATTTATCAGCTTCTCCCCAACAGCTACACACTGACTTTATTAAAGCAGTAGTCAATATCTGCAGTGCACTGTATTTCCTCACATGCAATGCATGTTTCATTCTGAACCGACCCGTGTTTTTGGAGTAAGACAAATAAAAAAGCTTGGTACAATATATGCCAAAAAAAAACCAAACACTATGGGTAGTATCAGCCATCTCTGCCTCTCCCACCCAGCCTGTCTTTGCCTTCCTTTCCTCTGCTCCACTCTGTGGCAGATTGTTTTCTGTCACCACAGACCTGGGATGGAGAACCCTTCTGAGCACTGCTCTCTCAGGGCCCTGGCACAGCTTTCAGCCAGCTCCCCAGAGGGACTGAGCATCTCTCTGCTTTCCTTTACCCCTCCATCAAAGCCACCCCCTGACACCTCTCCACCACCCTTCTGAGAAAGGGACCCAAAACCCCAGAAAATTATGCAGACACAGTATTCTCAAGCAGTAAATTAGTTTATTTGACCTCAGATAAATTATTACTTAGAAAGAAATAATTTTTTATAACTTCCTCAAAATATTAATTGTGAATTGCCACAGTATTTATCATTGTAATCAAAATACTGCAATATTGTAGCTGAGACTTAAGAAGACTCCTTTCTACTTTTGCTAAATGCATAATGCAATGAACTCGACCACTGTTATCTAAGAGAACAACTGAACCTAGTCAGCAAAAAATCAACAGTAATTTAATTTTATCTTCCATCAAGGTATCTATGGGTGGTAGGAGAGAAGCACTATGTACAGCAGCCATTTAGCTCTTATCTCAAGTGTAATTTTTTTCCTTAAATTCATTCCTTAGTAATGAATCTGACTTTATGGAAACATTAGCTTCCTAAATGTATTTAAAGAGGGCAGGAGAAAGAGGAAGACATGAGGACACCAACACTTCATTAATTCATCACTGATCAGAATTGGAAATCAGAACTTCCATCGAGTGTTTTCAACACAGTTGATCTTTTCTTAAGGTCACAGCATCACCCATTGTTGGGTCAGTACATACATGTATTGCCTTTGAACAGAATACAAACACAGTATGGTAACACCTTCATTAGTAATTTTTTAATAAACATTTTAGAATAAGGATTATAGTACCTTATTTAATGTATACCATATTGTTTGCATCTCTATGCATTACTGCAATGGCAAGCTGTCTAAAAAACCTGCCTTCAAAGAGCTAAACTCAATTACTGTCTTTTTTTTTACATCATTGTACAGTTAAGTTCAAAATGTTGCATAAGCCATCAAATCTAGAATAAAACACTCTTGCCACAGTTCAGTAAAACCTGTTTATGCTCACACTAGCCAGTTAAATCATGCTGGGTTGCAGTGGATGTATGTTCTCTGTAACTGGAATGAACTCCACATAGGAATGCCTCTCTCAGGTCATACTGAGACACTGAAATAGTCCCAAATACACAAGGAAATTTGTATTCACAACAGGTTGGTAGACTCATGAATAAAATGAAGCGGTATTTTACATTTTTTAAAATTTTATGCAAGCTTCCAGCACAAGCATATAAGTCATGAGTAGCAAACAAGCCAAAGAATAAAAGATTGAAGCTGCTTTCACAAAGCTGCAGATTTCAGGAGGTTTCAGATCGGACATGGCATGGATAGGAAATCCCAGGGGTTTTTAAATTCCATTAAAAGATATATTCATTCCAAGAAGCTTTCCACATGAGATGTTTAGCTAATTCCTTTCAGAGCCCACTGTAGGAGTCCTCATTTCTCCCTCCTGTGCCCTGGAGCTGCCGGGGGCTTTCCCTTCTCCTCAGCCGGGCTGCTGAACTGCGGGCATCGGCGCATTCAGGAGGGAATGCTCTGCTCCAGCACCCCCCACTCTCTCCTCGTCATACTGCACTTCAAAAAGGTATTTCCTGAGCATGGGAAAAACAATAGCGTGACACTTGAAGCTGTTTTAAGCGTGGCTTTGTAATGCAATGAGCACAAAGCCGCCCTTACTCAACACCGCTCTCAACTTGCTTCTGCTGCTGTGGAGAGTACATCATTCCTAAGTTTAGCATTAGGGAACTGGCAGTAAATGATTGGCTACAGTGTGCTCTGACACATCGTAACAATGTGAGCATAACTCTTATGAAAATATTCATGTTTTCTACTTAAATATTAAACAGTGATTCAAGAGCCCTAAAAAACTTAACCCATGTAACCAAGGCAAGGGGAGCTGCCATGCACCTCCATTCTGCTGTGCCTGGATTTGGCATTTTCAGTTTCTGTTGTAAAATGGAAAGGATGTGTGTGTATACACATACACATATTTATACAAATGGAAGTTGTAATGTGTTTTTTTAAGTACCAAACTCAAAAGCTCAACTAAATAAAAAATTAAGATGCTCTCTATTTGCAGTGGAGGCCCTTGCTCTAACAAAGCTCACCTACCAACATTACACGGATCCATATCTACTAATGTACTTGTGATGTTTAATTGTACAACCTCATGCAGCACTTATGGCATGTGTTCAAACTGAGTTGGACACAGGTACAGACTCCTAGATATTATATATAAATTAGACTCACTACTGCCAGGATGAAGGAAAAAGCTTATAACAGCCAATTTGTTAGAATTAAGCTTCCAAAAATATTTAATAGTGCTCAGGAGAATTGTTCATATAACTTAATGTCATTTATCCCAAGGTTTAGGTTCCTAAATGCAATTGTGGAGAACAAATAATTTCTTCCTTTTGAGGAGGGATTTGCCTTCACACTAAATTGCCAGTACACTCATCAAATTTGATATATCATGTCTATTTTTTCTATGATTAAATGGAAAACCATTTTCAGTGAGTGACATACATAAATACTTTTGATAGCTGCTATTTAACTCTTCTAATGTTATTTTTCAAGAAGTTTTATTGGCATAGTGGAAATGATATTAAAACTCTCGTTATCACTCTTCATTTCTGTAGAACACAGTTCGACTTTTACCACATGCTAATAATTATTTTGAGGAAGACCTCCATGAGAAGACATTGCAACATCTATCTGGTGTATTTATGAAGCCTGAAACACTGTAATATTCCAGAGATACTTAAAGATTAGACATGTACCATCAGTGAGTCATTGCAGTATCTGCATTCACTGGTATTTATAACAATGGCAATGTACAAGAACCCCACATGGAAACAGATGGACAGATCATCATTATGGAAGAAAAAAGATCCTCAAAATTACAGGCATCCCTTGTAGATGTATTGTTGGAGAAAAATATGGTACAGCAAATAATAATCTGTTTCCATGCAAGTAAAAAAATATGCTGGAATGAGAGATGCCTAAATAAAATGTTCCAATTCAAAAAGCAAAACTGAAGAACGCTGCTGACAAGAAAGACAAACTGATAACAACAGTTACAGGCTCATACTACTGCAATATAGTAACAATCTTAATAGTATTATTTTATTTAATATGCTACATTTTATAACTCATCCCCTTCATTTTCTGTAGTATTTTCTCTTTGTGCTTCTTCTACTGGTACTTTACTAAGTCCTCCAGGAACAGGAAACACTACTACTATGATTCTGATTGTTTTCCTTCATATATTAAAAATACAAACCTATAAAGAAAAAACATTACACTCACCAATGTCATATATATCAACCCAGTAAGAGTCATAATTTAAAATTAGATTATTAGTAATTGTGAATTGCCACAGTTAAATTCACACAAGTTAAAATAATCAATGGAATCTTTAAGAGTGATAAGTAGATTAGGTATGTATAACATGCAGTAATTTCCCATTCACTTTGAAAATTATTCTCATATATATTTATTTGTAAGAACACGTCCCAGCTACATTTTAAGAGTATACTCAAGGCTGGCATAAACCAAGATTAGCTTAACTAATTTTTCAAGGAGCTGTGCCAGTTACTACATGATAGCACCTGGTACTTCATCTTTTACCTCTGTCAAATGACTTTTTCTAGTGCCTGGATGCACCGTAGTTTACTGCATGTCAGATGTCAGAATTCATCACTAGAATTTTGCTCAGCATGAAGTCCACAAACAGTGGGGGTCACAAAGAAGCTGTCAGGTTTTGTTTGACAAATGACCCCTGCTCTTCATTCACATTCTTTCCACAATATCCCAGCACTCTCAAACAACTGACATGGAAACGTCACTAATGGCATGCTAAACTGTCTAGACTAGAAGGGACAAAAAATGCAGATGATACACATAACACACAAGTGGATGATACTTTTTCAGCAGTGGTTCAATTCATCAGCCTTTAGAAACACCGGGGGGTTTTGATTTTTTAATAACACAATCTTTTTCTTTTTCCACGATTGCAAAGATGAACTTGTTTATATGGAACTGTCATGGTGGACTTTGCTTTTTGCATGTCTCAAGCTTCACTTGCTGCAGCCAAAAATGTAGCCTAAAAGTGTAGGAAAGAATCCAAGCCTCAAGTTTTAATTTCTATTCTGATGTCGAAGCTATGCCAAAATTTCACAGAATCATAGAACATGCTGGATTTAAAGGGACCCATTGAGTCCAGCTCCTGGCCCTGCCCAGCACCATCCCCTAGAGTCCCACCGTGTGCCTGGGAGTGTCGTCCAAACGCTGCCTGAACTCTGCCAGGCTTAGGGCTGTGACCACTTCCCTGGAAGAATTTGCTGTCCTACACCCATCCTGCAACTGGCACAAACATCACACAAGTGTGGGGCTGCACACAAACTTTCACTTAGCCTGGTACCACAAAAAACCATGGAAGAGACCCCTTACTTTGACTTTCCTTATGGTAGAAGAGGTATGACAGCAGCCATCTGGGCAGTGGCAGCAAACTCTAAGGAAAAAATACAGTAAGAATTTTTAAATTTAGAAAAACCCAACCATGTTCTCTAGCAGGTGGAACTGAAAACCTGGATACCCTGGATGTTTTGGATGTTTGGGAAGAAACAGTCTGCATTACAAAAAAATCTCTTATCAAACAAAATCATTATTGACTGGACATCATTAAGCATTATCTTTGAGAAGCTTCCTACTTGGATTGCATCATGTAAGGCTTGATTTAGATTGGCCTATCCAACTTTAATGGACTTGGGGAAAAAATACCCTCTTGCCCAGGGAATACTCATGTGTTAAGATACTAAGAAATATCCCCAAGCAGGAATCAAACAAGGTACTCTATCTCACAGAGATAGATCAATTCCTGCCCTGAAGAATATAAACAAAAAAATAATTAAACAGATAAATGAATATCAAAATAAAAAGCACCTGGCAGGTCAATAGCACAGAAAAAAATCTCAAAATAATGTCCCATTTGCTAGAGCCTGCATTTTAGAAAGCGCTGGGCTCTGTACAATTCAGTGGGAAGTATTATATTGATGCAGGGTAGGACTTGCCATCTTTTCTCACAGCTCTGCCAGAGCAGAGCCCTGTGTGTGCCTGAGGAATGGCCCTAACTCTCCTGCTCTCACCTGACAGCTAAAAATGCAGATGAAAGGCCAACTTAGCATTGTGGAAACTTTACCACTGTACCAGGCCTTTTTAAACCTTGAGCTGTTCAGCAGCTCCCCTAGTGTCAGAAAGCTTACAAAAGGCCAAGAGCATCTTAGAAGCTGAAAAAAATATGCTTGTTTTTATAAAAACCTTAGAAATTATTACTTGTAGAATCCATTCGTTATCCTCTTTCTCCCTCCTGCCTTTCACCCTTCTATTTCTCCAGACTTAGGACCTATCCTCTTATTTTCTTGTCTTTTCTCCTTTAACAAAATATTATTATACATGAGAGCCTGAAGTACTGTTTCCTTATTTAATACATCAGCTATGCAATACTAAATGCCAGTTGTGCAGCCCTGTTTTACACAGAAGTGGATATGTGAAGATTCACAAATAAAGCCACCCTGGAGACACAAGTGCTAGGCTGCTCACAGATACTGCAAAACCCAGCCTCTGTTGCCTTTTCTAAATTTTATTTGTGGGAAGCTTATTTTTCTACATCCCTAGTAGAATCACAGCACAATCCAGGTTAAGAAGGACTTGAAGACACAATCCTTGTGGTTAGGTAGGATGAAACTCATTCCCAAGAAGGATGCAGGCATACATTTTAAAATTTTTAATTCTGTAGCTTCTTCTTTGTTTAAGGATTAATAATAACTCTTAAAAGCTTATCCAGTATTAGAGGAATACAGTCTTACACCAAGAAGCACACATGCTACTGTAGGCACTATACAAACATTACTCCACAAAAGAAACATCTCATGGTAGCAAACAAGGAAAACTGGGAGTATTTATGGTGATCCTGCCCCACAAACTGCAGTGGGGCAGGATCTGTATGGCACAGTGAAGGGTTTACATCAGCAGTGAAAGAATAAAAGTATGCACAGACTTCCAGAAAAAATTAAGCCTGAGCTTAAAATTTCACTGCTTGGAACAGAGAACAAACCTTTAATGGGAAATGATTCAGGAATTATCCACATATAGAAAGAAAATGAGATTGGTCAGTGGGTACCAAAATTAGGATGTATGTCCCTAAACTTAAAATTTGGACTGGAAAGAAAGGAGGGAGTGGTAGACAGCACCAGTCATAAAATTTGGATTCAGACAGAGTATTCTCAGCTCCACAAACAAGTATAAAGACAGGCTGAGAGAGCTGGGGCTCTCCAGTCTGGAGAAGAGAAGGCTCTGGGGAGGCCTTCCAGTCCCCAAAGGGGGCCCACAGGAGAGCTGGAGAGGGACTTCACAGGGGTGAGTAGTGACTGGACAAGGGCAGTGGCTTTAAACAAAAGGAGAGTAGATTTAGCTTAGATATAGGGAAGAAATTCCTTACTGTGAGGGTGGTGCAGCCCTGGAACAGGTTGCCCAGGGAGGCTGTGAACTCCCTGTTCCTGGATGTATTTACAGCCAGGTAGGAGCAGCTCTGAGCAACCTGGTCTAGTGGAAGAGCAGTCCCTGCCAATGGAATGGGATGCCTTTAAGGTCCTTTCCAATCCAGATCATCCTATGATTCTATGATTTAAATCCTCAAGACAAAGGTTATCATTCTAAGTCAAGCTCTAAATCACTTTATGTTGTATAGGCTCTGAAGGGGCACTTGCAAGGCTACCATTATCTATTAGCCTCAACAAATGATAATGAAAACGGCTGAGAAATCAGAGCAATGCCACAGAATTTCAGGCATCTACAAAATCAAAACCCAACATCAAATAAAAATTAACATAACATGCAGTGAGGGTTAATATAGACTTTCATTCAATGATGGGAAGCACACAGGAAATCAAGAGATCCTGACAGAAACAATTATCTGGTATCTCAGTGATAAAGAAGCAGAGCTCATGTTTTCTGATGGATTAGAAGCCACATCACTGGCAGCAGCAAAAGCCAAACCCAACACAAGAACATCTTTGATTGATTCGCTGTCTGATCTTGTTACTGTGAAACTCTCACAGATTTACTACAGACTGCAATCAGGAGCATACAGTTAAATGTGACTCCTCACCTTTGGCAAAAAGAAAAGAAAAAACACACAACACACACAGAAAAAAAGAAACACCACACAGATTTTTTTTTTTCTGCCGTTTTCAGACCCAAAAATACCTTTATTTAGTGAAGCCATGTCAATAATCAATAATCTCAGATTCAAAATCTCCAATAGGATCAACTGTGCAGTAAAACTAGTTTTAGTGGCAGTTTTAAAAGAGATGGGCCACCTTCCCTCAGTTCAATACAGCTGTATTTTCTTGCACCAAAGTTCAAAGCTCATCATGATTTTAATTTATCTTTACAATGACACCAAACATATTAGTCTGTTATCTCCCAATAGACTAATTGCAAGAAGAAATTAAGTCAATTGCCAAATCCTGCAGCACACCCTTTTTATCAGACTAATGAATTATCCAAAACTTCTGTCAAATCTTAAGACACTGGTCCTGAATTTCTCCAAACAAGAAAAGAAACCTGACAAACTAGGATGATTCCAGAAGAAAGGGAACTCTGACACGTTGACTAAACAGTTCATTAACCAAATTACACTTTTTCTCTTAACCTTTAATATCACTCAATTCGTAATCCAAGTTAAATGTTTCTGAAGCTTAACCCTGACTTAAATCTCACATTCACCTGCATTTCATTGCAATGCTTATATAGTTTGAATCAGAATTCCTTCTAGACCAAAGCTTTAAGTTTATCAAATAACACAAGCTCAGTCTTTATTATGTAATCTCCTATTTGCAGTGTGTCTGTGGTATTACCATCAACCTGAAAGCCAATTTGCATTTCACTGAAAATGAAGCAGTAGGAGACAAAGGTGACTTTCTCTGAGCTGAATTAGCTGTTACAGTACTTTGAAGCATGTCCATTTCTCCTACTGATACACAAGTAAAAACGGAGAAAATTCACAAGACTTAGAAACACTGAAGACTCCCACTCAACAAAAAAATGGCTTTCAGCTAACAAAGCTTCATCGAGCTACATGTGCCTCAAATTTCCTGATACTTTTGGGATTTCCTAAAAACACGGAGCCTCTTACTTTGTATAGTATGTACAAACACAGCACCAGCATAAAATACAAAGTTACTGCTATTAACAGTGTTTGCTTCTAGTGCTCTACTCCCCTCTCTGAGGCAAGGACACCCATCCAACAGTTTGTCTCCACCCTGTGATGGGGGTTCTCCTGGAGCAAGGGAGGAGCCTGGCAGCTCCCTGGCCTGTCTTCCCAACACACTCACCTTCCACTCCCTAGCAGCTCTACACCAAACACATGCATACTTAGGGACTTGAACTAAAATTAGCTTAGGGCATATTTAATTAATTACCAAGTAAATCCTCATTTCAACAGTGCCACACTGCCATACTATTTACACCACAAAACCACACAGAAAAAAATAACAGAAAGGCTTTTTCTTCCTTTCAGTGTTCTGCAACCTGTTTTTTTGTTTTCTTAGGGTGACACAGATGAAGACAAGACACCCAACATGAGTGAAGGCAGCATGAATTTATTTAAACACCATTGGTGAGGCTCAAATCCTTTGCTCAGTTCTATGCCCCTGACTACAGAAGGGCATTGAGAGGCCAGAGCATGTCCAGAGAAGGGCACTGGAGCTGGTGAAGAGCACAAATCTAATAAGGAGTGGCTGAGGGAGTTTATCCTGGAGAAAAGGAAGCTGGGGGAGGACCTTAGTGCTCTTTACAACTACCTGAAGGAGGTTATATTCAGGTAGGTGTCAGTCTCTTCTCCCAGGTAACAAGGAATAGACAAGTGGAAACGCCCCCAAGGTGACCCAGGGGAGGTTTGGATTGGATATTAGGAAAAATTTCTTCACCAAAAGAGTTGTCAAACACTGAAACCCTCTGCCCAGGGAAATGGTTGAGTCACCATCCCTGAAAGATGTATAGAACTGGTACATAGGGACACAGTTTAGCAGTGGGCTTGGCAGTCCTGGGTTAATGGTTGGACTTAAGAATCGTAAAGGTATTTTCCAACCTAAATGGCTCCATGATTCTACAAGGTAACAGCATCAAATGATGCACCATTAACTCCTTAGGCCAAGGTAAAACAGCTATCTGAGAGGCCTTATATGGACATCCTCACCAATATAATCCTACAGTCAAAATCCAGCTTCTCTTCAAAGAAAAATTCAAACTGATGAGATCCTAGCCAGGCATTTCACTTCCAAAGGAGAAAACTTGAGCAGACTTTGTTTCCACTCATTTTTTAGCCTTTACTGGCTTGCTTCCAGGTATCATCAGCCAAGTTGCATATTTTTCAAATAAAAGAAAATGCTACACCAGTGGGATCAGAGCTAATAATTACTAGAAAAAGCTAAAAGGACACAAAAGGAAAGACGGTAGAAAGAAAGACAAGGAAAACAGAGGAATGCAGTAAATACATTTTAAGATATGGTAAAAAGACAAACGACACCTGAAAACTGTACAAAGGCCATTCAGAGGTCCTGCTCCTGAAGGATGTAGCAACTGCCACAGAACTGGCTTCTGAGGACAGGATTCAATCCAACCATTCTGCCTTTCTACATGGCACAGGCTGGAGAATGCACCCATCAAATATACAGCTCCTGGGGAGGTGAGATTCAGTATTACCTCATCCAACAAGGCCAGACAAAGTTTTGATCTGTACTCAGGAGGAGAATGCAGTACACCCACTCTTCCTGACCAGACAATACACCTGGGATTCTTCCAGTACCAATGGAAGACCAAATCCTGTGTTTCCTGTCTGTCCCTTGAACAGGCAATGTGTGCAGCAAAGTCTGCCCAGACATAATTACTGGGTTATATGCCCTCCCCCCGCACTTCTGAAAAGGGTATTTTGCCAGAAAGCATGTGCACACCTCCTGATTCACTCTGAAGCTGAGCCAAAAACCAGGGAACAGGCCACAACTGTCCAAATTGTTCATACAGCATATTTTCTGGCACAGCTGCAGAGCACACAGAGAGTGGGCTGCAGGCTGGATGAATGGTTCTGGTAGTAGCAACCTTCAATCACTATTTTTCTAGAGCTATTCTTAGTGCTTCCTCTGCTACCTTACAAATCCTTACATTTAGAGGATTACAACACACTACAGTTCTTTTTGTGCAAGCAGACTTTGTGCATCCATAATGCATGTAATGGAAATTTGCACAAAAGTGGCCCCAAAATTAGAGCTTAAATCAACACTGGATACAGATGTATATGGGAAGTCAAAACCATTGGAGGGGAAAAAAGTATTTAAACATTTTTATATACTGGACAATTCTTCTATTTTTTCTTAACAAAACACGTGGATTAATATCCTAAGTACTAATTCCAAGAACCATCATTCCCAGTGTCTCAGCCAAGCTGTAAGTTTGTATTAACACCTCCCTGTTTTATGGTTTTTGCTTCAAAGGCAATCATGGAAAATTGCAATGCAGTGCTTGGCTAAGATCCACACCAGCACCACCACCACCCACACCAGGCACCGTTTCACGTGGAGGGCTTCAAGGACTTGGAAAAGGACCTAAAGGTCTTCTTGATTTTCTCAATGTTTCTGTCTCTGCAGTGGGACATGCTTCATAAATATCATCTTCTTTGCTTCACATCCTATGCTCTTATCATTATACACCTTTTATTTTCCTCTCCTATCTACTTTTCCATTTTTGAAGTCTCAGGGAGCCCTGCCCATGTCAGCTAAATGAAGAGAAGACTGATGGGTCATTTGATTACCAGAAATAAGCACTTACTCCCTGAGAAGCAGATCTGGTAGCAAGAGCTTTTCAAACTTGCTGAGAGTAATGCAATAGGATCCAGCAGCTAACAATTAAAGTTGCATCAATTCAACCTTGAAACAGTCTGCAATTTCCTAGCAGTAACTGCAGCTGAACCTTGGAACTGTTTACTGGGAAAGGCAGAGGGTGAATCCCTGTCACATGATGTGCTCATAAAGAGAAGGCTTCAGTTTATCTCTGGAAGAACTTATATAAAGGTTGTGAAGTGAACAGCATTTCTTTCTGGAGTCTCCATCTCTTGATCTACAGACTTGTTTCTTCACTTGTTCTTGTGAATCCCAGGGAGAAGGTGGTCCCTTTTAATACCCAAACCATGTTTCTTAGACTAAAGTTCCCAGATGACCTGCAGAACTTTAAACAAACATAAATAAACAGGGATCCAGTTGACTGGTGATGTTCAGATCTAGTGTAGGAACAGATTATTTCATCCAGTTAGACTGTTCAATCTTTGGTTTGCATTTCAGCTTGTGTTTTGGCTAGGGAGCAGGGAGTGCAATAAAGGATTATTTTGCTTTTCTCTGCTACCCAGACTGTCTGAGGATATCACCCTTAAGAAGAGCCAGGCCCTGAGCATTACTGACCACACTTCTGTTGCTGGTTTCTAAGCACACAGCTGCTCACTCTGATGTCCCTGTGGTCAGTATTGTACCTGCCTGACACCAAGCTGACACTTACTGACTTGCAGGACCTCAGGCTAAAGCCCCAGTAATCCTATTAAACCCCAAACACTATAAAAATCACAAAAAAGAACATCCACCTGCATTTCATGTAAGGCCCATCACACAAAGCATGAGTCAATCAAAAACTGCACATCATAAATTAAAGGCTAACCTGGAAAAAAATCAGCATTTTAATACACAGACATCTACAGCAATCAACAAGAAAATAACAGAAGAATATTCTGAGCAATAACACACTTAAACTTCTCTGTGCTTGTTTTCAAAAGTAATTTCAAAGATGGAAAGCTCTAGTATTCATTTCATCCACAGTCATATTTCTCCATTTCAAAAGGAAATTCTGTGGGGTTTTTTTTTAAACCTTTTCTCTAGGGGGAAAAAATCCTTATAAGAACCTGCTTTTAAAAGATAATCTAGGGATTCTGTTTTGTAAAAATAGAGCTGATTTTCAAAGGAGAAAGGAGCCTGACTTAAATTTCTCAACATCTGCAACTGCAGCTCTCCCCCAGGCATCTGATTAAGTAAGCATCTATGGAAATTAAGTAGCACTTCAGCATTCTGCCAAACTGGACTGAAAAGTATGCTCCAATGATTTGGGATATCACCTTCAAAAGAGTTCAGGTCTTAAATACATTCCATTATAAAACACAGATTCATTGCTTAGTGTTCAATTTTGACCAACAATTCTTTGGCAACTTTTTTCAAGACAAGGACAATACCTTCTCTCCTTCTGACCTGTGTTTGCCATAACACCCCAATTTTCAGTCCCACATTTCCACCACAGAAATAGACAGCTTTTCAATATAATAAATTATATTATGCAGAATCCCTCCACTTAGCCTCTGCCTTGAAGGTCCATATGAAAATGAGGAAAAAAGTCAGAGAGTGCAAAATTAGCCCTACAATACCATCTCAGTGTCAATATAAATTATATATATATATAGATATCTATTAAAAAATGTATATATATGTAAAATACAAACACATGTCTGATAGTACTTAAGGTGTTCCCTGAAAAAAAAGATGACCCCAATCATCCTGACTTGGAGTCAACAACATTACTTTTACTTGGACTCTGTAGCAGATAATCCTGAGAAGTTAATATAAGAAATGAACTTTTCAAAAACAAGTATGGTTTATACTGTGCACACTACAGAAGCAACATAAAAATATGCATTACAACCACATTCTAGATGAACTCCAACATTCTTTTTCCATACTTCTACTAAGACTAAATGCCTTGCAGACCAATTAAGTATTAAGGTACAAATTTGCTTCGTTCAGTCATAGCCAGTGGCACAAACTTTGTTTCCCACCAAATTACTAGAAGCATCCTGTGACTGCTTGGTTTGTTTATAAGAAGAAACAAAGCAAGATTTTTTCAGAAAAGATAATTTGCAATACAAAAAAAAAATTCACCCATATCTACAGCAAATTTTTGCATGTCACAGAAGTACTGTAAAGTGAACAGTCTCCAGTAACATGCAGAACTGCAAAATTATCCCGATTCATCTTTCCTTCCAAGCATAGTAGCTACTTATTTTTTTGCTCTCAGTCAAACCCCCTCTTCCTCTCCCCCACCCCAAGTTTTATCTCACAATTTTCCATATTCTGAAACACCTCCTAAAGCAATTATAGTGAGTCATATAAAGTATTTTAAAGACCTCTCCTACAGAATCCAGAAGCATTTTAACAAGCTCGGCATTTTGGTCAAAAAAGAACAGTTATTGAATCACAACTGAGTGCACTTAAATGTAGAAAACTTTGTGGAAAAAACCTCAAGTATATGTCTTAGTTCATCTAAAACTCAGCACAATGTGAGTTTACGTGTACCTTAACCGTGCTGCAGGTCATGATGAGTCACTGTTCTCTGGAAGAGTAGCCAGAGCACCACCTGCACCTTGTCAGGAGGCTGAAATGTGATTAAGTTATCCAAAGCTTTCCTCTAGCAGGAAGAGTCTTCCCTTACACAGAATTACTGCATGGATGCATTGACATAAAACACTATTTCCAAAGCCAAGTATCATTTCACCTCCACACTGAAAGCAACGCATAGACAGAATAAAAGGTTGTCACCACAACAGCAAACATTTTGTTTGTTTTTAAAGATAGCTTTGGGTAACAAATAGTTACACTATTTCCAGTCAAATCCTGCCTTTTCTTTCTCCCTCCCACCCGAGTCCTTTCTCTCTCTTTTGTAACAAGGAATGGCCTTGAACACACCTATTAGGAGAAGTTTAATACGTTCCTGTAGCCCTAGAGAGAGTAGGGGCTGCTACATGCTAATAGAAAAAACATCATGGGTGTCTGCTACATGTGAGCTGTTACTCATCTTCCTTGGAATTTTTCAAAACATCAGGCTATTTAATTATCCTCACAAAACTGCACAAAGGAAAACAAAGTAACAGTCATGCAACTGGAAATTCAGTAATTATAGAATATTATATATATTGCCTTCAATGTTCTGACTTTAAAGAGTTTCAAGATACTTATCTCAGAGGCTCCTTTTGAACCTGAAAAGCTGACAAACCTTCCATCGACTGACCAAAATAATTGCAGTTTCCACTTCCTAAGTAGTAAACAATAAGTCAGCTTACGCTCCAGGCTTCTAATGAAAACAAATGAAAATGTACGGATTTGTTAAGGCTGGCAACAAATTAATCTTGCTTAAATTGCTCCCCTTTTCAATAAGCCTGATGCTTTCTTGTGCTATTCTTTAATCTTCATGATCCAATCCATTTTGTTGAACTACATTTTCAAAATTCTCTTCTTCCCATTCCTTCTATTTTTCTATCTCCCAGTGCAAAGCTGTTAATTGGCAACCAAGTATAACTGCAGAGCAAGCCAATGTTATGCACCAGGCTATACCAAGTGTCTACGATGAAACTGTGATTTTGAAGAAGTGGTTCATCTCCCTTGAAACTGCTTGTTTGCCTCCACACATTCCCAAAAGAAAGGCTAGTCTAAATTTACTAACTGATCTTCTTGGTATGAATTATATACCTGCTATGTTATTTTGCAACAGCAAGTCAAGAGCACAGCCTGTAATTCTGTGCTTCAAAGGAGACAACCACAGTCCAAGTGCAACATATGAACCCAGGCACACCAGAGGAACAGAGAACACTGATACAAATTAATGACTAGAAATCTTTGTATAGCTGCTTTTGAAATTCTCTGCAGTGAGCAGCTGATTCCAACAAGAATATCAGATAGGAAAGCCAAAAGCATCAAAATACAGGATTTGAGACACAAATACATTTCAGTGAGATCAGTTATGACAATGAAGTCAGACTGTGCAGAGTTTCTAAGTGTTGATGCTAATCGTGGTATTCAAACCTAACAAGGCAAAAGGGAATACAAAAGGTTTCTGGACATCTTAAGTGCCAGAGGAATTGTTTTGTCCAGAAATTCAAACAAATTAGTTTGTGTCAAAGACCTCAAAGGGAAAATGCAATTAAAGTTTCACTGTCCTAAAAGAAACCAATAAGGGTTTTCATTGTTCAGGTACCTCAGCTGCTACACTTTAGTGGTGCTTCTATTTTGCAACACTTACATCTACCTAAAGTACATATAAATCACTTATATTTGCTCATTACTCACACTCCTGGCTTCTGATAAAATTACTTATCCAAACCTAATAAAGCATCATGGACCATTCTAAACTCATGCTTAAAATTACCATATGCAGAAAACATTTAAAAAATTTTACAAATGCGTTCTCAGCTCAGAAATGGCTCTAACAATTTCATGATTTTGCTAAAAAAACCTTAACTAAAATTAGTATGCTGTGTGTGGGCATACCACTATATTTTTAATTTTTTGAAGAGACTAAAAAAAGCCCTGGTACTAACCTTAATCTTTTATGGCTAAGTTCTATAAAAAACCAGTAAAACTCACTCCAACTGCTAAAAAAAACCGTAAGCATAGCTGAAGCAAATGAGTTTGCAGATTGATCCTGATCAGTCCTTGCTCCATTTGCTTGTTTTGGAAAGCAGCATCCCACTCTTCCATCAAGGAAGAGAGGTAAAAAATCTCAAGTGAATGTTCCCCCTCATTGGCAATGCACAGAAGCTGCTGGAGGTGAAAGCAAAAGCTCCCATGTGCCACCCTCTCCTGACACACAGGAGAAAATCTGACATCAAGGACTTTCAGTCTCTCAGATGCAGTATCTGTAAAAAATGGAACTGCACCAGCAGAGTTCAGCAGCTGATAAAAAAGGTGACCCAAGGCATCTGCCACAGACCAGGAGAAAGGGAGATGGAGCTGAATTCTAATCACATCCCCTGTTCTGCTAATACAACCCTCATTTTAGTTTGCATTTTGACAGTCCCATGGCTGGCCAGCACGGCTGTCTTCAGAGGTCACCCCAACAAGTACAATATTTCTTTCCAATGAATGGGATTTTTTTTTCTATTACCCTATGCAAGAGTAATCAAAACATCACTCTCTAGGCTCCCATCCTTACTAAACTAAAAAGGACAAGAAAAGGATGACAAGAGCCATGAGTATGAATGTGTATGCAGAGAACTGCAGAAATACAAAATTACTGAAGGTCTGAGGAGGGATGAGAATGACAAGTTAATTGCAGAGATGCCTGAAGACAAAACAGAGAGGGAGAGTGGCAGAGGAAGGAAATCAGAAGAGAAAGCACTTTGGGACATATAAGATGATAAGATAGGAAAACTTCAAAGAAAGTAATCAAAAGAATAATTTAAAGATAATGGATACATGACATTTCAGAACACATAGTCCTAAAACACTAATTGTTACTGTTCTGTGGTTAAATTGATTTAGAGTTCTGTGGTTTTCCAATTAAAATACCACCTTAAACACACACCAGCAATAATTAGGAGGAAAAGAATCTCACAATGTAATATTACATAAAATCACTTGGACTCTTACAGTAGGAAAGTTAAATCTAAAATAATCAGTTCCATAATGGCTGAACTGTCACTCAAAAACTGGAGGGTAAGCCAGGCATAACTCTTTATAGAACACTGTTTCTAGGAAGGTATGATACTTATGAAGCTTGATTTTGGGGAGATCCATTACATTACTATCCTAAGTTTCAACAGGCAGGAAAATATATGCTGGGTTTGGGTTTTATGCCACCCCCAAGACCAGTATTGCAGTATTTGTAAATCAAAAGCAATAGTGAATTCCTAAACAGGTTTAATGGAGGTTGTCAGATTTAAGGAACAAAAGCACTGTTTATTTTACTATACACTTTATGAAAGTGAATAAATTTGGGGGTTGGGACTAGATGGTCTTTAAGTTCCATTCCAGCCCCTTAACATTCTGTGATTCTATGACAAGGGCAGCAAGAGGAAGCTTTTTGCATTGAGACATCACTTGTCATGAAAAGGCTTCCTCAAAACTCAAAATCTGGAAGCATTTGCAGGAGTTCAGATGTCACTGATCTGATCTGGCAGACTGTTCCACAGCTGAATCTTTACAACCAAGGGCATTTTGTCCCCAGTTCTTGAAGCATTAATCCTGGGCTTTGCTAACTGCATTGTGCCAGATCCACACACCCATGGGACAGTTCACAGTCCAACTCAACCTTTCCACTATAAAAACCTATACAGAAAATTTTCCTGCACAGTCCAGTAGGGACAGTGCTATAAACACTTCTAGCTCTTTATTCCCTGGGACTTTTCCATGTGCAAATAATGGATAAAAACTTCAACCAGTTGAGAATTTAAAATTCCATTCCTGCTAACTGTAAAATAGGTGATATTCTGTTCACCTCAGATTTCTAGCCATGCTACTTGTTACAAACTATAGATAAGTGAAATACCACCTGCAGATAAAAATATGGCTGTAACACCTAACTACATCTTGGAACATTCATGCTCTGAGAGATCACACATGGACTGTTTTTAATTTCAGGTGAGTAACAACAAGAAGAACTGAACTTTTAAGTAAAGACCTGCAAAAATATTATTACATCTATTTACGTTTTAGTGAGATAAAATGTCTTCACTCAAATCCATCTAACATTTTACAGAGATCAGAGAGCATATGCAGTAACACAGATACCAAATGAGTAACTTAGAAAATAGAACATTCATAGGAGAAAACCTTCTCCCCATATACAGGAAATGCAAATGCATCATGCAATACTTCTGCTAGTTTTCTGCAGCAAACTACATTTCACCAAATTTTGCAACTAGTTGCTTAGTACATTGCACAGAATGAGGGAAAACTGATCAGATACACCAATCAAAGCAGATTACATCCTGTTAATCCACTTAACAATTTAAACTGTACTTGGCCTGATCTAAGAAGTGTAAATCACAGCAGCCCAATTAAGCATTATATCCATCTAGATTAGCTGGAACCAGGCATACAAGCATCTCCTTTTTCATTAAACCTCAGCAATTCTGAAAACAGTAAGAAAAACAACAATATTATTATACACAAGACCACTTTTCCTTATTCAAATCATTAAGCACTGAACTTAGTTGAGAAGACTCATTTTTTACCCACAGGATGCAAAACTTCCCTTAACTTCTCCTCCCTTAAAAGGCAACTCCTAGCCTTCAACAATCCACACCGGCCTTAGGTCATCAGTCTTCAGTAGAAGATTTCATTACTGGTTTCCCAAGAGGTAACAAATGAGATTTACATTCCAAATGTAGTTTGGATATAGGAGGATCAAAAGGACAAGCCATCCCCAGCAGCAGGAAGACACACAAGCAGGCTCTGCTGTGATACTCCATGGATCCTAATTGTCCTGGCCCTGCTGCTGTCCAGACTGCAGAGGCAGGGAGGGGCTCCACAACCTGCTCTGTACTAACCAGGAATGATTTCAATATTGATTTTTCATGGAGTTTACTTACATGAGTAAACATTAATCAATTTACGTTAGGGTTGAAAATTAAGATCACAATAATTATTTGACAAATAAAGTTTGCTTGCAGCTGACTTACAGCCACAAGTCATGAAGCATATCCCATAGAAAGCTAAATCCTTTGCTCTTTCAGTCCTGCTTTTTCTTTTCCAAGTGACACATAACCAGCTAAGACACTAAGTCGACACACAACGTTTCACATGTGGTTAATCAATGCATATTTCAGATAACAAAGTCTTTGTTTAATATACTGAGAGCCCAAACTGTCTTATGCATTAATAAAGGGATGTCATTAATTTAAAAATCACATTAATCTGTCAGAAAATTTTCCATGTATTAGAGCCAAAAGTACCCCTGAAATCACACTAAAGAAAGATCTAATGAGAAGCATTTCTGTTTTTCCAGACTGAGTAACTGAGAGTTCGCCAATGCTTGTGTTTTGTTCCTCCACCACAGTCTCCCATTTGTTTGGGTAAATTTTTATCAAGGCACCAGAAAGAAAAGCATTTCTGTGGTGACAATAACAACACAAACCTTGGAAAGGAGACACAGTGAAGTGCACAAGACCTGAGACTTACATTTTCTTCCATGAACAGATTCAAAGTGTACTCTATAACTAAAAAGAAAACCAACAAAACTCAGCAGTATAGGCATGACCAACAGAGTATGAAAAAAAAGCTTCTTTCAAGCAAATCCATGGCAGTTCTCCCATTAAAAGAAAAATTAAATATATGCATTAGTCCTTCTCATAATCACTCCATATACCCTTTGTACAGCTGACAATTGATGAAGCTTATGCCAAGAGGTGTTGAACACACTTCTTTTCTTTATAGTACTTTAAACTCTTTAAAAACCAAGACAAGGATAAGCAAGGTTTAAAAACCTCCTGACTTCATGTACTTAAAGCCTTGGCATTTAACTGTTGCACTTAGTGATTTACCCACCAAGAAGGGGCAAGCTTAAGCTCAACATAAATCAAAACCAGACTTATTTGTAGTGTATCTAAGCCAAAGCCTTTTACCTACTGACTTACCTTAAGAAGAAACCCAGTACTTAAGTCTACGCCTTTGCACACAGTCAGTATCAACATCAGTATTAAGAGGAAATGAAACAACATGAAAGCAAAATTTCTTCCAAAAGTGAGTCAGTTTTTAAAAAACACAAGATTTCCCTGGAAATGAGTATTCTTAAAACTACCAGGCAAAATTAAGCACAATACCCAATAAAGCAAACAAAAAACACCCAACCAAATTCATTTAATGAAAATAGGATAACATTTTAAACCAATGATTAGTCCATCTCTTAGAGCATGAAGTCTGACAACTTGACTTTATTTATCCATTTAATACAAAAGTATCCATAAATCAACTCTATAAAAAGCTGCCTTCCATAATTTGCAATATTTATAGTATGTTTTATACAATGCCTAAAGAGATTAGAAAGCTCCTAAAACCTCTCTCTCAAGCATGTAAAAACCTACATCTTTGCTACTGGGAACAAAACACACATCTACACTGTTCAGTGCCACTAAATATATGATGCTGAAACTAAGGCAAGAAGTGGGAAATATCAAGAGTTCTGTGGAACATTAGGAGTGTGACAACTTACATCTGCTGGGCTGCAGCACCACAGTGTTTGCAGTGGCTCTCTACACTAACCTATAGCTTCATAATGAAAAATGTCAGCCTGTCAACTTAACAGCCCAACATAAGACGGATTGCCCAAGCTCAGAGCAAGTTCACAGCACACACTCAAGTTAATAGGACTTGTTTATGAAAGTTGAGCTAGGTCAAAGTTACATTTTGCTGAAAGTTATTTCATTCCAAGGAAGTCAAAACACATTTTAGGAAATGAAACAGACAAGTGATGTCATATCTACGCACTCAAGAGATTATTAGGAGAACATTTGACACAAAAACACCATGTAAGGCAATCAAGAACTGAGACACTTACTCTAATTATGATACTTGGCTACACACACAAGATCCTAACAGCATTTTGGGAAGGTCTGAGCATTGCTCAACATGGCATTATTCAAAACATAAGATGGCTCTTATATGAAACAATGTGTGTGCATATATGTATTTATTTTTTTTATACAGACAGATACAAAACAACAACATGAACCAAACTTCCTTAAGTGTTGCTTTCTCCTAAGTGACAGTGGCCTCTTGTTTTTCTCTAGATAAAGAGCATTCAATCAGAATGTTCTTTAATCATTTAATACCCACACACATGCAGCAGCATCTCTATGGCTGCACCTGTACCTGTATGAGAACAGACCAGATGCTGAAGGCATGCAGGTGACAGCACATGCTAAATGCTCTTGTCTCATGGAAAAGGCTTGTCTTGTCCCTAATCCAATTCGGGATAGTTCCCAGCCCATGCCTTTCCCTTAGCAGTGCTCCATTAGGGCTGCTGACACTGGCCAGGGAGCCTCTGACACCTGGACAGTGCCACAGCCCTATGACAGCACCCAGGTTCAGCAGGCACAGCCCCAGCCTTACCTTACCTTCCCCAGGGGAAGTTCTGCAAGACTCAAAGAGCACGACAGTTGTTATTTTTCTTAGTTTCCCTTACAGTATAAATATTTAGGAAACTATTTCCATGACTGTGATATTTATGTTGGTGAAGACAATGTAGACATTTTTATTAGAGCAATGAAGCAAGAAATATAAAGTATGGGTTTGTGTAGTTATGGCTGTATTTTAGAGATGATACATTTACAATCTCTTGTAGAAGGAGAAATCTCTTTTATCAAACTACTAGCTCAAAACAGACTCAAATCAGTAATCATGCAGCAGAATAATAGGATCAACCAAGCAGACTGGCCTTTTAAAAAATCCTCTTAAATAAAGAAAACACACCACTGAACAGGTACTTCTGAAGCTGGAATGCTGTAGCCTAGCACTATGAAGCTCACATGCTCTTGTGAGAACGAGGTGAAGGAACCACTCAAAGAGGGTCTTTTGTGACAATCAGCATCCAAAGGGAGTTGCTGGTTTTGTAATTTTTTTAACACTATTTTGCTCAGCATGTAATAACCAATGCCCTTGATATGAGGTACCTAGTGAATTATCACTTTTGAGCATTTTGTCAGCAGGATCCTTACAGAGCACACCGCTTCCCACCAGGCTATGGCTGATCCACTCCACTCCCCGTGAGGTGCTGCGGCTTCAGCTGTTCACAATTGTTCCTGGAAAACTTTTTTCCTACTGTGGCTACTCTACCTGACAAGGATCAGTCAATCTTTTTTAAAAGATGCTGCTGGTCATTCCTGGAAGAAAACGAAATTTACTGCTGTATGCTTTGGGCTCATCTAATTACAATCCTAGCCTTCAGGGAATTTTTAAACTAATGACAATGGATTTGTCAAGCACAAAAACTTTTAATCTGATTTTTCAAGTGGATCCTAGCCAATGGATCCTGGCCACCGCAGCACTTAACAAAACAGATCTGACTGTCCTCCATGCAATACTTAGGTGGGTTTCTTATCAAAATGTTAATTTTTGTTACCCAATAAATATCTTTCTCTGGTGGTCAATACAAAGCATATGGGAATATTGACAATACTATTAAAGCTTTTATGACTGAAAGTCCACAAACCAAATTGTGTGTGTGTATATACAGCTTCATAAATGAATGGAGGCACAGACTCTGAGAAATATGAACCAAAACACTGGATGAACAACTTCCCCGTTTGTCTGCTGATCTCACGATGCAACATCAAGAAGCACCAGCTAAACAGTAGTTATTTTTTTATTTTATTTCAACATCCTAGTCTTTGTTTTCAACATTTTCTTCATTTTCAGGGCTAATACCATGAAAAAAGCCCCAAACATTAATTACACCACAATGACTCTTTAGCCCTCCAAAAGCAAACAATTCAGATGACCCATTATTCATCCACTTTTGGGTACTTCCTTAGTGCTAAAGTACAAATAATGCAGCGTTTGAGCTGTTAGGACTGGTTTGACTGCACTAGTAGGGTCTTTTTGGTCAAATAATGATGGACTCACACTTCAATTTCAAATTTATTTCAATTATTACTGCTTCACACACACAAGCTGCAACTGTACCATGTAGGAACATTGATAATTACACTTCAAAGAAAAGATCCTCTTTCAAACCTCTCCTTCTTTCAAACATAATTATTGTCATTTTTTTTCAAAACTGCCTACTTTATGACAAATTTATGAAACAAACTATGAAATACAAGTGTTATAGTTCATTAAGCAACTTGTATATCAGCATGTTAGTCCTCCCCAATGACAGAAAAATACAGTTGTAACAAAACTCAAAATAGTGGCTATTTTTGGATGTAGCCATTGGATTACCATGGCTACTGTGGTAACCCAATGGCTACATCCAAGCTACACTTAGCCTGGATCACTTGTCATTTTCTCCACAGTACTACCAGGTATTGTGAGAAGAAGGAACAGCTCCCCACTGGTAACACAGGGCATGATGAAGGCTGTGACTACCCATTTCCTCCAAAAGCTAAATGTGTTCATCCTGTCAGCAGAGCTTGGAAACCTAACACCAACTTTATTACCAAAACAAGTATCAGGATTCCTGGGTGTTGGAAGGTATGACTGAAACACATCCACTTGTAACATGAGTGACCATCTTCAACCAAGAATCAGGGCTTGCACTTCCAATGAGAATTCACAATCCAACTGCAGTCATTTAACACAATGACTCAGAAAAGAGCATGCAACTGCTGCACTACTTCCTTCAAGTATGCAACCAATTTTAAGAAAAGACACGTTTCAAGCACTGATGTCAATGTTTCTGTAAAAGATATAAAACCAAAAAGTGCTACTTGAACTCTTCTGTAAGTACTACAGTATTTTAGCATCATCTCCTACTTCCCACAAAGATGTGTCCTTGTAACATGCACCCATGCTACACAAAGCTGTATCACCATTTTCCATCCTACAGCCAGAGACATGGGTATTTTCAGCCTTTTCCTCACTTAGAGTCCAACTGACCACAAACAAGTTGTTGTGGAGGCACATCACAGGCACCCTGCGTCACTGTCGATATAAACCATGCAGTTCACTTCAATTGCAATGGAAATTACAAGGAACTTTTCTCAGATGCTAAACTCAAATATCAAAATAATGGATCTCAATTGCCAAAGGGCCCTGATATCATTAAAAAAGCACCCCACATACCACCAAGTAGCTTCAAGGCACCAAAACACACACATCCAAGATTGCAAGAGTACGTCACCTTTCCTATTAGGTTAGAGAACTTCTCCATGAAACAGTCGATTCTGCTCCATCTGTTGGCAATGAAATTAATATGCTTCCTTCTGGTGGTAGCTACACTCCAGCCTCTCCCTCTCTGATCAGCGAGGGACAACGTGAAGACAAAGGTGATGACCGTGCCATGCATAATGACAGCAGGATCAAACAAAATTAGGCTCAGGTACTCAGATCACTCCATGCTGTGAAAGGCTGTATTTTGGATATAGTCTCAAATAAAAGATTTTGAACATGCTACTAAATTTTAAGCACATTATTTACATCTCATTTTCAATGATTCAGTAACATTACCCAAGCAGGTGTTTCACTAGCCAATGGAGTAAATGCAATATCCTAAGCATTCTGCCACTGTCTGACTGAAGGAGTCTTTGAACAAACAAAATGCTGAGGTAGATTAAAAAGAAGAAAAGGAAGAGGAATTACATGTAATTATTCAAAAAATTAATCTGTAGATTGAGCCTCATACATAGAAATCCCCCTTATTTTGCAGCATATTGAAGCTTTAACTGCAGTTTAAAGCATGTTGGCACATAAAGGAAAAAGTTAATTTCTTTTCCATTAGGCATTACTACTTAATCTTATAAAAGGGGAAAACACAAAATTCATTCAATTTCTTCACAGGAAATCTGACAAAACAGTATATTGTTTCTGGCTGGCAGCCGCTGTACTATCATAGAGTTTCTTAAAAGTGCAACACTGTGCATTCTACCAGGTTTGATAAAACACTGGAAGTGTAAGACAAGTAGAAATGCCCATTAGCTAAATTCACTCTAAAAAACAAATAGCAAGAAAGCAACGGGTCTTTAAGGAAGACAGAGGGTCCTTGCAGGGGCTGGCAAATGCTCCAAGCCAAACTAAATCCATGGTGCTAACAAAGCACGGCTTTGCTCTGGCATCACCAGAAGGCTGCTTTTATAAAGACAGATGGACAGAGGGGAGGCTTTTCAACTACAATTCTGTCAAGTTAAACTACTACCAAGCAGAAGTTTAAAAGTGGTTTACAGTCAACCATACGAACTCCATGGAATCTCAGAGCCCCTTTTAAGGTGCTATAAGTATGGACAGAAGGATAGATACACGTGTGGACTAACAATTAACATCCACTGTGGTAGCTCCAGCTGACACGAAAGCAACCATCACATTTTTGGAAATTTAGAGCCTGAACAGCAGTGTTGATTGAAAGGCACCATTAGGCTTGTTCCTTTCATATGCTAATAATGACATCATGCCTTATGGCCTGATGCTGCAATGATACATTATCATCTTATAAAGACATTTTTCCAAAGAAGTCTAATACATGAGCAAACAGTGCACCTGCATAGAGGAAGAAGGTTTTTTTAATTCGTCCATGACACAGATTTCCTTCTGTACCTTAATGCTGTAAATAACTACTACTGAAATATTTATAAATGTTTGACATACTTTTTTTAAAAAAGTAAGAAAATAATAAAATTGTTGGGGCAGAAAAAAAAATCTACAAAAGAAATTTTGGAGCATACAGGAAGCAGCCCTGGACATCAACAAAGTGAAGCAAGGTAAGGCCTCTGATGGTATTTCGGGTACAGGAGTGATTCAGGGCCGAATCTCTTGCAAATATTCTAGTGCAATGTAGTGTAGTGAAAAGACTATCACACAGCACCCCAGAAAACGGAGGGGGGAAAAATATTTTATAAATATTCTCTCCGTGTTCCTGACATATATCCAGGAACAAAATAAGCGATAATAAATTATGTAACTCTATTACTGACAACATATACCACGCTCTCTTTTATTTTGGCATCATACAGGCCAAAAGAGAATTTCATTCTTTTCAAATACCCTGGTCTGTAGTGATGTGCAGTGAAAAGGTTAAGAGAAAAAAACAAAGACGTACTAAGAAAATAACGAGATCTCCACATCAACAAACGATCCACAGAACAGTGAGGACACGAATATAAACCTATTTTTCCCACACACATACTGTCATTGTGCTGTATTTCGCGCATACAGGAACAAAAAAACACATGAAGTCCCCTGTTCTGAAAACAACACGCTTGAAAACTGCGGTGATCCTTCTTCCCCACCGCGGACAGGGCTACATAGAATCTGGACAACAGCCTCGTACATAAATAAATAAATACGCTAAACGGCGAAGGGGGACAGCCCGGAGGAAATAAACGCGGCACACAAAGTGCCGAACGCCTTCCCCGGGCAGGAAAACAGTTACAATTTAATGGCCCAAAACCGATTTAAATCTGGCCGAGCGGAACCCTGCGGGGCTCCGCGGCAGCGCGGCGCCCGAGCCTCCCTCCCGCATGACGGGGCCGCGGCGGCGGGGTCCGGGGCGAGGAGCGG
>JANPWX010000056.1:987463-1025329 GCA_024734555.1 Trochalopteron elliotii
AGAAAAAAAAAAAAGTGCAGTGCCTAGAGTTTCATAACATTTATGATTATTTGTGCTTTGTTTTTGGTTATCATAACATTTTTTTGATGTTAAGATGAGAAACCCAGAAGATGAAAACCTTTAGCTAATGAATTATTCTCAGTGGATTTGCAAGCTGTTGAAGCCCTTTGACTGTGTGACACAAGTGAAGACTTTCTGTAAGTTAAGACTTTTCATCTGTCAAATTAAAAAGTACATAAATCCAATGCATTGGATTTTCATTTTTCTCTCCCTCAAACTGGATACTGAAAATGTTCCTGTCCACCAAGCAAAAACATTAATTCATATGAATCCTCTTGACTTCCCCCAAACAGGAACAGCAGCAATCACAAGAGTAAAATCTAATGTATTTGTAGAAATTCAGCACTACTGCTTTCCAGTGGTTACAAACCTGTTGATTTCTTTGCATGCTTTCCTGACATATTTACATTATATGTGATGCTACATGCACAGTCCTTTATTAACAGTTCCCATGTCTTTGGTGTGACTTTGGATTCTTTCCTGTTTTCTTCATCTCCCCTTTCCCAAAAAGTTCATGTGAAAGAAACAGAAACTCCTACAGCCTTCTCTAACATTCTCTAACAGAGCTGGGCAGTGCACAGCACAGGGCAATACCTTTCCAGACTGGCAAATGTCTTTTCAAAATTAAGTTACAATGCATTTGAGGCAAAGCTACTATTGGGTGAAAGTTGGAAAAATTATAATTGCTCTCACCTGGAGATTAGGACATAAAAAGAGCTGAAGTAGTACTGGAATACAAAAGCTTCCAAAAAATGTTTTGTTATGTTCTTGGTAAAAGTTTCACTGAAGAAAAACATTTTTTTGGCCATCCTCAAAAATTATTTAGTTATGAGAATGCAAAATGCTACTGACTGTAGAAACCTTTTACTCTAATGATAAATTAGACATCCAAAATTTGTAATTAATGTTCTTAAAATCCTGTATATGACAAGAAGCTATGACATACTGATGTAAGAATGCACTCCTTGCAACATTTTCAGCTGCTCTAACTTCAGACATTAATAACTTAACAAAAGAGGACATATAATTAGTATAATCCATAAGACATTAATATTAAAAAGAAATATACGTTTTGCTTGGCACTCAATAACTTTCCACACAAATATTAAGGAGACAAGTACAGAAAAAACAAAATATAACTTTTTGGCAAACCATGTATGAGGAAAATAAAACAATATTCCTGTATTTCCCATCTGCTTTCTTTTTCATTTCGTTATCATTTAGAAGAAACAAAAAGGACTTGATGAATCATTGCTGAAGGCCACCATTTACCACCATGGGATCAACAACAGGCTATGAAGAACATGCCCTTTGAGGGAGTAACTTCCCTATACCACAGCAAGAAGTGTTAAAAGACAAGAAATACTCTTCTATATTACACAAAGGTTCTGCATTTTCTCATCTAATCAGCTCTTTACAAGGCAATGGGCCAAGCTGAATGTCCAAAATAAGAGCTTCTTTGCCATGGCTGTTAAAAAGCCAAACATGAATAGGCTCAAAGGATCAACCACAAGAACATTCATGTGAGATGGAAATGTAATCTTTCCACAAGATTTCTGGACAGAATACTGTTCAGCAGGTGGAAGTATTAATTGAAAGAATCACCCTAGGTGCCAAAATCTGCAGGACATATTCCCTGGCCAGTCCCAACTCTTTTGTGCTGCACAAAAGACTTTATGAGAGTGAAAACCATCTGCAGCTCCCTGGCAGGATTTTTGTAATATGAAAAGAGTCCCTGAGTGAGTGTGGAGTTGTCCAGCCCACGGGAGGCCACACACCCCTACAATCTGAGCAGAGAGAGGGGAGAGCACAGAGAGGGAAAGCCTTCCTGGGGTTTGCTGCTCCCATCACCTGCAGCTGGTCCCTGGGCCCTCAGGAGCTGCTGCCATCTGGTACTACTGGTGCCAGGGCAGGCATTCAGCCAGCCAGAGGCTCGAGGGGCTCCACAGGAGCTCTCCACTCCTCTGGAATACAGGGAGGGACCCCACTGCACCAGGCCATCTGGGCTAATCTGGTTACAGCTCAAATCTGCAGTCCCCAGTCTGGCAAAACTCCCATGGCTATCTTTGAGCATTTACTTGAGTTGGTCTTCTGGTGTTGGACTTAGAGGAATATGAATACAGAGAGCAAAGAAACACATGGCTGAGTTTCCTTTCAAAACCATTTAAACCATTAATGAGAAGTATATTAATTGTCAATAGTAAAACAATCTCCTACCAATAGCAATTTATTAAATTATTGAAATAGTTCTTGAGTACAGAAATGAAATCTGGTGCAGTTCTTAATGCTTCCAAATAGTTACTGAAATGTGCATAAAGATCACTGACTTGGAGCTGAAGTCACGATGATAAAACAAATTGTCAGTTTCTGTTGGTACTTGCAGAGATTTAATTTTGAACTGTGCCCTAAGGCAAATAACACAGGATAGACCCATAGACACTGCATCAAAAAATAATACCGAAATGTCACTTGTATGATCTTGCTGTTTGACCTATGTGTCAGTCCAACCTGCAGAGAAACCTGCACTAGGCTCTAGTGAGGTAATATGAATGGATGAAGCTTCTGTAAAATCAGGAAGCTTCCATAACTGAAGAAAATTACTGGTTTGGACTTTTTTAAAATATTCTTGCGAAGCAAGTAAATGGAGTCTGTGGGGGAAAAGTCCAACATCATGAGAAAAATGACATAAAGATTGTGAAGCCATTAAGACATTAGTGAGGCTGAAAAGAGGATCACAAATCTGTCTCAGAACCCCAGAAAATTGAAAGATCTGTACTGAGAGTAGTGGAACAATTCTTGGTTTTACCCAGTGAAGGGAGAGCAGCAAAATCTTGAGGAGTTAGCACAGAACTGCCACATCACTATTATCAGTAGGACTTGAATCTCAGAATATTTATCTGGTGCCCCTCTAGACAATGGTTATTTGTATTACACAGTTAGTCAATAATTTGACTAAAATCTTCAAATGATCTCTTTAGGAATCTTAATGCTTACCACACCAGCTACAGTTACCATGTAGATGCACTTGGTAAGCAAATACAGCAGATAGTAAGTGAGCAAGCTACCCTGCCAATGAATTTTCTTTAAATGATTTGAAGGAAGCAGTGACTTCTTTGGCAACTAGGCAGCAGGTTACCCAAGTGACATTAATTCCTTCTGCATCCTACGTAGGATTGAATGTGGAATTAGCAGAGCTTGAAAATGCCCCTGCAGCTCAGGCAGAAATAATTTACTTCTGACTGTAAATGGAGGCTTCTCTTCAGGAGATGCCTGAGCTTCAATGCTCTTTATCAGACAGGGTAACATGAATATACATTTCACTAACAGCCATCATCAGCAATGGAAACTCGGCTTATCATGAACTGAGGGAGAACTGTCAAACACTTGAGCCACATTCATCCTACCACAGAACAAATAAACATTAATGCCAGAAAAATAAAGCCACTCTGAAAGCCTGAGGAATCAACAAAAAAGCTTTTTGCCTGTGCCTAATCCAGCTAAACCTTCTTATAGTCCCATTCAAAATAGACACTTGACATGATTTCCATCCACAATAGCTTTCTTACACATTCTATCTTTCTCCATTTATGAAAGGACTATAAGTTAATATTTAAGAATCCACAGAGTCATCTAAAGTGCAGATGCTGAAACTATTATTTTGGCTAAGAGTTCAATTCAGAATGGTGAAAATTAATAGGGCTTTACCTTCCCAAACACTTTTGGCCAATCAAGAGAGAGAAGATATTAACTCAGTGAGTGCAAAATATACAAATGATGGTGACTTTAAAGCCAGTGTTCAGCCAGATTTCTGTGTAGAAGTGTCACCATACCATATCCAGCACAATTACAAACACAACCACAAAATTCTAACAGCCACAAATATAATCTCACTCCATGCTCAGGATCAAAGCAAAAGGAAGATCTCGTGTTTTTATGTTGCTACTTTGTTCTTACCACAAGGTGTTATACAACTTCAATGTTAGTTCCACCTGGCATTTTTTCCTTGGTATCATATGGAAAAACAGCAGTGGTAAACTATCAGTTGACAATAATGGCAGCATTCATTCCACAAGAATATACATCTAAGTTATTCTATTTATTTAATGAAGTGTAAGCTACCTGACCACCTTGAAATGTGAACAATACCTAAAAATAAGGGGTCCAAAAAGCCACAATGACACACATTAACATGCCAGAAAATCTGAGCAACCTTGTCTAGTGGAAGGTGTCCCTGTCCATGACAGGGGGTTGGAACTGGATGATCTCTGAAGTCCCTTCTGATTCAGGCCATTGTAAGATCCTATGAAAATGCTTTAGATTTATCATGCACTTAAATTCAAGTACAAACTTAACTCTTCAACTGAAAAGGGATGAATTTGAAGGTACACCTCAAGTTAAGCGAAACATCAACAAGCAAAACCATTGCATGAAATAACATTCAAATTCACAAATTGCTCAGGAGAAGAGTATGATGACAGAGAAGAATTGACAGTAGCAAAGAACATTAGAAGAAGTAACAATATTTGAATTCTTCACACTGAAGAAGAACAACAACCAAGTATTTGGGTTCACAGAGTATAAGAAATAAGGCCCAAATAAGAACCCTGGAGTGATGAACTGTACAGGCAACTCCTGAGCTTTGTACCCAAATGTCTGGTTGTCAGCTGTAGAAAAGAGAAGTGGTGTACACTGCTCAATATTGCTGAATGTGAACTCTTGTTCATGTTATCTTCATACTGGAAATTAAACATGAAGTCCTGCAGGTGCTTTGGAAGAGCAGAGCCAAGAACAGAATCCTTAAAACATTACAGCCTCAAAGGATAGGAAAAAATAGGTGGAATAAGGCCTGTCTTATATAGCTGCAGAAGTTCTCTAAAAAGTTTAGCACAGAGAAAACAAATTTCTACAAGCATTTACAGTTTTAGATGTTCTGATAAGCAGATGACACACTGCTTAGGATATCTGGAGTGCAGTTGGAACACATCAAAGTACTCTTACCCTGGCACAGTTGGATCAGGAATGCCTGTCAGTTTTCAGCTAAGCTCATATCACTGTATAAGGCAACCATTTAAATTCCATGCATGGTTTTGGGCTGGTGTGTGATTTCAGAGCAGGAATCACATGGCAATCATTCCAGGAGTACAGAAACCACATAGAAGTGTTCCTCTCACTGTGGAATGTGGGTTTGTTTTTATAGCAACAATACTGAGTTGAGGTAGGCAGCACAAATGTTCTACATTTGTGTCTTTGCCTACTTTGCATTATATAAAAACTGAAATGTTTTCTGTCTTTCTTATTCTGTGGTACAATTCACAGAGCAAAGAATTTTGCCATGTCAACACCATGCTGCTGGTTTTGGTTGATAGATGTAAGCCTTAGTTTTGTTTAAAACTACAAAACTAAGTAGTTTTGTACACTACAAACTACAACAGTTGTTTTACAAGGCAACTTTTGAGACTTCACTTATAGTCCATTTTACAAAGTTCCTTTATAATAAAGACCTACTTTCTAATCCCTGAAGCAAATACCAAACTGTGTATTATGAAACCCGGGTTTACATGTTGAGAGGCCGAAGTATGGACATAACACCCCACCTGTGTGCTGCACTGACAGATATCCAGATTCCCAGAGTGAGGGTTTGCCTGTGGATGGACTGACAGCATGATGGACTTACAGCCTATAGGGGCTGTTCTCCACTGCCTGATATCACCAGCTCCCAGACTGAATGAAGTCTGAGTGTGTGATACAGATCATAAATACAGATGTTTAAAGCATGACTCCAGAGAGTGCTTTCAGTACTTTATGAAGAACAATCCTGCAGCTACAGGTTGCAGTTTATGCATCAAAAATATATCTCACTCTAAGGGCTCTGGTTCAGGAGACAAAGATGCCATTACTTAACAGCAGAGACTGGAGACTTTTGATTGTGTGAGTTAGGCTATTACATGACCAGATTACTGCAAGGTGAGTATTCTGCAAAGTGGATTTTTGCACTTGCCTTTTACCAGTGAATAGGAAAAGGGCTCTAAATTCTGCAAGGTCTGTTTCAATTAGATTTGAATAGCACATTTAATTCTAAATTAATGCATCTCAATGAGCATGAGTGGAATTAATTTCCTAGCAAAAAGCTGAATGTAGCAGGGAAAAAAATAAAAGGCAATGAAGGTTACTTAGCTTAGCCTTGTTGGCTAATTAGGGTACTTTACTATACTATTATTAAAGGTTCCTGAATAACTTCAGTGGAGTTCTAGAATATCTCACTGCAGAAAACAATCTCCACATAATATTCCTATGAATAACAAATCCTATTTAGACATCAAGCTGCTGCTTTCACACAAAGCTGTAACATTACTTCCCCAAAAGTAGGTATGACATAATGAGAAAAACAAAATACTCCAGGTAATGTAACTATTCAAAAACCATCATGATTACAACTTGGTGCATTTTGCATCATTACTGTGCATTTGTTAAACCTCTTAATTTACCTCAAAGTGTACATGATTTGGAGAAGCTTGCTGAAGCTTGCATTTATTTAATGTATTTGGACTACTTTTTTCTGAGAAGTGCCAGGTTGACACATCAACAGAAAGCGGCAGAAAATGAAATACTGTTTCTCCCACAGCAAGCACACTAATGTAAAGCTTAAAAATTAAGCAGCAGCAGCACATTTTTCCTCAGACCTTTGAGCTGGACCATATGGTTGACGCTCAATTAAGCGAAGATTTATCAGTCCCCAACTGGAATATGTCCAGAACTCGCTATTTTCTCAAATCTTTGAACCAGAGGACTAGAACTGAACAATTTTATTGACTCACACACAATACCCCACACTTCTAAACATTTGAATGAAATGAGGACAATTTAATGTATTTCTGGGGGGGGTTGCATTTTTAGGTTTTAGAATTAAAATATGACAGCGCTATAAAAGCTACAAACTGGCAGTTTGATGTTACAGCTTCAGCCAAGTCAACATCTCACTGCCATCAAAAAGGTGAGGTCCAAACCACTACCATTTCTCCTCAAGCAGTCCCATCTCTCACTTCACATCTGCTTTAGCAGCCACCAAACTGCATGGCAAAGGCTACTCTGTTCACTGAAATGACAGAATAGCCACACAGCAAACTTGGGTGTGGTTTCTTGCCAAGCTAGCAAACGGAGTTGGTTCACCGTGCAATCCAAGTCGCACAAGATCCCACATGACAGACAGGTGATCCCATGTTTGGGGGCAGCCAGCCAGGAGAAAGGTACGAGACAATATCTGTTTGAGGGCACAATGCTGTTACTTTGACTCCAAATCTAAATATTAACTCTTTTCTGCTCCCTGGACACTTGCCTTCTGCTTTCAGCTGCCTGCTTTGTAAGTACATTTTCAGCACACCCAAGAGCAGCACTAAATTCCTGAACAATAGACAAGTCCATGACTTCAAGTCTAAAAGTGTTAAGACTGGATTGAGGAATAAGAACTTTCAAATTAACCCAGTCAGAATTTTATTTAAGTGAGTGCTGGAAAGAATATTAAGATCTGGAACATAAAATGTCGCAGCTGCAGAGAAAAAGATATAACTTTTTCATTCAAGACTGTATATTTCATTCATTTGATAATGGGCTAAAACATAAATAAAATATTAGACAGAATTAGGTCATTATTTTTTTCCCGTCAGATTATTTGAGGCCATAGAAATGTCACAAGGAAGTTATTTACAGTAAAAAATCCTAACTCAAAATTTGGCAATAATGAAGTCAGTCAAACAGAAAGATGTTATGTTGAATTGTAAAAGCTTAATTTTAAATTCCATGTGAGACTCTATGGTTAAATTCTGATTTTATAGACAGATGGTAGAGTTTTTTCTTTGCTTGTTTATTATAAATGTACTTGAGTGCAATCTATGCAATTCACTGAAAAAAAAACTTGCAAACATAATTTGCAGTATTCTAATCCACAAGGCTTAATTCTTTTTCAATTGCCATTTCAATGTAGCAGCAAATTCCACTGTCACTATTGCTACAAAGGGATTAACCTTTCCCTGTTGATTTTTCATGATGGGGGGAAAAAATGTAATTGAAGGGTTCGATCAGTTTTGAAGGTTTTTGTTTATTTGTTTTTTCTTTTCATAAGTGTAACCTCATCATTGCAATTTTTCATAGAGGTTGGAATATTCTTCTGCTGTAGTAATGCTGTAAAACATTTCTGTGGTCCTGCTTTAGGTAGAATGGTTTAGATTGGAAGGGACATTAAAGATCATCTCATTCCAACCCCCTGCCATGGGCATGGACACCTTTCACTAGACCAGGGTGCTCAGAGCCTCATTCAGCCTGGCCTGGAACATTTCCTGGGATGGGACACAGCTTCTGTGGGCAATTTGCCTCACCACCCTCACAGGAAAGATCCTTCCCCTAAGATCTTATCTAATCCTCCACCAGTTTGAAGCTATTCCCCCTCATCCTGTCACTACATGCTTTTGTAAAATGTTCATGTTTCTTGTAGGCTCCCTTCAGGTACAGGGAGGCTGTAATTAGGTCACCCCTGAAACTTCATGCAATAGTAAATGACTTCTAATATAGTGAGCATAATGGTGGGATGAAGAACAGTACTTAAAACTAACTTCCACTGTAAATTTACTGGCAGCACTATAGAAAAAAAAGTCTATTTACAGGTGTTCACAAAGATTACAGAACCATACTGGTGCACTGCAAATCATGGGTGTTCTACTTCCATCACTTTTCCCATGTGCTCCACCAAACTCTTTGATCAGGGAAGATGCTCTTTCTTGATTCGACAGATTAATGCAAACTTCATTACCTTAACAGAGGGACTCAATAAAACTTGCCTGCTACTCTGGCATTGAGTGTTTTTATCATAATTATTTTACACATAGTGTGTAGTTCAATAAAGAAACTTGAATTATTTGGGCAAAACACTGCCTTGCTGCACTGGTAAGACACTAGGAGATGGTCAGGATTCCCAGCCATATGTGTATGCAGGGGCAAATGAAGAGATAGGTGATTTATCTGGAGTTACTCACAAAGCAGCACCTTAGCTGGAACCCAAAAAATTCAGCTATCAGATTCTCAGCTAGAACACTGTGTTCTTTCTTCAGTCTGTTTGTACTGTGTATTTTCAGATCTTCTCTTTTTCTTGTTGTTGTTTGGTGGAAAGTATTGGAAGGAGTAAAGAGAGTTCATCTGAAACACTTTTTCCAGGCATTTTTTAATATCCAAGGACCAGATAGTGCTTCAGGAAGAAAAATCTGTGAAAAATGTTGTACTCTTTTTCTTGCTAGGAAGGCATGTGATAAATATTTAGCATTTAGGCAACCAAAGTTTATGAATTTAGATGTTACCATAGTATCATTTTCATTTAAAATATCCATTAAAATTATAATAATAATGTGGCCTCATTCCTGACTTAGCCTGTCAAAAGACAGTGACATACAGCTCCTAACTCACATAAAAATGTATTTGTATGATGTTTATTTTGCTTTTTGTAAATGCAGTTCTTTACACATGATGGGGACACCATATCTTCTTTAGGATATCCCCATGGTCTGTGGATTTACTCATATAGGTCTAGCCCATCCTTCTGCCCTAAGGCAGAATGAATTATGACAGAACCACTTTTGAGATATTTTACACAGGACATCAGAGTACATGGTCAGAACTCTGTCTTTGGCCACAAATTCTATAAAGAATAGTGATTACCTTGAAAATGCAGCAAGATTGCAGTATATTATACACTTTCGATGTACATAGTTATGATTATAAAATGTTATGGACAAAAAAAAAATCTGTCCTTATAAACTCAGCTAGTAAGTGCTAAACACTTCAGTAAGAGCCAATGTCTCATTCAGTCTAATTTTCCTCTGATTCAGTAATTTTGACCATACAGGCAAGAATCTGTGCTCATCATGCCCTGCACCCTACCAGTTACTGCAAAATGTGCCAACACTGACAGTTTTTTGAATGGTCTGACACTGCCCTGTTCAATGCAATTGTGCATCCTGTCCATAATCACACAAACCTTTGTAAGCGTCAGGAAAAGCCCCTTACAGAGACTCTGGTGCTACTGTACATATCTGTCTGTTAGAAAAAAGTCAGGAGAAAAACATCAAATTCCATGTGGTGTCAGCAGGCTGACAAAAGTAAATGTTAGCAGAAGGTTTCAATGTTCCCTCTAAATAAGTCCTGTTTATTCATCAATACTCTTTGTTATGAGCTGGAACCAGGATGTTGTCTGCAGTTTGACGTACAGAGTTAAGAACATAAAATCTGTCAGCACATAAGGAAACAAGGTCAGGAGAGAGAAATAGTGTTTTATAAAGCAGTATTTAGGGCAATTGCATTTTAACATCATTAAGTAATGTGCCATTGCAAGTAAAGCAAACCCTGCATTGTTTGTAAATGCAGCTAAGCCTTTTAATCAGAACATCACCTTTTCAACAAAAAACCTTGTTCAACAATAAAAATGACAGCCAATAGATAAAAATAAAACAATTAATAATAGAGTACTGCTTAGAAAGATTGACTTTAGGATGTGCAAAATAGTAAGCATTATTATTTGTATTATATATATTTTGCTGAATGTATTAAGTTTTGAATACAAATGAAACTCTGCTACTCAGTATAACTCAACATGTGAGCTGCATTAATACCTGTTACTGCTGGAAATTGTTTTAAGAGATGCCAGACTGGATTCTCTGTGTGGAACTGGTATTTTGCACTGCAGTCCAGTGTTCTTCATAAGACCCTAGCATTAAATGGATGCTAACAATGGAGGTCATGCTCCTCTTGGTTTTCCCTGCTGCTGGCATAAATCCAGGCTCAAAGGCCCAGTCCTGTGGCTCAGCCCCCACAGGTCCACCATAAATTTGAAGTAAACAAATGATACTTTCCCTCCCACTGACAAATTAATTCTGTACAAAGTGGAGCCAAGAATTTGAGGTGAAGAAAGGCAAGCTGTAATCTCCTTTTGTGCACACATCTGGATTTACAGCATATCAGTCTGCAACTCCCAGGACAGGAGCCACGCTCACCAAAGCCATGCAGCAGTCCCTGGTTATTCAAAGAGAAACAGCACAGCATTTCAAAGAAGGCAAAATGCAGGTTTAGTACATAACAAGGCAAAATCCTTCCCAAAAATACATGCTAACTTTTGATTATATGCAAAAAAAGAAAACGTTCCTCTTAAGGGATGCATAAACAAAGCCTGAACTCAAATATAAAATGTTAATTAAAATTTAATGTACCCTGCATGATGCCTTTGTTTGTTCTGCATCTCTGGTTTAAATCTGAGGCTGGTTATCTTACTGGCTAATAGGGCTCTCCTGCTTTGCCAGTGACTCTTTCTGAAGGAGAATTCATTCTTCCAGTAAACACAGCAGTCATTTACCTGGGCTATCACGTCAGTGTCTTACCCTTAGAGACTGTTCCCTTCAAAAATAGGCCAGCAGATACATTAAGCTTATGTGTCACTGGCATTATGGAAAGAGGCAAAACCTTACTCAAAATGTAATTCTGTTTATTAAAAAAGCACTTCAATAGGATTTACAGCTCTCAATTTTTTAATTTAAAAATAGGAAAAAATATTACTAGAAGCATTGTTATCAGTTTAACAACTGGAACTTGTGCTATTACTGCTCTGACTGGAGATTTTCAGCCAGGTAGCCAGAACATGTAGAAAGTTATAATGGAAAACAATAAAAGCTATTAATTTTTTTCCAGCACTCTTGCAATGTTTTTTCTTAAATTAAAAATCAACATAACCACTGCCACATCCTAAAGCACGAGAAAAGACAGAACTCTACAAAGAACAGATTTTTCCCTCCATTCTCACAAAATGTATTGTTTCACTGTTGAATTACTGAGATGTAAAGAAGTAATGTTACTGTTTATAGGAATACTACTGACAATCTGTTTAAAATGGATTCAAACACCCAGCAGAATTCACTCTGCTCTTCTTACATGAAATATTGTTTCTCAGCAGGAGTGCAGGTCACAGTTCTATAATCTAAGTGTACCAAATGTTCTGGTATGATTTCATCTGATTTCAGTGAAACAGTTGCAAATGTCAACAATTGAAATAATGACAAACATTTCTGTCACTACCATGTTTGACTACTTTATATTTCATTGAAACTTGTAATGTATCTTTAAATCTGCTGAAATTTATGCATTAACTTGTCAGGTATCATGACACTTTGATGACACTTCAATTCTGCATTCTTTTAGTTCAGTGCCTGAAAAGAAGATGCTTGTCTCTGAAAGGTAAAAAGGAAAGAATGTCTAGTGCTACATTAGGTTTTTAATCCTAAAGCCCTGAAGCCATGGAGCTCATCTGATAAACTGATATGAACTAATTAAGGTAGAAGCTGGTCCCACTCCCATAACTTGGAGTGAAAATTGTTGTATTTATTTCTTGTGCTTCTAATTTCTAAGTACTGTACACAAGTTAAAAATGGTAAATCACTGCACTTGCTGAAGTAAACCTGAGTGCCATAGAAACACTTTTATTGAAAGCAACAGGACTTTTAGATACTCCTAAAGGTGTAGATGCCACCTCATGTTCTGTAGACTTCTCAGAGAAGAGTTGGACAGCAAATTGAGACATTTTCAAGATGTTGATTGTCCCTTTGTCTAGTGCTTTACAGCCTGTGTCATATTTCCAAAAGAGTTCTGATTCAAAATCAATGTACCACTTACATTGCCATCTTATCTGACACTTCTTCAGGTGGAAATAGAACACAGATAAAATGCCAGTTTGTGTCTATGTGTTCCACACTTCTCATATTTGCACTTACACACCAGAAATATTGAGATTACCTACTGGAATATTTGTTACAATGAAGTTGGAGAAGAAGATTATTTATTCTGCTCACAAAATGGTGCAGGAAAGACTAACATGCTCTATGTTTTAGAGACTATGAATGTTCAGAGCCAGAACACTGTACAGGATGTATACAACACGTTAACTGTTTAATTACTGAAGTTGTAAGGCATTGAAAGGAAAACAAAAGCAGGAGAATTTGGCAGATCTAAGGAGGAAAGGCAGATCTAAGACAAGTAAGCACAGAGAGATAAAACCAAAGCATTGTTCTTTCCATGATATACTAAATAAAGATTCTATATTACTCTCAGAATAAGGAGGAAAAATACATTATATAGAACACTTACAATGTTATATTATTATGTAAAATATCTAATAATATACTTACTGTAAAACTCCAGAGCAGCTAAGAACCCTAATCCAGGGATGATCTTTTCATGACACTCCACTTAGAAGCTGGTCTGCAGTTTTCCCAAAGATCTGACACCTTGCTACAGAGAACAGGCAGATGCAAACAAACTGGGGAGCACAAAGTGCAGACTCACTGCCAATAAACCACCACAGTGGTAGGAATATATTGATATCCTGAATTCTCACCAAGTTTTGCAGATGTGACCATGCAGAAGAGTTTTAAGGACAGATCAAAGAACACTTCTTTTGGCATATTTATGTTGCTACCCATCTCAGTGTGCAAATGATGAGAATAAATTAAAAATCCACATATGTGCTTTCACAAGAATTAAATTAGATTAAAGTGTGTTGGAGTCCAGCAACATGGGCCAAGCAAACTCAGAAGTCAGTGATAAATGATTCATGATAAAACAGAGCGGACAGGATCAGAAAAAATCACAAAGGGTTCTGAAAACTTTCAGCTCACAATTCCCAAAACTTGCATCTGATGCAATTAAAAAAAAAAAAAAAAGACATTGTAGAAGAATGAGATAAACTAATTGAAGCAATGCTCAGAGAAAGCAGAGTTACAGCAGTGACAGAACAGTTGAGGCTCTTACTCCTACAAAGTACCTCCCTGTGCAGAATGCTAACCTGGATGGACAGACTGATCCAATTTAGCAGATTTAATTTATCCCACCTCTCAATTCAAGCACTCTTTCATGCCACCCAAGGAATCCAAAATAGAGATATCTGTAATAGAGTTTGCTCTCTGATTTACCCTCATACCAAAGTGCTCTGCATAAGCAAGTAATTGAGTGAGATGAAAAGGATTCTAAAGACAAGCACTGTCAGAGTGCTGGCAGCTCAGACTCCACCTTGAACAAAGACTTCAGTTCTACCTCAAAACAGCAGAAGGAATTCAAAGAAGATCAATGCAAGGAAAGTATTTTACCTATGCTGGAATAAATCTTTGTTAACTCATGACAGTTGTAGCACTTAATTATCTCCAAACACATGGCAAATCTAAGCAGAAATTAAAAGACATTGTCAGAATAGCAAAAAAGCTATAGCTAAAACAAATGTCATTACAAAAAAGGAAAAGGCAAAAGCAACTTTAAGCAGTGAGCTCTACTGGAACAGGGAAAGACTTCCCAAGGAAAGCCCCATTCCCCGAAAAACTTGAAATCAGACTAAAAAGCTAATTGGAGATAATACCAAAAAAACCCCAAACCTGGAGCCATAACATTGCAGAAATAATAAAAACGTTATATGACCTGTCTGATTTTTACATATTATTTACATGAAAGCTTTACTGAGATATGTGAGCTGCTGTACACATCACACAAAGCACAGGTATAAGAAACAAAAGTACATTTGTGTTCTTAACTACAGATGAAAACATTCTTCTATCCCATTTGAGCTTGCATCTTTGTACATGATTTCACCAGGCATAAATGTAGGTGGCAAAGTATAGACGAAATGATACTGATTTGAAAAAAAAACAGTAGGTGGGCTGTCATCATAATGCACCTGCCCACCCCATCTCCTACTGCCATATAAACAACATTAAAAAGAAAACTATTTTTAGATTACTTTGACTGCTCCTGTGAAACTGTTGGACGGGATATTTGGAGTAGAAAAGAGCACCTAATTGTTTAACTTCAACTTTCAACACTCATTCCTTTGATCACAGTCATCTTAAAAGTTTCCCATGGAAAACATGCTACAGACATTTTGATGTACATGTTTCACTCCTACTTTTTTATACAAAGTAACTCTTTCCAGACTATACACCAACTTCTGAAAGTAAAATAACAAATGGGAACAAAAAGTCAAATCAAGTAGTTCCCCTAATGCACACTAAATTAAGACTAGCATTTGATCTGTTTGTTTCAAAATTTATCAGTTGCTGTCAGAATTAGCCATCTTTCTGTCAAATAGTGTTACCCCACCCCAGCTCATGAAAGGATCTCTGAAATACGATTTCCATTTGACCCGCATATCAGTTGCTCTTTTATGTTCTCACCTCCTATACACACACTGTTCTACTGCATAAACCAGGCATCCCTACACGGCCATTATATCAAAATCCTCCCATTAATGACCAGCCTAACACAGCACCAACAGTTATTGAGAAACGGTACAATGAGAACAATGTTATTTATGCATCACTTCCTTAGGTGAGAAACTTAAAGGGTTACTTAATTTATCATTTTAATCTCCTTTCTCCCAAGTGATTTTTATATTCCCTCACATCCTACATTTCTTCACAAGCCTCCTAGCAACATCTCCCAGGCAAAGGCTTTCTGGAGCAAATTCTCAAGTGGAGCAATGACATCCCTACGTCAGCTGAGGCTCCTTTTATTACATACACAGCACTGATGAAATGCAGTGCTGCCCTGTCTGCAGAGTCACCCTCTGCTCAGAAAAGCTCCAACTCTTCTTCCAAAATAAAGTCATGCCAAAATACCCTTAAATCAAAATAATTATATTCATCAGTAAAGTGCAAAAATTTCAGCATTAACAGAGAGCCACCAGCTGCAGTTGCACAAATTATAAAATGCCCAGTCACCATATTTAGAGGTCCTAATAAATATCGTTCCTCTCTGCTGCCATCTACAGACAAACTTCAAGGGGTTTTTTTAGAAATCCACTTTTCCATTCCAGATATATATTTAATAACAGCATCTCAACGTGCCCTATAAAACAGTTCACCCCAAACATGTATTATATCAATAGTATTACCTCAACATATTAGAAGCTTCAGGAAAAGCTGAGCCCAAGTGATGGCTCCCTGAACGGTACTTTGATGGTGTTCACACTGCATGCTGATCTTAAGGAAATCCTCATCTGGGAATTAGTGGTTCATGGTCCCTGTCCAATGCATGAGAGGAGTTGAGTCACACACAGATGTCCCTCAGAAGCCATATGAGCTGCCAAAAGTGAAAAGGAGATTCTAAATCTCTAGGCTAGACAAACACCTTTGCCTGAGTCCCCAGAACACCTAATGCTTAATGGTTGTAGCACTACTACTTGTTGCCTACTTCCGACAAAGACCTCCCAGTTTCACAGCTGTATGTTCTAACCAGAAGGCTACAAAATCAGCTTCCCTCTCTGCATAAAAAAGAAATTCAGTACCAAAAGGGGTGCAATTTTAAAAGCCCCACACCTCAGATGCACAGTGTGACGCAGTATGATTGCTGATCTGTCTATCTGTATTAAATGACAGCAAGCCATATGGCTACAAATATAAAACATTGTGCTTGCTTAGGGCCCGAACTGAGCACAGAATGGGTTGGTTTGGAAGGAGCACTAAACATGGTCTCATTCCAATCCCTTGCCATGGGCAGGGACACCTCCCACGGGACTAGGTTGTTCAAAGCCCCATCCAGCCTGGCCTTGAGCACTTCCAGGGATGGGGCATCCACAACTTCTCTGGGCAACCTGTGCCAGAACATCATCCCCCACCTCAGCCAAGTTTTCTTCTTAGTATTTAATGTAAATTTACTATGTTCCATTGCCTCTTGCACATAATTTGATATGCAATACATAAGTCACGTGTGACAATAACCCTTAGCCCGAAGGTCAGACGGCTCCTGTGGTGCAGCTCCCTGGGGAGGTGTGAGCCTGCACACGCCGCAAGCCAGAGTTAAAGCCCCTCAGTGCTCGGCTGTGAAACGCTGCACTGCGAGCGCCATCTAAGCAGCAGACGGAGGTGAAGCTCATTTACACAGCCCTGCCGAGGGGCTCCGGGGCCAGCCCAGGTCCCCCCTCAAGAGGCACCGCGGGCTGGGCCGGCCCGGCCCCGGGAGGGGATGCAGCGGGCCGGGGATGGAACAAAGCATGGCCAGGCCGTCTTGGGAGGGGATTGTCCCACTCTGCTCTGTGCTGGTGTGGCCTCACTCTGACTCCTGTGTCCAGTGTTGGGCGCCACAATATAACAACAGGCGTTTAGCTGTCAGAGAGCATCCAAAGGTACTCTCTGAGCACGAGGCACGGTGAAGAGCCTTGAGGGGAAGCCGTGTGAGGAGCGGCTGAGGTCACTTGGTCTGTTCAGCCTGGAGGAGGCTGAGGGGAGACGCCATGGATGTTAAAACTTTCTCGTGAGGGGAAGAGGAGGGGCAGGCACTGATCTCTGCTCTGTATTGACCATAAAATGGCCTGGAGCTGTGTCAGGGGAGGTTTAGACTGGATTTTAGAAAAATGTTCTTCACCCAGAGGGTGGCTGGGCACTGGAACAGGCTCCCCAGGGAAGTGGTCACAGCACCAAGCCTGACAGAGTTCAAGAACTCTGTTCTGGGCACAGGTGTCCTGCGCAGGGACAGGACTAAGAGCTAGACTCAGTGGTCCCTGTGGGTCCCCTCTAACTGAGAACATGCCGTGATTATGTGTGTGGGAAGCCAGCAGCAGCAATGCTCTGCAGTGGCCATCATGGGCTGTGCGTAGCTGCTGCAGGTCCCTCAGGAGCACTCACAGAGTAGGTCAGTCTTTCCTCCTTTTCAGCTTCAATCATTTCAGAGAGCCACAGCTGGAAGGGACTTCTGGAGATCATCTAGGTCAATCCCCCCTCCGCCCCTTCCCCAGCCAAGGGAGGGGCAACTGGAGCAAATTATACAAGATTTCCACTCGGAGATCCCACAAACACCTGCTACCCAGCCAGGCATTAGCCCTGTGCAGGCCAGGGTAGCAGGCATGGGACAAAATACACGGTGGAAGAATTGTGAAACACTGGTGAACCACGGATGTCAGTTAGAGAGTGTTGCTCTGGCTACAGACAGAAAAGGAAATGAATCCAAAGAATGGAGGTAGTAAAAGAGGGGGTTTATCACTTCCCTCTTCATTTGCACTTAGCACTTCATTCCTGTTTTTAACTTGTTCCCACTCCATCATTTCTCGCTAGTCTCAGTCACCTAGATCAGGATACCTGACTGGTTCCAGAAAAGTTGAGTAAAAGCTTAGTAATACTGTGCTACCACTGTTTTTACCATTTAGTTTTTACAGTGCTGGATGTGATAACCACTTTCATGCACTGGAGATCCTAAGAAACGCTTAGCTGCTGATAAGATCCTAAAATCACACTGCTCAAGTAAATTAGTTGAAACATCTTTTGAATGTGTGTCATTTGATAATTGAAGTTTCATTTCTACAGTAGTTAGTCTGTAACAGATTGATATCTTTTTTCTGCTTGACACAGAACTCTTTTGACATATTCTGTAAGATAAAGAATATGAATCAATAGAGCATTCAGAACATTTAAAAATGTCAGACTTTTTTTGGTATTCTTTACTGTACAAGTTATTTTAATTCTGTCCATGCCTTCTTATTCTTCTACTTTTTTTTTTTTTTTTTTTTTTTTTTTTTTTTTTGCTTCTCTGTTCCCTGTTGTCAAAGGTTTCTTTCATCTCTCCATTTCTGTTGGCTGTGCTTCTAGGACAGTGGTCTTCTTGTGGCCATCCAGACAATTGTACCAATTTGAGTAGCTGCTCCTAAAAATAAGCTGGTCCTGGAGGAATTTATGCCATTTGGACATTTTGATTTTTTAAATCTGTTTTAGCATTTAATATAATTGAAAATTTATACCTGAAGCAATTTATACACCGAGAACTTTCTGTTGTTGTTGCTTTTTGCTTTGTTTTCCTACAAGGTGGTGACTTCTGCTCCTTTCCCCCCAGTGTGCCCAGCAGCAGCTACAACTGGTGCTGGCAGAGCTGTCTGTCAGCAAGAATAAACTGACCTGTGACAAAGTACAGGTACCTCCTAGCATCCTATTTTGTACCTCAAAGGGGAAACTTGGCTTTTATTAAACTAAGATAAGGTTGTTTAACCTGAGCTCCTTGGTACATCATCTGGAGGGAAGTGCTTATTCCTTTTCTCCATTTATTTGTGTAGTGACAAACACATAGTAAGAGAGTTCTGTGTCAAAATCATCTTCAGTTCTGCTCATGCTGCCTTTGGGAGTCAAGATGTAGCTCTAGGATTTGGGATAATTGATTTGGTTAATGTGTGAAAATAGCAGAATGGCTAAGAGCCACCAGGGGGCATTAAAACAAAATAGATGGGTAAAATTTGGTTGAAAGGCTGGAAACATACCAAACTTTATTTTAAAAATTACTAATTAAGGAGGGAGGCACACTGTGGTGGTAATGAAAAACAAGCAGGAAGTAAAGCTTTACTTCATGGTGACCTGTGTCATAGAATTTGGGACAGTGGTAGAAAGATTTCCACCTTTCTTCAAACAGCACAGCAGCGATTATAAGAGAGCAAGAAAGCTGCATTTATGCAACAGTCCTGATGGTAGTGACAGCAGGATGTGACCAAGACATTGTACTTACATTAAAACTAAATGAATTGTTATCTTGGAATTATTTCTATGGAAGGATAAATTAGAAGTGATTCCTGCTTCTCCTGCTATGAGACTCAGAGAGAAGAAAACAGTTGCTCTGGGTAGAGACATTGTCACTTGCCTTCTGTGTTCCATTTCAAATAATGCTGTTTTGTTTCTGCACTAAAAGCAAGCTGAGCTATTTTGTCACATCTCTAAGACTGTAGTGCAAAAGCTGGATAGCAAGATATTAACTGAGCATATGCAGCAAGTAACCCTTTCAGTTTCAGCTATAATCCTCTGGTGAAGAGTGAGGTGCACATGTGGCCTTTTCAAATAAGTGAAACTGAGTGGCATTTGTCATATTTTAAAAGAAAAAAAAAGGTTTCACTTTTTCTATAAATCACCATAAACTTAGTAGGGTTTGAGAAAGAGCTTTTGTCCCCCACAGCCTATTGTTTTTACCAGGCTCAAAATATCTCTCTTATCCAACCAAACAGAAGTGTTGTGGCCAAGTAAATTGCCCCCCTGAGCTGCTGTTATGTCACTGCATGTGACATCATGCAAAACCTCCCACCACACCCCCTGCCCCCAGAATCATTTGTCCTTGCATCACCTTGTCCTTGCACTGTTGTGTCACAAGACGCAAATTATTTTAGCTTGCATGGATTGCTGTAATAGCTTGGTGTAAAAATCTAAGGGATTAGATGTTTATAAAGCATGAACCAGTATAAAGTAAAATTAAAAAAAAAAAGTAAAAAAGGTGCCCCAGCCTCAGGTCTTACATGCTGCTTTATCAGTCCAAGTATTGTTCTATGATTAGAAAGAGATCCCAATAGCAAAAGAGTATTTCTATAGCACTTGTCAGGTAAAGTTAATCTGCCCTCATTTTCTCAGGAGTTTGTAGCACTCAGCGTCTGTTTTCCCCCTTTCCTCTGCCTCTGTGTTTTATGCTGTGGTGGAGACCCATGCTGATTTCACCACCCCTCTAAGACAGGGACAACTCTTTTTCACAGCATAACAAGAGAGCATCACAGAGCTCCTACTCCTGTGTCCAGGGGAAAGATGTGAAGGGTGTGCTGCTCCTGCCCCTCACACATACAGCACAAAATCACTGTTCTCTCTGCAGTTCTAATTACATCACCTTGCCTAGATCACAACTGGCCTAGAAGCAGCAACTCAACAGTGGTTCACATCTAAGTTTGACAGCCTGCAGCTACAAGTTCTGAAAAACCTCGAGCCAAGAAGCAAGCAGCTCCAAAAAGGAGGTAAAACAAGCAAGTACATTCATTTCAAAGAAGGAAGTAAAATTACCTGAGTGGTATTTTGCAGGCTTTTATGAGTCAGGATTTCAGTTTTCTATGCTTTCTTATTTAGTTCCTTACACTTGGGGTGGAGAGCACACCTCCTCTTCAGGTTTAGTTTGTTTCCTCCCCTTTTCCCAAAAGACATACTGAAGCAGCAAAGAATATTACAGGTACAGGAGAGCTTCAAGGGACTGTTCTGTACTTAGAAAAGCTGATTTGTACACACTTCATGCCTGGTTGATGTTCACTAAGCAAACACTGATCTGAAAGCTAACAGCTAACCTCCTCTGCATTCAGCTCCATGTCAGTGGTTTATCTTCCCTTGTCCATGCCCTCTACAGACACCCTTCCAAAAGCCATGCTTACCTTCTTTGGGTAGGCTCCTCGGCCTTCTCCATAATTAGTTCTTGTACATCCATGTAATTAACTTCTTAGAGATGTCAGTATTGAACTGCTAAAGCTTCATCTCTTCTTCAGTAATGATAAAGATTTCACACAGAGTCATCAGCTTCATAAAACAGCACATCTTTTCTCAGGAGGAAAAGCCAGGAGCCCCCCCACCCCCCATACCTCCCTGGACACACTGGGCAAAGAGCAGCCTCCAGCTCACCCCTGGAGAGGCCCACGTGAGCTGTGCAGGAAATGAGCTCATCTGACTGGTGATTCCCAGCCCTGGGAGGGCATCCCCTGCTGCCAGGAGACTCCCTGCCAGCACCCAGCTGTGGAAGAATCTGGCACTTTACTTGATCTGACAGTTAGATAGGTGTGAATTGCTGAGGTCAGCTGCAGATAAAAGGTGCTCATAAGGCATCTATCTATAGGGAACTTTGGAATTCTTGTTTAAACCCTAACAGCTGCTTTCAATTAAATCAGATCTCTCATTTTGTCTTTTTGACTCAGGTTCTGTTCTTTGCATTCTGAGGCTGATAGTAAAACTATTTATAATAAAACAATTATTCTTTATTTGTAATCACTGTAAACCATATGCTGTTGATAGGCTGCATGTTTGCTTTTATCCCTTCTCTTTCACCAGCTTTAGACTAAGGCCAGGCAGGTGTCTATCAAAACACAGACTGGTTTGCAGAGGGCTCAGGTGAATTACTGAAGACAGAGTCATGTACCTGTGGCTGGATGCTGACGTGACTGGGGCAGGGAGGAACTGGCAGGACTGGCTGCTTATAATGGGAGATGATATCTGGGTCATGAGAGAACATAAGCCTTGGGCTATTTCAGGAGCACAGAAGGAATTCATGAGGTGTGTGATGTTGCACCACACATCACCTTACCTTCATAAGAATTAGTGGAATTTGTTCAACCCATCCTACTGTGGAACAAGAGACTGGGGAAAGAGTAGTTAGAGCAGCAGACTTAAGTCATGATCAAAGATCAGCTCATCTTCATCATGGCCTTCCACTCTTCCATGTGGTGCCAGTACAACCTGGCTTCAGGACAGGTGGTGTTGCACTCTGACCTGCTTCAGCAGAGCTGCTCCCCACCTCCTCTGAGAGCCATGGCACTACTGTTTCTGTGGGACCTATCTATACATGTTATTTGTGATACTTGTTTAGTATAGTAGGGAGAAAAGTCTTGCATGCCTCTGGAGCCTAGGGGTAGCCCAAGAACACTCTGGAATTGTCTCCTTCTGCTCCTCCAGAAATTTGGCCCTAAACTGTAATTTATATGGTAGGACTGCAGACTAATGCAAGAGCCTCTCTCCCTTGAGGCAAATGGCTGTTCTGAGGTCAAAGGGGTGGCTCAGCACACCAGCAAAGCTAAACACACCTGAGCCTCATTAAATTGTGCCTGAAATTAGGTGTGTGCCATATGGCTTTAGGTTTGTCCTATTCAGTAGGATATTTGTTAGCTGAGAATAAGTAAACATCATTAACCTCAGAATTTTTATTAACAAGTTCAGAGAAAGAACAAAAGTTACATTGATTTCAGTAAAACAAAGATCAATCCCCTTCAAATACAAAAACTGCTAGGAATGTGAACTCCTAGAAAATTCTGAGTATTTTAAAGATCTTGAAATACTGAATTCTTCATCCTCTAGGATGGTTCCACGTTATTGTACTTAATGCTGCACATTAAAATACCCTCACCACCAGTGAATGTGGCTTCTTCAGCAACCTCAATGGTAATTAGTTGAAATACTGCACACTGTACATTCTCCCCTGCCTGAAAGCCCTCAGTACATCACACTGGGCCTCTGTTGTGACTGTTTGATTCTATATACAGGACTGAATCTGTTTAGAGAGCAGTGCACCAAAGAAGAGGAGCTGAAAGCAGCCACTGGTGAGCACATCAGGAGTGTGCTCAGGATGGCCAGTCCCCACCCACACGTGATACAGTGCAAATGGCAGAAATCCACAAAGCCACAACACTGCACCAGCCACGTCTCTGACCCTCTGCAGAAAAAGTTGTACTCAAAACCAGCTTCCCCAGCACTGCATAATGCAAAGCTCAGTCCAAAGGGTATTAATTCCACCTGCACAAACCTCATCACACAACTGCATAGGTGTACAACATCTTCTGAGCCATTCTGGTGTTCCCACTGCTCTGGTAAATGAGTGACAAGTTAAAGGCAGTATCTCTTCTCAAGTCTGTTTGATCCGTTTCTATTCCCTGTAAAAAAAGGATTAAAAAAAGTTATCAATAAGCAAAAATAGTATAAAAACCTGAAACATGAGTAGCCATTACAGTGGAATCAAATGACATATTCATGGACAATAAAGGCTTTCAGCTGTAAGGAAACAGAACACGTATTCCTTGTGCCCTCTCTCTTTAAAAAGTTTCCGCATCATGTTGTTAATTACCAAAGTTATAAAATTTCACACTCAAAACATTAGCTGTAAGTTACATAGCCAGCTTATAAACCAGCAAAGTATTACCTTAATTTGTCTTTGTATGCTAAGTATTTGTTTCTCCAAGCAGAACCCTGGGAGTTCAGAGCTGACTAACACACACAGCTCTTACTTTACCAACACTGCCTGTTTTCTAAACATACTTGCAATGTTTCTACCTACCCCTTCCACAGACCAGACTTGTAAATGTATGACATGTCAATTAGGATCCAATACAGAGCAGTTAGAATTAAACTATGGCTCAGATGCAATTAGGCATTCCTAATATTGGTCCCTCTTGCTCCAGCATGCTGTTTTATAGCATGGGTGAGTATACAGAACTTCCAGTTATAATTCATTGCATGTAATATACAGAAAGGTCAGCTACTTTATCAGGAAAATTGTTTAGCAATCCTTTTTGCTGCTGCTTCAGCCTATGAGTAAATCCTTGAAAATTCATACATCTTTGAACTTAACACATGCTTAAATACATTATCAGGTGACAATCGGATTTGAGCTTCCAATGACAACAAATTAAAACAGAAATTGAAGGAGGCACAACTACTGAGCTTTTTTGTACCTATTTTAACTATGACTAAGGAATTCTTCACATTTTCCTGACTTTAATCTCTGTCCATAACTTACAAAGGTGCAGTACCTCTAAGGTGGGGGGAGGAAGTTCAAGTGCTCTTTGGTAATAGTGGATTGCCAGGTGCAGCAATCCCAGCTGGTGCAGGCCACGGCCCAGGTTGTAGAAGGACTCCTGGCATGGTCCACGCAGGTCCAAGTAACGGTGAAGGAAGGAGAATCCCTGTAAGAGAAATCCAGCACACAACCTTTTCCTCCCCTCCTGAGCATTTCATTTTGTTACCATTTTGGAGTGTGATGATTCTGTTGCAAACAGAAGACTTTCTTTCCAGGGACCACGTTGGTAATCAGAGAAGGTACTTCCTTGGATATGAGGAATTAGTTCAGACACAAGCAGCTAATCATCATAATTTAGGTCACCAGTAGGTTGAATTACTAATTAACTACCACAGCAGCAAGAAATGATGTAAAATCACTGAGTATAGTAAGCAGGAAATGAGAAGAGAGAGAGCAGGGAACTGTATTGCCAGGGGGTAACATAAATAGGACATTGTTCAAGAATGTTATAAAAGGAGAACAGGGCAGTCCCTGTAAAAAAGGCAAGCTGGTTACAGAAAAAAAGTGGATAAAAATATTAAAATTAGGTCAAAGTTTGCAAGTTCAAAATATCTGGAAGTTGGACACTGTCATAACTGGTTTTGTGTTACAGTAGTTGGAGACCTGTAGCTTTTGTCAAGATCTGTGCAAGCTACAGTGTAGGAGCATCCAACACTACAGTCTTCCAGCAATTTCGGAAGTCACGAGAGCTCAGGATCCTCACCATATTGTGCTGACAGAGCTCAGCAGCTGCAGGAATTAAAAGGTATTTCAAGTTAATGAAAATACTTGGTGTAAAGTAGAGGAAATTACTTTCAAAATTCTGTTTGAGACTACTAAGTTTGTGGTTTGTAACTGGATCTTGCAGGTGAAAAGAAAAATGGGAATAAGGAAGCTGAAAATTTGAAGGTAGCTAAACTGGAGCTCACAAGATCTTTGTAAAGAGAGTGTACAGAGGCACCTAAAAGGGGAAAAGGAAGATGGGGGAAAAAACCACTTTCAAACTTGTGAAATTTGCTTCAAGAATGTAATTCATGAGACAAATCTATGAAGGGCATGTAGCATAGATTCCACTCTACAGCAATGCAGGCCAAATTTGAAAGCAAATAAGAGATTACAACCACCAGGAAATCAGTAATATTTTCACAAAAAGCTGGCAGCTGTAAACATCAAGGTGAGTAACAAGCTACCTTCACCCATAAGGAGAGGAGATTCAGATGGTGTAACTATAGTTCAAAAGCACATTCATCTGTGTTCATCTTTTGCCACTTCCCTCTTTAGAAATGCCATCTTAATTATGAAAAATTAGTTAAATAGAGTGTGTTGTAGACATAACCATCTGCAAGATACAAAGAATCTGTGGGTAACAAGAATCACAGTGCCTCACCTGTACTAGCAGAGCATGCCTTTTCAGCACATATTTCTGAGAGGCCATGTGGATGAAAGTCAGGCCAATACAAAGACTGTACAAAGGCTCATCTGGGTTTGCACGGAAGGCTTGCACATACTGACCTAAAAGCAAATAAAGGAATCAAGATGTTGGTTGCGAAAAGCATTCCTTACGAAGTTAAGGGCAAGAAAGAAAATCTTTGAATTAGAAGTGCGAGCTAAGAAAAGAAACAGTTTAATATAACTACATCAAAATATACAGGAAAAAACAGGGAAGAAAATTATGTATTTTCAGCACTCATTGAATTCTGAAGGAAGAATGCAGATTGTGATGTAGAAATGGAAGCAGAAAATGATCAGACACAGAAGGCAAACATGGTCCTTGCTGGGATTTAAATGTGACATTTGGAAGACTTGACTGAAAGCAGCAGGTTTACTTCAAAGGCCTGCTAAAACATACAACCAGCTGTATTTGCTGTTTAAATTGGTTCTGTCATTATTATCATCATTAGCCTCCAATTATCGTTGCAAGTTAGTTACATTTGCAATGTGTGCTAAACTTGAAACGTGCCAGCTTAATTTTTATTAGCAAAGCCCTTCAGCAATGCTCTGATTTGTGTACAGAATAATTAAAGCACCAGACTAGCATTGTGAACCTATAATTTTCTGATGAAAAAAAAAAAAAATCTTTCTCTCTTTATAAACTTTCACTTGTTCTATTTGTTGATATTAGAACATGAAAGATATTACCAAGAGCATGCTTGAAACTGCCAGACACGAAGGCATTGTGCCCGTTGAGGACACACAGCACATGATTGTCAGGATTTTTCAGCATCAGGCGGAGACAAAAGCGATGGTGACGGACATCCTGGGACTGCATGGTGACTTGATTGAAGATGTTCCACAGCTGGGGCTTATTGACATTTTCCATGACCATGATTCTACAGAATGAGAGGTGTACAACAAATTAGTAACTGCTATGTAGTATATACTGCATCTTCAATAAAATCTCAGCAGTTCAGGGAAGATAACAAAGAACAGAAACTCAAAGAGAAGGTCAGTGACTGAGGTAAAGATGAGAGTGAAAAACAGAACCAATGGTCCTGGCCAAATCAACCAATCCATTGCATTGTCTGGTTTTGGAATCTGAGGCTATTGGAAAGTTCTTTCAGTTTCAGTAGTCTTCTCTCATTTAGCCAAGGCCAGAAAACATCAGCCTGCCTACCTCAGGAGTATGACTACAGCCTCAGTGGAGGCAATTACACCACAGACTGCTCTGCCTTCCCAGTAGCCCACCTGATATAGTTGTAAGCTTTTCTGAAGTTCTTGTCTAGAATTGCAGCAGAGAGCCCAAAGTACTCCAGCTCCTTGCGCTTTTGTCTGTCCTCGTAGAATGAGTAATATTCCAGTGAGGAATCCACAAGGAGCTCTGCCTCCTTGTAGCGGGACAGGTCACACAAGGCATATATGGCCTTCAGGAGGAGGTTCCACCAGTCATCTTTTGTCAGGACACTTGTGAGAACAGCAAAAATTGCTAAAAATATCGGAGCCAGAAAGTTAAAAAATATTAGGACAAGAAGGATACATTTTTACAAAATAGATGCACACATCAAACTGATATTTTCAAAGATGTAGCACTAACAGTTAATATGAAGTATTTACTTTTTCTCAGTTTAAGGGCAGTTCATAGAACACTAGCAAAAAACATAAAGTGGGAACAAAGGTCAAGCAATATACCCAGTTCAAGCTGTAAACATACTACATGAATCCAATGAAGTTCGTCTCCCTAATTTATCAAGCAGTGCTCAAGAACATGTAGTCTGGTTCAAGCAAGCCTGGGCCAGCTAAAAAAAATCACATCACTTTACAATGCATTTGTATTATGTTCTAGATTTGCATGTATGATATTTCCCCTGAGGAGAATGCTGGCCCATATGACCTCTAGAGGCCCTTCTCAATCTGAATTATTCTGTAATCTTACTATTTTTCTCTGAATGGGGACTGTTCCCTTAAGATACATTATCTTCAGTTGTGCTGCCTTCTTTGCCCTAGAAACAAAGCAATGTTAACATGAACTGCATGGATTTAGCATGCAAAATAGCAGCATTTTTATCATTTTTCAGAACTATGGAGTTCACCTTGTTGCTTTGTTTTTAATAAACAATCTGTGATTTGTTACCTTTTGCATCGCAATTTGCTGTCTCTTGGTCATCATTGTCAGAAATTTTATCCCTCGACACCTTAATAAGATAGAGGTGTCTCTCTCCAGATTTGGAGCTAGATATCAAACACACCTGAGCTCTGCTCATTGCTACCTAGAAACAAATTTAAGGGCAGCATTTCAGATTACAATATAACACCCCATGACAAAGGCAGCTTCATGGCCAATCCATCTTGCTCACATTGCATCCCAAACCAGTCTGTGACACCACCATACAGCAAGGTCATGAGAGAGAACATTCCCAACAGGAATATCATCTCTGCATAGTCTCGTGCTCCAGTGCAAACTGGGCTAAGCAAAAGCAAGCTACAAACTCTTCAAGCTACTTAAAAAGATGACTCCTGGGATTGGAACATCCCTGGGTATATTGAAATCAAGACTCTTTGCACAGAAGTATAAGAAGAACAATGCCTTTCTCTATCAATTTCAGAAGTTTGTGGATAGTCACCTCTTCAACCAGTATAATACAATAGTCAAGGTGCTGAGCAGGTGGATAAAAATGGAGGTCTAAATATTTCCTTAACTCATACCCTATTTATAAATAAACAAAAATCAATTAACACAAAATTGCCACCACTGTGTTTACTGACTAAACAAATTCTTATTTTGTCCTTGTATCACAAGAAAATAATAAAGAAAGGAATTAAAAAGGAAATTGTTGAAATAGAAGCCAGTATCAACACCTCAAAAGAAGCTCTGTGCTGAGTGTTAAAAAGGCAAGAAGCAGCTTTAGATTTCAGTGGGTTGTAAGCACACTGAGAACAGGGAGTTGAAGTCACTCTATCAATAATTATACAAACAGTCCTCTGTTCTGAACACTACAGGCAAGAATGGCAGTATTTCAGGCTACCTGCAAGATTACTATCTAACAAAATTATGAAACCACTCACACATAAAAGCCCACTAGCTTTCCTCCTGAGTTCATTTATTGTTTGTCTTGACCCAAGTCACAGCTGTCCAATTTCTTACAGTGCAGTGGAGAGACTGGCTTACCTTCAGCAGCATTGCCAGCATTGTGAGCAACGTGTCAATGTAACCATACATTTTGCCTTGGGAATAGAGCAGCGTCGAGCGATGCAGGAGCAGCTTTAACTCCTGGACAACAGGGAACATTATTATTCAACCTCTGGCATGAGTGAGTTTATAAAACAAACAGTTTTGACTTGGTACAGTACTAACAGGATTGCAAAAGCTTCCAGAAAGCTGTAAGAATCTGCAGCAGCAGGTAAGCTCTCCCTAAACTGCTCTCAGGAGTTACTGTTCCATAATTCTCCAATTTCAGAGAAACCTGGCATGACTCTTACCTATGGTGAGGATGCTTCTAGAGAGGGGATTCAGAACCTCTGCTTACAATCAACAGGGGCCAAACCATGTAGCTCAAATGTAGCAGCTGCTGATCAACTTGATGTGGAGTCATGACTGGCTCTCAGTGGCCAAAAGCTTGTGCACTGCACAGAAGTTACCAGGTGGGACTGGGGAAATGCTGAGAGAATGGTCAGGGAGAAAGAAAGGAGGATGTGTGCCTGATGCTGTAATGGATCAGTCACTGTGCTCTGCAAGCTCCCCATGGGGAGATCCAATCCCTGGTCCTATGCAGACATCTTGGACTACTAGCACAGTTTGGCAGAATAACACATCCTAAATGGGGGCACAGAACACTTTACCCACCTGCTGTGCAGCATTAGCATCCTGAGCCAGAGTATCTGGGTCATACATTGGCTCCAGAGCCTCCAGAGCTTTCTCAGGTCGGCCCAGCTGCTGCTGAAGGGTTGAAAGTGAGATTCTTGCATCGAGGTGCAATGGAGCAAGATCAACAACTTTGGCATAGCTCTCTGCAGCACGCTCCATGTGTCCCAAAGCCTTCAGGCACTCTAGAAATACCATAAGCAACACAAGACACTTAAGTGGCAGAAAAAGAAGATTTCAAAGTTTGCAAATAAATTAACATACCTTCTTAGTAGTTTCATGTATTTTTAAGTGAAAATATTCAGATATATGCACTGATGCATCCACAGTTTCACTTCAAACATCAGCAGTTGACACAGGATGAAATGCAGAATAGGTGCTGCTTCACTTACATGATGTACTTTTAGCTGATGTAAATTTCAGTGTATACGAAGAACCAAAAAAATGCTCAACAGAGCTGTCATGATAAACTTCATTCTGCAAATACCAACTCTTATTCAACCAGTCAATCTAAAGTTCCCATGATCTTGGATAAAGGTGCCTGGAAATGCTCAGCACTGTATTATCACCTCTCAGACCCCCATATTCAGCAGTCCTGCCTCTCCTCACCTGCGTGCCGCAGCCACACAACAGCCAGGTTGTATCGCTCTGAGCAGACAAGGGAACTCAGGAGAGGCAGGGCTGAGTTGTATTCTCCAACATCCAGAAAAGCCTCTGCAACATCCAAATACAAGTCACCCACATCTTCTGGATTTTGTTCCACCAGAGTAGTCAAAAGAGGCTTTAAGAAAAAAAACACACAAACACTTAAAGCACAAATAAGCAATGAGAACATTTCTTTAAGGCATGCTTATTGGAAGGTTCCATTTTTATCCTATGATTTCTATTCTATTTGCATTCTGAACTATACTTCCTTTATTTAAATGTTAGTTTAGAAATGAAAAATAAAAGATCTGAAATTCAGAATTCCTGAAGAAGCCCCATTTTTCTATTCTAGATGTTTCACACATCCAGTGGGTTAAAGTGCCCATCAGTGATGAGTGTCCTTTATGAAAGAACAGTCTTCAGATTTAGTATGGCTTTAAAACAAAGTGAAAACGTGTTCCTTAGTGTTCAGCAACTTTGCAATATGGTCCTGGGCCTGTCACAGCATACAGGCTGTGACTTTCTGTGCTTTAGTAATACTTACACTGGCATAATTTCTAAGGGCAAAGATATTATTTCTGCTACTACAGGCCTGTGAAGTTTCTCTCTTGGAGTGGGAGAGAAGCAAAAAGAATCTTCACAACTCTCAACCACCTCAGGTTGGTTGAAAAGAGGAACAATTACTTGCTTTTGTGATTACTTAGAACATTCCCCCCTTTGTGAGCTGCTTTCCACTTACACTGAGTGGCTCCAGGATGTTCAAGTGAATCAAGCACACCATCAGCTTGACCGTGATGTCTATGGGAACACCCTCAGGTATGCAGCAGCTGACCTTCTCCACAGCTGTCACAAGATAAACAATTTCCTTCTGAACCCAGAGGTTTAAGAAGCACTTCTCAAGCACCACATCCCACTCAGGCCATGCTCAGGAACTGAGAAAATATTCTAATCAGCTCTAGCAAGTGTTTGTCTGCTTTCTTTTCCTCCTCCTCTATCTTTTCCAAGAGTTGGAGCAATGTCTTCCTACTGTCTCTGAGACTAATAATTCCACGTGAGGTACCAAGTGCTGTCAGCCTGCATTGGCTTCAACAGCAGGATTCCACAGCATGTGCTCAGACCCTCTGTCTACTTAAGAGGTACTTGCTCAATAAAGCTTTCCTTTAACAATTTATGCACCTGTACCCTCTTCTTATTTTTTTTGAAGGAAATGCCCTGCATTAAGGTCCTCGTTCTTGCTAAGTTAAGTCCTATGTACCAGGCACTGCCTGAATACATTGTTAAACACAGTTAACTACAGAACTGCACACAACAGGGAGGCTGAATGCAACCTGATCAAAATGCAAACATAAGGCACAGTATGTACCCATGACAATATCAACAAATGAGAGATCACACAATAAAATTCCATTATCATAGGTCCTTCACATGACACTTCCTTAACTCCTGGTTAAGTTCTCCTTCATTTCAATGCTTGCACCAGACATTCAGAGTGATTGCTAAAACCTGAGAAAACTGTGATTTCCAACCTAAGGTTTCCCTTTTACCTCTTACATCCACATTTCTTTACTGCAAATCACAGCATTCAGACCAATTCATCATTCTCTGAACACTGCAATACCCAGCACAAGGGTAACTATTCCCCTACTGATATATTTTCACAAAATGAAAACTGGCTCGCTGTGTTAGAAGGAAGTTCTGAGTAAGGGAAAGAAGAAAAGTACAGAAGAATCTAAGAATCCTTTTCTGGATGAAGCTCTGTTTCTGTGCTGTTAGAAATCTCCAGCTGTTATATGATTGCAAGCTGGTTCCTAACCATATGGTCAGTTTATACACTTGTCTGAAATTTAAAAAAAAAATTACTTACTTGGAGCACTGGATTCAGCAACTGGATGACTCTGATTGTCAGTCACTGCCTCCTGGCTTTCCTGAGTTTCTACTGCTGCACCTGTACCTTTTTTAAAAGATTATCAGATTAACCAGCAGGACCAGCTAAGACGACAGTTACTTGCCTTTGAATCCATAACTGATTGGCAGCTTACTCTGAAAAGTGGACTGGGTTTCTCTTGTTTTGGTTTGGGTTTTTTTTTTGGTTTGGGGTTTTTTTTTGTGTTGTATTGTTTTGTTTTTTAAGGATAGCAGAGCAGGAAGCAGTTACAAAAGTTACAAAGCAACAGAGGGTGCAGAACCAACCTCTATTTTAGAGGCTTTCTCTCAAGCAATGGCACACAGGAGGTAACTTAGAAATATTGTGTTCTAATTCCTAGACTCATTACAGTTTTTTTTTTCTTATAAATTATCTGCTGAAACTCTTCATCAGGACAGTTGTTCATAAATCAGCTGTATTTTTTACCTGGTCAATCAGAGCAAAAAGCCAACAGAAATATTTTATACCTGTATTTGGGTTGGGTCATACTGCTGAAACCACCACTTTAATCACAAAACAGACTGTCTGCTTATGGAGTTGGTGTGCTGTGTCCATTCTACAGTCTAAATAAACATTGTCAGATGAAATGACTGTGATAAAGCAGGTTTCTCAAAGACAACCTACTTCATTAAATTAAAAGCTAGCATGCCTAGATTTCAGTTAGATGGCTAATAACAGATGCAGAATGTATGAAGAACATTACTCTTAGGTCAAAAGTTGATATTCTTGAGCACAGTTGCCACTAAGCTTATCTTTTTATCTTTTTTTTTAGAAGCTCTTTAGCTGGTAGAAATAGCTGGTCTGATGTAAACACTCAGAGGAATGTTTAGAACTTTAAAAGGCCTCCTCCAGTTGCCTGGAGAGCAGTCCTTGTCTTCAGTGAGTCAGCAGGGCTATGGGGACACCAGAGGAACTTCTGACAGCAGCCTGAGGTCACGCCATGTAACTCACTAAGAGCACCCAGAGATTTCAATAAAGAAAAGCCTGTCAACAATGCAGCAAAATATACCCTGGAGTTGAAAAGCTAAAGGAAAGATGTCATGTCACATGAACAGCAGGGTCACAGGAACCACTTGACAACTACTTACCCTTTTTCTCCTCAGCTGCACTTTTTTCTGGTACTTTTTTCTCAAGTACAATTCCCGTAAAATCTGTAATAACCTAAAACAGAAAAGTAACTTGGATCATTTCAAAGATTTAAAGCCTAAATGGAGCAATCACCCTATGTGACAGTTTTAGACCTCATAGAAGTTATCAGAGGAAAAGCTGCATTTATCAACCAAGTAGAACTTTCAAAAAGAAACAGGGAAACAGCTCTGTGACTACAGTTCTACTGTATTAATGAATCCAGTACCTAAATGCTCTGTACATAAAATTGACTGATGTTTAAGGAGGGAGGAAGTACAAAAAAGGATCAGAGGAATTGTTTGCAGGCTCATGATACTGGGCTCTGACAGAGAGAGAGCTGAATAAAATCTAAAGAAAGAAAAAAAAAGTCTTAAGTAATTTAATATCAACAAATAAGAATGTTCACAAGAAGTCCCAACTTGCAGTGTCTTTTCAATCTGTCTTTGAAAGTATGACAATGGCCAAATACCAACATCTTCCCTCTCAAAGCCAGACCAAATCAAGTTGGAATTATGCCTCAAAAGTGAGAGTTAACAAATTTGGACCAGATAAGCAATATTCTCTAATTCCTGATGCCTTAGAGTTAAGATGTATTGTCTTTCTGGAAAGTATGCTTAGTGCTTAATGCATAAATTATTACTTGTAACACAAGTCTGCCAGATAAATCACAACAATCTGCATTTGAACCATCAGAGCATTCAGTGCCATGGTTTTAACCTTCCATTCAGAGAATGACCTCTGCTGGAATTATTCACAAAAGCAGCCTGAAGGTCTTCTCTGGCTACTAAGATTATAGTCACTATAGAAGAGGAAGGGTCCCGAAATTTTAAACCTTGAACAACATACAAATCTATCAGCCCTCAATTAATTCAATCCAACCATTAATTTAAATGCTAGTTACTACAGAACTAATAGGAAGCTGTTTCTGATGAGCTCTATCTTTACAGAAGCAGGACCCCACCTCAGCACTGCAGGAACATAAACTATGAACATAAACCATCCATTCTGGCTGGCAAAGAGGTGCTCAAAATGACACCGGAATGCCCAGAACTGTCCATACCGCCAGAGCTTTGTCGTACTGTTTGGAGGAGATGTACAGTTCAGCTGCAATGTTAACATCCTCCATGGACACAAGGCTCTGGTGCTTGGTGAAGGCCTCCTCCACTATCTCAATAGCAGAGGTCACATCATTGGCTTCGTAGTAACTCCTGTAAAATGCAGACAGGAGATACCAGGTAACTCATGTAACTGACAATAAACACTTTGAACAGAAGCAAAAGGATTTTGGTATTTCTCTTATTGTTGCTTGTTAGCGAAGATTTTCATTAGCAAGTGGGTGTTATAAAAGAAAGTGAAAAAAGGAGTGTTTTTCCTTTCCTTATAACTGTTCAAAACTTTTACAGATTTCAAATAATTAACAATTTTTTTTTCTCCCTGTTTGTTAGGACATTACTGGAGTTCTCATCACAGTCTCCCCCACGGGAGTCATGCATCAATCATGGCCCACATTACCTGCTTTCAGAAACCTTCACTGATAATATTGTTATAATACACATCCTTGCATTTCTCAGTACATTTCCCAAACGTGAAGATCAAAAGACCTTAAACTGTCTTGAAACAGGCCAATAACTCTGGCCAATAGCTTTCCACAAGAAAGCAGTTCACAAGGCAGTAAAAACTACTGTGGGAGAGCTACACACTTTAACCACCGGGCTCCTGTGGCAAAGCCAACCCCCGTGTCTGCCATCCAGCTCCCTTGGCCACCAGGCTCCTGTGGCAAAGCCAACCCCCGTGTCTGCCATCCAGCTCACTTGGCCACGTCGCGGGCCAGCTGCATGAAGCGCTCGCCGTCAGAGGGCGCCAGCAGGTTGAGGATGCGCCGGTAGCCGTCCATGGCCATCTTGTGCTCCCCCAGCTGCTCGTACAGGCTGGATCGCTCCCCCAGGTACCGCACGTTGGTCGGGTCGTACTTCAGAGCTGCAGCAAGAAGCAGCAGCACAGGAGGAGTTTAGGAAAAGGCAACAGTGGATTTCACAGTAATTTCCTTGACTCGTGTTAATGGACATGCACAAGGTTTCTGCAAGGACATCCTGTATTACAGACTTATTAATCTGTTACCAAACAGAGGTATCAGAATCTTAGCACCCTGAAGCAAACTAAACTAGAAGGGAGAAGAAAACCAAATGATTGCCATTAGCACCTAGCATTAATTTTAAATTATTAAAATGTTTGCTACACTACCTTTTGTGTAGCAGAAAACAGCCTGTTTAATATTGTCCTGCTCCAGTGACATTTCTGCCAGTCTAACCCACTCCTCGGTATTGCTAGGATTCAAGTGAGCTGCAATCAGTCCAAACTGCAGTGACTTCTCCATGTCACCCTGGTCCTCATAGATCATGGCAAGAGTGGAAAATGGCTCGTGAGCAAGAGGAGCTGGAAAAGACAAGAAGAATGACTAAGATTTATTGTTTAAAACCCATACTGGAAACAAATAACTTGCCTTTCTCAAAGAACGGGTGCCAGAATTATACAAAACATCCACATGTGCTGTTTAAATTCAGGAAAAACCTGCAGACAAGTTTCTGATTCCTTTCTGTAAATTATTAAACAACCTGACTGAATCCAACAACAATCATTTATAGCATTATTCTATGCTGCAAGTCATGCTGACACTTATAACTTGTGTCTACAAAGACAACAAAAGCAAACTGTGTAAAGCTAAGCCAAGGCCTGGGCCTCTGCAGAATTGGGTGCTAGTTTCTTTTTATAAGCAAAAAAAGAAAGGAAGTGCACCACACATTCTCAATTGTACTCCTTATACCCTGACTTTGCTTGTACTGTTTATTTTCATTTTCAGTGAAGCCACACTGAGCCCCCCTCCTGCACATGGCAATTTCACCCCACCCTCCCAGCCCAGAGGTTTGCCCATTCTCCCACACCTTGTCGGATGATTTCCATGCACATCAGGATGGCCTCCTCACGCTCTCCTCGGGCAAACCTGATGTTGGCCTCTCCCATCAGACCCCTCAAGGCACGGGGAAGTTTGCTGCGAGGTCTTTTCTCCTAAATGGAAAAGAGATGCTATTTCTGCCCAAGGCTGAGTTGTGCCCAAATTCAGGAGACATGCTGTTGTGCTTAACACTACCTGACACCAAGGTTTAGGTATTAGCAATATTACATGACTGACAAAAAGACTTGCTAATGTTCGTAGTTTTCTGACACTGGAAAAACTGATTTCATGATTTCTGAAAGCTTTCAAACAGCAAACTACAGTGCTTTTACAATAAACAAAGCATACCAAACAATAAACAAGCATAAGCAAGATTATCCTTCATGGAACAATTTTCAGGCAAATTTCTCAGCAAGCAGCTAGAAGTCACACAAAGTGGCATTTATCCACTATATAGGGTCAGGGGACACATGGAAGTTATATCAAAGTTTAAATACTTGCTTTCATCATTTTCTTGGTCTCTCGATTAAGAACCATCTCCAAAACAAAAACATCTCCAGCTGTAGGCTGCTCAGTAGTTTCTTCTTCCTCTTCTTCTTCTTCCTCCTCCTCTTCATCCTCCTCCTCTTCATTTTCCCCGAGCATGGATGCAAAGACCCGATGAACAGATTTACTGACCCCATCTGCTGTTTCTCCTGTTGAGAAAGAAGTAAACAGATTTATGATATAATAAAGAGGACATGCTGCTTCTGTGGACAAGTGCAGAGAAAACAGCAGCCCACTTGAAGGAGCTATTCTGTAAGAGTGCTGCCTGCAGAAAGGCAGAAAAACTATTAACAGCCTCTTTGGTTTAGAAGCTCTGCATTATTCATCACCAAGGCTTGGTATGGCCCAGCCTGTAACATCTTTTGGATACTTGAAATGAAAGCAGGGAGCAACACACAGAATGAAGCCACAGTTTAATCAATGTTTTTCTCAATCCAGAAGAACATTAAGCAACTTTCAAGCACTGAGCAGGCTGAAGCTTTTCAGCTGAAGAGGATGTAAGTGAGCAGAGAATTCTACTACACAACAATCCAGCAACCAATTTTTAAAAGTAATGGAAAACAACAAGTTGTAACCATTCCACTTATGACAAGTACCTTTTAACATGTGTAAATGCAAAATCCAGATTATTTACATTTCTCTGGAAAAAGAACAGAATTCTTTAAAATAAGTAAGAAAATGATGAAATGATGTTAAGTACTCTGAATAAATATGCTTAAGACTTTTTTTTTTTAACTTCCCATCTTTTATTTACAACTTTTCATTGTGAAGTGAACCCAGGGTTATAACTGACTACAAATGTATATAAAAAACTCCAAATATGTCTGGTTCAAAGGTCTGAGCTGGGGGATTGGACACCTGAAGATCTGACTCAAAAATAACCATAGTATCAAGTTGGGACTGAAAAACAAATCTATCATGTATTGCCTATATAGGAGAGGGACTTGG
>JANPWX010000056.1:1030277-1066938 GCA_024734555.1 Trochalopteron elliotii
GGTGGGTGTCAATGACGTTAGCAGGAGATCAGAAATACAGTAATGATTCCATTTTCATCCATGACATAAAGACCCTTGAGAATGTCATCCTTGATAACTCTTCAGACGTTTTGCTATTGAACAGTGCAGTACAAATTCCTCCCAAGTTGTATTGCAGAAAATTGGTAGTAGGCATATAGGAAGTTTAAAACAATTCCCAGGAGAAATAGCACGGCTTTATCAAAATATTATTTTTAGTTACAAGTAATTAGGCATATCTCTAGAATGGTGACTAATGGTTTTCAAGCAAATGAGATATGGATCACTTTCTTGGTGCTGGAAGAAGAGAGGGAAAAGTAAGGTCTGCTTCAAGATCCAAAATCATATCATTTTAATTGAAGCATTGCTTTCCTACCCTGATTTTATCAGCAGTTAATATCCTCCTGTCACACTAGAAACTAAGACAAAGGCTGCAAGGAAGACTCTGCTAATTTACCTTGACCTTAGTGCATGGCATTTTTCATATCAAAGCTGCTCATATTTTGTTTATTACTTCACTGCACTCTTCTCTCTGCTATACAGATGATACATGATTCAATAGCATATGAAATATAACCCTAAACAGACATGTTAAAATTAAAAATATTTGACCATCACCTCACTCCAGAGTACAGATGTTTATGTCTGACTAGAAGCTTTACATTTCTCTTTGGTTTAAATTTTGAAAGCAAAATAAAAACCTACCACCACCCCTCCAGGAAGGTGAAGTTTTGGACATCCAAACATCATTAGCAACACAGCAGACAAAATCCTAGCTGTGTTATTTTCATGACTACAGTAGTATATAAAAATTCAAGACAATTTATGCAGCTTTATTATTCTGCATGTTTGGATTTTAAAAAAAAACATACATACAAAAAAGAAAATCCATCAAGCCCCATGAATTATGATTCATAACACTCAGCTTCCAGATATGGACTCATCAAGAACAGAGCAGTAGCATCAGAATAACCTGAAAAAGGCAGGTCCCAGCATAAGGGAACTGTCTTTGTTGATCTTCCAGGTAGATATTTATTTCAGCTAGAAGCAGAAATATGCTCCCGTAGAGAAAATGACAGAAAGGGGAAAAGGCAAGATTTACAGTTTGGGATTAGATTTTAGCTTTGGAAAGAGGATGGGGAAAAAAAACCCAAACCAAACCTGAAGAGCTGGCAATTTTCTTCTACCTCTTTTCTTCCCCCTCAATTAATTTATTCCTTTGATTTCTTTACAAAGAACTGGGGATATGCAGTATATTCAGCTAGTAAAACATACCAAAGTCATCTGAAAATATGAAACAAGCTTTATTACTGGAGGAACTCAGGCAATTTGGGTGACTGATGAAGCATGCAGATATGCAAGAGATTCAATTAGCATATATTTTCTGTGAGCTGTCTAAAAAAAAACTTCTTACACACTTGTATTGCTGCTTCCTGAGCTTTGAGAAACTGTTGGAGCTAAAAAGTCTGTTTAGACCTACTGCTCATTTTAATGTGTGGGTTGGTCTTAGTAATTTCAATTCTTTCCTTCAGAGAAAGTCAAGTATCAGCAGAACACATTCATATTAAAATACTATTAGTATACTTACACTGACTGAATTAAATTGCATCCTTTTTCTTGAGGACAGTAGCTGAGTTTAACAAATGCTGTCAAAGCCAGATGTCAGGGTGCTGTCTTTTTAATGCACCCAGATTTAAGCATCAGGTTTTCTTGATAAACATCATCCATAAATCAAATATTTTCCAAGTGTCTGTACTAATGATATAACCTTTCTGGCACAGTAACGTTCATGCATGTTTGAATTAAATTGCCCTGAAGATGAAAATGCTCATGGCATTGCTTCCTCAGTTCCATGCAATTCACCTCTAAAAGGTAAAAAACTTAAAATATACTAGTTTAGCTGAGTAAAGTTTTATACATATGATGCTCCATATAAACTGTATTATTCAGCAAACACTTTGAATTTTATTGCATTTCCCATTCATGAAGCCTAAGGTGTTGGAGTTAAGATACTGAGCCAAGCTTCATCCTGTACTATCTTTATTGCACTCTACTGAGAGCTGTGAAAGAAGCACCTGTTAAAGCACTGCTCCAACCACAAGGCTTTTGTTTACTACTTTTATTTTCTGCTTAGAATCCCAAACGTTACAAGTCAGAAGGAAAAGCACCAAACTGTTCCACATGAGTACCTGAGCCAAGACTAAAGGCAAACATTGCTCACAACACTCATCAGCGTGTTTGTACAACAGCAGTAACACAACACACAGCAGCACTGGGAATGGCACTTTTTGTGAATTACAACCATTTGTACCAATGCAAGCACCTTGGAATACCATACAAAAATATACAGAAGTGTTTCTTCAGCAGGGGATTTGCTCTACAATGTACTTAAAGTCATGCACGCTTCAGTTAAAAAAAAAAAAAAGACAAATAAAAAAAATTTAAATACACACTGCAGCCAGGGAAACCACCAAACAAAACAGGAACATCCCAAAGTAGCTCCCAATCAAGCTGCCCTCAACTACAACAAAAAAGCATCTAAATGCAGTTTTTAAAGACTATGAGATTTCATCTTTCAGCAATTACAATATTATCTGAAAATACCTCTTCTCCAAGGTTCTCAGCATCTCACAAGACAAGGCCTTTGCCAAAGTTTATGATACATGGCATGATCTGTAAGAACTTAGTTATAAACATTTTTATAAGCACAATAATTTGCTATAGCATTATTTGAACACTTATAGGTAAGACCCTGCCAACATCTCTAAAAACCTGTATATATTAAGAGTGAGTTCCATGTACATCATCAAATCTATAGTAGCTACATAAGAACTGAAAACAGAAGAAGAATTAAAAACTTCTAAGACAGATTGCTCATGAAGTAAGATTTTTCCCAAAATTACAGGTTTTCTTCAAAGTTTTAAGTCCTTTTACAACCAACAAATCCTTCCCTCCCCACTAATCACCCAAACCAGGTATTTTGGCCAACATTATTCTGTCTTTGTGCTTGGAAAAGAAAATAAAATTAAAAGGTCAGTGGGGAATCAAGTTACAGTTTTTCTCAAGTCAACTTAAAAGTAATTCTACCTTCTCGGTGGTTTCAATACTAGAATATTTCCAGTGGCTAGAAAACCACCAATGGCTAAGATTGCTGAAACATCATCACAAAATAAAAAGTGAGGTGACTGGGATGAGTTTTAGAAGCCCTGAGCCAGCACACTGAGGGAAGCAGCAGGGAAGACACACAGGCTATGTGTTCCATGTTGTGCCACAGCAGCAGCAGCAGCACTGTGGTACCCAGTTGGTGCTCAGTGAAGGGAAGGTTTTTGTAACTTTGCTGTTTATTGCTTCAAGCCAGCTCTGTGACCAGTGATGTGCAGCCATTTGTGTGCATGTCTAAATAGCCACAGTACAACAATAAGCTCTGAGATGGCATCACTTTCTGAGGTTCAGGGCCATGTGAGGCTAATGTGGGAGGGGAGAAGTCAGAATTTGGGGGGTTTGTTCAAAACCCACAAAGAATCCTCTAGAGACAAATAAGAAAAGCCAGCAGTGGCTTTTCCTGAACTCTGTATTAAAAAATATACGTTAAGAAATCCTTTTACTACATTAAAACAAGATTTTAAGATCTTAAGTATTTCTAGTTTTCTTTAATGAATTAGGAAAAAATAGTTTTGGGGTTTTTTTTCCTCCAAAAAAAGAGAATCCACATGTGAATTTTCAGGGATTTACATGTGAATATTTTTCTTAAAAAGTAAAATTTAGTATTCAAAACTTCTGGAGCCTTAACACAAACAAACAACCCTGCCCCTGTCTAGTTTTCCTCTCACACTAGTGAAGATTTTGCTATTCAATGGCTTAAATACAGTATTTTGCTGGAACTACAATTGAGAGGATTTTAAAAATTATTTTTGAGGACTAAAGATCAAAATGTTTAAAAATAATTTGACACACAGACTTCAAAGCTGAGACAGATATCTGCAACTAGTTTTCCTTCCTTATTTTTCTCTTGGTCATAACAGAAAGGCTTGAAAAATTCAGGTCAGCTAAAGCTTTCTGACTTTGGTTGGTGTGATTCCAAACAAAAAATATGGTGTACCTGTCATAAATCTTCATTTTCTAAGTGTGAAATGGGGTCAACATTTTTTAAAGCATTTTCCCCAAATCAAGTTTCAGTATGATCCACCCAAATATTTTTGGTCAACTTCAAAAATCAAAATATAAGGCCATGGAAGTCCACAGGCTACAGTTAGAGTGTATTCATCTACTGGTTTAAGGCACAGTATATATATATTTTCTCTAGAAAGCTACAAGTTTGAAGTCACAGTGAGGAATTTCACATTTCAGTTTTGGTCTGGCACTCTAATTAAATGTGTCCTGTCTACTACCTGTAAACTTCTGTAAAGTATTCCCAACTGTCAGGTGCTGCAGTCTCAAATCCTGTTTCCAAACTCAGAGTGAAGTTGGTGGAAAATACTGAAGCCTGAACTGATCCCAAAGTAGTGCACTTAGCCTTTTGTAAAAAATCAACATCTTGCTTGCACACTTGATACTGAGATACACCCTGAAATTATTTCAGTTGGAGGGGGAAAAGAGTCTTGGCTGGTATTTCAACAAACAGAACAAGTCTATGGGACACAGCTGCTGCACTTCTCCAGTCCCAGTTCCCACATTCCCACTGGGATGTTCTGGGAACATCCTGCTTGGCACCACAGGGCAGGGACACTGCAAACCAAAGGGAGCTGCAGGTGCAAGGAGCACCTGCAATGATGTGCCACAAATAACAAATATGATGATGTTCACCACTGCTGGTTTTAGAGACAAACTCAGCTCTGACACCAGACATTCCTGCAGATTCCCAGAACACAGCCTGCCAATAACTGTAGAGAGGCCATGCTTACAGGGTTTGCTTATGACAGCATGAGTAGCAAAATCTGTCTACATTTAAGAGTGCAAAAAGAAACCTTAAATCTTAAGAAAATTGAACTCAAAATATCACAGCTCAGGTTTTCATCCTACAAGGCAATAAGCACATATGTGAGGCAGTTATGTGCTTAGACACCTCAAAAATTGAGGGCTGGGCAGATTTGCTTAAGTAAGAGCTATGGAATTTTCTCTCTAAATGCTTAAAATTCATTTTTAAAAGCAGCAGTGTCTATTAATAAGACAAAGTGTATACTTTTTACTTGAGTTTGAGGATAGATGAGCTGATTACAAGCTTTGAACACATTCTTCCATAAATAAAAATATACATCAGAAAGTGTAGTCTTTGCAAAAGGTTTTCAAATTTTTAAAGACATTATGGATTCTAATATTCTAGTTTAAAGTACTGGCTCTAAAAAAATGGTATAAATTGTACTTTAAAATAAAAAAATGAATTAGTTTTTTACTGTTCTTCATTGTCACACACTTCCTAGAGGCTATACAACAGCAGTATGTAGCTTTGGTGACAAAAGTATGTGTCCCCTAAAGGAACAGTGGTGAAAATTTTATATATTACAGTACAGTGCTAAATGCTTGCAAAAGCTAGAGTGATCATCTCCCAGAAAAGAGATGCAAAAAGTCAAAGCTGTAAATTAAGTGAGAAACATTAGCCATTAAAACATTAAATGGAAAATAAGCATTAAGAAGTCAGTCACTTTACAAATAACAATTTTCTAGTAGCTTAGTGACTTAGAACAGCAGCACAATTCTGTACAGATTCCACAACCACTTCCAAAAACATTTCATAGCTCAGAGTATTAAAGGTCAGTAAATGGCTGGTTTTATCTCAGTATAAATACAACAGAAGTCTAAGCACACTCAACCCTGCATTGAAATAAACTTGATTCAAATGAAAAGTTTCTCAAATGTTTACATTTATTAATGGCTTCATAATGGACTTTATTCTGTGCTGTCAGATGTATCAGATTTCAGAAAAACACCAAGTGAGTTCATCACTTGTTACTGGCAAACACATGGAAAATGAGATGTATCAAACACTGACATATGCAATGCTTTTGAGGTTAAATGTCAATACATTTTATTTTGTTAATCACTGGCTTTAAAGTTAGCCCAATTTGGTTATGGATGAAAAATTCACTTCCACATACCAGCAATCTCTATGCCTTCAATGTATTGCTACCACACTGCTTAGGGTTTTGTCATTTTTCATCTATTTGTTTTGAAACATAGCAAATTAGTATTAAGGAATAATTTGCTACATGAATTAGCTCACTCAAAACCAAAATCAGGGCAGAACTCTAAATGTCAGAAATAATATTAACTTAAATTCCAATTACTGCAGGTTTCTTGGAAATAAAACATACAAAAAAACCTTGCACCAAAACCCCCCAAACCAATCCTCTTTCAACAGGATGCTGCAATGTGACCCACTGCAACCAACTTTTAAATCACAGCTGAAAAGATTAGCTTTGGACAAGATTAACTGACACAGTTCCAAGGTACATTTGGTAATTCCAGTGAACATGTGAGCTTTTCCTGATCAGACACATAGAGACTTTCTATGAAGTGTTGCTACACGTGTCATTGCAGCAGGATGAGACTGTGAGGAACATGTTTGATGACATCAAGCAGAAAAGATTATAGACTTCAAGAGTTAATTTCAGGGTATGCAGCTATCACTAAAAGGCTTCTCATTAAATCTCTCCCTGCCAAAGAAAGATTCTGCTGTACCAAAAGTTAGTGGCATTTAGTATTTTAAGTTCTTACCCTGTTTCCTCATTCTGTTTCTGATAGCTTATAAAAAAAAAAAAATTATTAGATCCACATAAATAGTTCTCCTTTTGAATGCAACCTGAGGTCTAAACTCTTACAATTTGTGCCTTGGTCTCCTCCCACATAGTCTAGATAATCTAAAATTGGAAGAATAAAGTGGAATTTTAATATAATTAAAGGCAGTAAGAGACATTATAATGTATTTGCCAAAAGCTGTTTTATAAATGTAGCCCACTCATAATAAAGGATATTTCAGTAATATTTACATCTCCTTAAATAGGCAATTAACAGTATATATATATATTGGGTTATCCTATGTTTCTGCTGAAATGATAACTGTGAACAGTGGCAGAACTACAGAATCATCTAACATAAGCTTCTTGTCCAAAAGTAACAACAAGCAATCATTGTATTTTACCTGAAAAACAATCTCAGACTGTTACAAAATCCAGTCCTTTTCAGAGTGACAAGTGGGATAATTCATCCTCTTTTAGAATGGGATGAATTCTAAGACTTGTTCTAATCCTATTACCATCCATTGAGTACATGGCCAATCTAATTGGGATTAGACTTCTCATCTGCCAAAACAGCTGAAGTTGTCCAGCCCACGATCACTGCACAATCCAGATGCACATTCCTGGCAACAGTTTAAATCTGTGAAATGGCACACAATGCATTGAAATTCAAAACAGGAGGAAGACTTCCCCTCCTTTCCCCAGTAAAGGTAAACCATCTCTCCGAAGAGGGAGTGTTGAGGGAGATGTGAAAAACTCTTGTTATCTGGGATCTCAGACTCGGGATTATACCTATTCCTACCTCCAACTTGAAAATCAGGCAAGAATATACACAAGATACTGGAACCCTATGAAGAGTGCTAACAGCCACCAAGAGAACCTCAGCTAAAAAAAAAATCATTAAATGGAAAAAACCCCTGGTGTTATCCTATGCTGCTGTAATTCAGTAGGTTTAACTTTATGGCATATTTTGACAGCTATAAAAGATAGTAAATATCAAGTCTGTTTCATTTCCAACAGTTCCAACAAATGGATTCACGCACAAACGGCCTGTTGAGGTGGCAAAACAAAATCAGGGGTAAAATAGAGTAGTAAGCCAAATGAAAGTCCAGGAAAACTATATCCCACAGAAATCAGACCCTGCACATTTCACAGCCCTTTGCCAGCCCTAATGCAGTTCTGCCATCATCTTTCGTCCACAGCCATCTGCAATTACAACTCTATTCTTCTATGTCTGAACAGCAATTTCCAGTTAAACCAACTGGTGTATTTAGCTACAAGTATATTAAGTCACACAAATTATCTTATATACATATACTGTAGCATATATTTGATTAGAAAATACCAAGATATAATTTATTCAAATAACTTTACTGATTTACAAACACTATATATAATCTAACCTTCTTTTTTAAAAAGGTTAAGACTAGAATACCAGCACATAGATTACTGATAACAGTGACAGTGGCTTGGCTAACTACAATACCCTTACTCAGTTACAGCACTTTTAATGACTTACTAATAACTTGAACTGCTGACTTGGATATAAGCAAACAAAACACACATGGCTTTCTTCACATTTGTCCTTTATTTTGGAAAGTCACTGTGTGAATTGAGTCTTTCCAGCCAGCTCAAAGGAATTGACCCTAACAACACATTAGAAATAACTGAGGCACTTTAGGCAAGATTATTAAGATATGATGGAATTAATGGGTCAGGCTGGCTGTACTAGTGTATCAAGAGTGTACTTGACTGACTGAGCAGCAGATTTCCTCTTGGTATTCCTATAAGATGATTGAGCTGGTCTAGTATTTCCAGATGAAGGTAACAGGTATCTCAGACACAGCAGAGACAGCTAATACAGAAGCAGTAGTAAGCTCATCTCTACACAGAATCAATACATCATTTGAACCTAAGGACTGCTGAGACTTCTTCTGTTGGCAAAACAGAAGAAACAAACATGCCCAGGGGAGAGAATTCCTTACACATAGCTATTGTAGGCTTTATTATAAATGGCAGTCACTGTAGCATCTAGGCACTAAGATAAAATTCATACGGAACTAATAATTATGGTCAGTATTTCCCACTATTACTGAGTTTGCCCACATGCAGAAGTTAGCACTGTTATGGCAGGACAGGAGTTTGCAGGGTTGTAACTATTCCATATTCATTTGATGTATTGGCATTTATCAGGAGATGGTTGATTCTGTTTACAACAGAAAAAAAGCCTGCCTTGTCTACTTAGAAAGAGTGCAGCAACAGCACTGTTAACTTACACCATATCCCAATGTTTGCTAGCTTCTACATATGGACAAAGTCCAAGGATTAATTTCAAAATTCCAGAGAAAACTGACAATGTTTTAAAACAACATTACAGCAAATTGTTTATGAATCTGCTGGTATCCTTTCTGAATAGAAAGCTACATAGAATACTGTTGTTTTCTCACTCTCACAAAAAGTAAAATGTGTAAGACTTGCAATAATCTCACAAATGTTCAACTCACACTGATTGAACAAATGATTTGATAGAAGTAACAGTTCTATATAAGCAGTACATTCTAGTTTGTCTAGACACAAATGTGGCAGCTTTTGAATGTAACATAAAATAATTCAAAGTATACTTGGCTGTGTGTTTTTTGTGATAGTCACAGTGTGCTTGAAATGTATTGAGTTTTAACCAGCATACTTTAGACCTGCAAGAGATGCAAGTTCAGAACACAGACACTGCATGGCACAGTGAGTAAAAAAGGTCTGTTTTCACAAAGCAGTACAGTGAAATACCAAAGTGTCTACAAGGCAGAGTACTGAGATGTTGCACTGATATGAGTCATGTGCTTATACACAGTTAAATCACTCTTATTTTCAGAGACATGAAATAAACACCAGGAAAAGTTTTTCTAAGCAACATGAATAAAACCATGAATTTCTTGTGAAGGATTCACAGTTTTGTCCTTTCCCCCACATAATGTAAACTACTGATTATATTAATTTAGGCATTTTTGTGTTGCAATTTTTCCCATCTCCAGTGTTAAGTTTCTAGGGTGCATTGTCCTATATATGTCCTATATAGAATGAACATTACACAAAACAGCACAGCACATGTAGAAGAAGAGAAAAGGTTACAAAGTGTGGGACTCTGTATAAATGCGTTCGTCCAAAGGCCAGCATTGCAACAGACAAAGGGAGTGGAACTTTGGCTGCAATCTTCAAGAGTTTACTGTAAGAATACAAAGAAAAAAAATTATCATTTTGTAGCCAGATATGCAGAAAGTATGCAAATGCCATATTTCGCTTTCCTTTGCAAAATAATTTACATTTCAAGGCTTTGTTAATCTTTAAAACTGAACAACTAGGCCTAATAGGTCATAAAAATTGATGCATAAGCAAGAGAAATTATTCAAAAAGGTTAATGTCATTAAAAATATTATATTAATTTAGAAATTTGCTCTCTGTAACATAGGAAGACTTAATGCTTTAGATCACTTGAGATAACAGGTACTGGTCAAGATGATAAATGACATTTGTTTACTGACTGTCATTCATGAGGCATTGACTAATTTCATATCTCAACAAGAAATATTCTGTCAGCAAAACCAAGTTCTCAGAACTTCTTAATCCAGTAGAGAACACATTATCTTTCTATTCCCATAAGGGGAGCTACAAGAACTAACTATAATCCATTAGAATTCCCTTTTTGTTATAACTGCCTGAGAATAATTGTTCAATGCATTTGGATTCAGTGACACTTGAAAGGATTCAATGAATTGTGAGTTAAAAAGTCACATTTCAAGAAGTTGTTATGCTGCCTAATTGCTCAGACAGCACAGACTTCATTTATTTCCATGTGCCACATACAGGGGATTTTTTCCTCTTAGCTGAACCAGAGGTACTTTGTACACATTTTAGCTCATCTTTTATACTTAACCATATGAGTTAATGAGTGTAGAGGCTGAACAATTACAGCATAAATTAAGTTTTATCACACAAATGGTAATTCACAAAGAAGCAGGAAAGCAAAACTAGAGATTGGGCCACAGTACCTTGATTTCACTTCAGAAGTACTCGAATTCATTAGAATTTCTAAAATGCACACGAGGATAATAGCTGTGGATCTACAGGGATCAGGATCAAGTCTAACACTGTACCTGCAAAGAAATGGTTTAAAAAGCACATCACTTCTAAACTAGGCTGCCAAATAATATCCATGTGCTGATACAAAAAATATACATGAAATCTATATGGCATTCCAGCTTGATTCTAAATCTTTTCTGAAACATTACTTTCTTCAACATATCACTGATTCATTTAACACCTATTTACACCACAACACAAACCAGACAGGATGGAGAAAACAATAATAATTAATAGAAGCCTTTAAAACTGTAAGGTAACTAATAATGTAAAGAATCAAACATTTATAATTTCTATTATCTTCAAAGGTTCCTGTAACTTTCTTCCACCTTAGTGTCAATTAAAGAATTTACCTGAGATTTTTGAACCAATAAATTAAAGATGGCAAGTTGAGCAGCACAATCCACGTGAATAAATTAAGGATTGTAATGTGCATCTTAAGACTGTTCACAGTTTCAGCAAGTGTTTTACTGTTGGAAGGAGAGTGTGTTGCTTCTGGAATGCTGTCCACTGAACTCTGGGCTTTAACTGTGTGTGTACTGGAGTTCTGTGAAGTTTCTTTCGAGTGACCTGAATCCTGGAAATGAAAGACAGAAGTCACAAAAACGTGCACAGACTTGCAAGTATTCTAACAGTACCACACCAACTGTGATTCAGGAAGAAAATCTGCAATTTATGCCTCAAAAAGCCATCAAAAGCAAAATTCAATAGTTCAATTTTAAAGTAGCTAAATTTAAGCAGAAATTTCTCATACACTAATAGTGTATATGTCTATGGAAGAAAAGAATGGAGAGTGTAGATGCCCTAACACCAGTGAAATGAAAAGTGAAATGAGTTCGTGGAAGGAGGAAGAACAAAATAAAAGTAGTAATAATGCATGGGGGTGAAAAATCACAGATGATCATTGACAGGAAAGATATAGGAAGTAATGCAACTGGGAATGAAATATTACCTGTAGGAATAAATAGCCAAGATAAATGAATGAGGTGGCAGATATTAACTTGCAATGTCAGAAAAAACCCCCACAAATTTAACAAAAAATTATATAGAGATGAAAGGGGACGATTTTCAGCTAAACACACAAAAAATCCACTCAAAGAAACCCAAAGAAAACTTCCAACAACTTTTTCTGTCAGACTGCTTTGCTCTATGTTTGCAAAAGAGAGCAGGTAATTATCATATGCTGTTATCCACACCTGCTTATATCTTTGATCCTCTACCTTAAAGTAACCCAGAAAATGAAGTTCAGACTGCATGAAACCAAACATTTCTTTACTGTGTTTTAAGCAGCTCCCCGTTTACTGCAGTCTCAGTCCATATTCATCTAATACATCCTATTTATCATCTCTGGACTAAAAAACCTTAAACTCCACACACTGCCTCTCTATATAAAACAGTTTTACCTGCAGTACAGATTATTACCTAGAAATGTATCTTTTTTAAGATAAGCCATGCATAATCAAATACCAAAATTCAGATGAACCCTGTTATTCTGTGTGTATTCAGAAAGAGTTTTCCTAGATGACAAGTTCACATTGCAGAAACTTCACACAGCAGTTGTGTGTGATGGAGCAGGCTGCTGCTCATGGCCTGGCTGCTCTTTCACATCATGAATGCAGCAAGTGAACTACAGCTACCCAGTCACTGCAGCACAAGGTACCTAAGAGCACCAAGGCACAAGTTTGCCAGACAACTTTTGGCCACAGTTTGGAACAGAAAGAGGAAACAGACTCACCCTGTTGTGCATGTTTTGCTCTGCTCTTACAGCCACGTGCAGTTTTACAACCTGTAAGACAAGCAGTTACTTGTTTAGTAAGGATTCTTCACACAAAAGCTGTAGTATAAGACAAGAAATTGAGGATTCCTTCCTCTTCAAGGAAGCTATTAGTCTTTGTTTTTATAATACTGCCTAGCTATAAGTTAAAATTTTTAATTATCTGCATTGTGGTAGTGGGCACATGGGACCACACATTTCTTTGTAAGAAGCGTTAACAGAAGAAGAAGAAAAATTCTACAGATTACAAGATTATGACACTGATAAATTAGAAACACCTATTTCAAGTGTGAGAATAATAACATTTCTTTTATGTATGAAAAAGGTTAATTTGGGTTTTTGCTTTTAACCTGGGGTTAATTCAAAGCACCTAAAATTTTCAATTCAGCTACAAATACAAAATGTTTAGCCTTTCACTACCTTGAACAAGTATTGAAGATAAATAATGAGTACTGCAAATGCACCACAAGTGGTCCAGCTAACCAAAGCAAGAGATATCATCCCACAGAGTCTTCTAGGTGTAATCAACTTATCTTTTTGAAGTTCAGTAGGTCTAAAAAAAAACACAACAGAAACAAAACTCCTGTTGTACTTCTTCCCAGACATCAACTTCTGCTCGCTTTCAAACCCAGATATCTAAAATCATGTATAAATTCAATGTGCCCAGAATTCAATCTCGCCCAAACAATCACACAGAAGCAAACAAACAAAAAAACTCCCACAATTGTCAGGGTCAAAGACATCTAGAAAAGCATAATTATATAGCATCATGTTGTTTTACCTAATCAGAGTTAACCATAATGAAGAGAAGAGTCTCAGAGATGTAGAGAAAAATACTCCACTCCAGTAGGCAATGCCTGTCCCAAAAAGAAATAGAATCAGGGACACAAGGGGGAACCATGCATCCTGACTACTCAGTACAGCAGCATCCACCTCTGGCAGTGACAGTGATTCCCACATCTCTCTAAACCAGTTAAACCTGCCAAAAACATGAAAGCAGTATTATTTATCACTTCCAATTGCTCTTACAGTTAGATATCTATTAACTATTCCTTCTATTACAGTCTTTCAAACAAAATAACAGACAAGTGTTTACAGTGACTACAGATAAAATAATATTCCTCTCCAGCAACAGTTTTACTGAAACTTCTGTTTTGGAACCTGCTTTAAACAAATAAATGATGCAAACTCACCCCTGCAGAAACACAACAATGCTTATAAGAGGTTCTACTTTGTAGGGCTTTGCTGTCCTAACTAGCTCGAGGGAAAAGTCTGAGCACAGGCCTAGAACCAAGAACAGAGAGCAGCTGTAGTTACTGTCATGTCATGAACTTTAACAAAGATCATCCACAACAACATGTAAATTCAGACAATGGTGTGTTGATTTGAGAACAAGATAGCCATGTCTTGTAAGAGTACTGCAAGGCTGAATATTTCACCACCAAGGCCCTTCTCCACTGGGTCACCCACATTAAGGTAATATGCAACATGAGCTCTAGAGACATTATGGAGTTTGTTACAAACACCCCCTGAATTCTAACAAAAACACATTTTGTCTGAAGACATGGCTCAAACCTGTTATGTAAATCTCAGGTTCCTGCAAGAAATACTGTTTTCTGCACATGAACATTGTATTTTAAACTTTTATATGTATTTTTAAGTGGACTTCTGGTAATTCTAAACTCCTGTGCAACACCAATATTTCACAGAGAATGGACCACAATTTAAAATAGTAAGGAAATATTTTGCTACAATACAACCTTGAACTACCAGCCAAGAAAAAACGAAAATGAAGAGCACAGATCCAAGTATTTCCATAAGTTGAATGATATTTAGCTTTAAAAATTCACATCTAGCTAGTCCTTCATCAGTAAATTCAAAAAGCAATTTCTCTAAAAACATTTGTGACAGAGAAAAATATGCAGATTTTTAGAAAGCTACCTGTTGATCTCAATGTGCTCAGTTGTCCTCCATAAGTAAGAAGAATATTAGAAACAATATATACTGGAAAAGCACCAGCATGGAACCTTACTATCTGAAAGACAAGGATAAAGGGATAACTTCACTTCTATCTATAAAAATATATTTAAAAAACACATACACAAATATTATCATGAAGCCAGAATGATAATGAGATTAGAAAATCTTTCTTTAAAGATCCAATTCCTTATTTTAATGCATATTTGATAATCTCCAATAGTAATTAATGTTATAGATGGGAAATACTAGAATCTTTCATAAGCAACTAATGAAACAGGTTTGGATAAATGATCAAATTAGAAACAAATGGGGTTTTTTTCCAGTCACAACAAGTAGGAAAAGAAACAAGTATCACATCTCAGTAAAGTAAGTTTAAAACAATTTAAAGGCCACTTTCCAAGCAAAATCTGCATATAGTTATATATGCTTTTAGGCAAAGAACTTTTGGAAACAATTATATGCATGTATTAATTGGCTTCCACTCTCCCAAGTCATGATTAATATACCAATAGCCTATAAATTCTTGTAAAATAACAACAAAATGAAAAATCTTTGTTTTAAATGCATACATTCACACAGAGAACCAGTTTTATTCCAGCACTACACTTAGGTGCTTGCAAATTAATTACTATTCAGATGCAGGGAACTGCAGATGGCCAGCCTATTTTTACTGATCCCCATGTTTCCAATGTAATCTTCATTGATAACCAAAGAAGATTTGTTGAAAAGGAGCATATGGACCTACTTAGACTTTTTCCCCCAGCTTAATTGATGCCAAATGTATTTTAAAGTTTTAACACCACTGACTCATCAGGCAAGAAAGTTAAAGTGACCTACAGATATTGAGCTCACCACAAAGCCACATGCTCCACATTTACAGCAGCTCTTTAGAGCCAGAGAGCTTTTCTGCTCCTGTAAGGACTGGGGCCTGACAAGGGAGGGATCCTTGCCAAGGGACAAAGTTACAAAATGATCACTGAATAGGGCTCCTCCTGGCATCAAGGAGGAATCTGAAGTATCACAGTAAGGAAGGGAGGAAGTAAAAATTTCTATAGATGCTGCTGACATTAAAAAAAATTAGTATTAGGTTTTCTTACTTGCCCAAGAACCTGTAGAAGTGATGTCTTCAGAATTACCTTGAAAAAAAAATATTGTTTCATACAATGGTAAGCATAAGTACAAAATACTTTAATTTTTAAGAAGCAAATTAAAGTTGTAGAATACAGCAATCCCACAGCTAAAATGCACAAGACCTTACTATTGACAGTCAAAAGCAAATGCTTTCAAGTTTTAGAGTCCAACTTTCAGTACTAACTCAGCTGTTGCAAAATACTTGTAACACACACTACATGTCAAAAAGGCCACGCAGCCCACCTCTAGATTTGCTTATTATTTATTTTGATTAATTAGCTACAGTTTAAAAGACTGAATTGTGCAAAAATTATCCAGCAATGCAAACTGGCTATAAAATAAAACTGTTTTACTCACTTCATACTGACAGTCTGGGGAGGAGTAGATGTTTAACTCTGGCAGGCTGCTGTCAGCATGAGGCTGAGCAATGTGCAACTTGGCAGAAATCTCAGCAAGAGATGGAACTCTGAAACAGAAACTTACATGGTCACTGCTGTCCTTATAACCAAGCAGAAAAAGCAGATGTGTCTCAGTCTTCAACAAGTGCACACAAAGCAGATCTACCACACCAAGTGTCACTACAAGCTGGGAGCAAAGTGGTGTAAGGAACTTGTTTATCCTGTCACATAACATCCTCAATTCCCTCTCCTCTGAGCCATCGGTGGACATGGCACTGAGGAAAGCAGACAAGTTCAGTGAACACACTGCCTCACAGAACATGAAATATGCTGAGTGCCAGGAATGGAAAGAACACATCCTCAAGGATACAATTCAGTTTCCTGCAAGTATTATGCTGCTGGCAAACACAGGGGGTTGGAAATTGTGAGATACCCTTAAGCCTTCTACAATAAACTAGAAATGCAGTTTTCCTACCATCTAAAATACAGTCAGGTTGTTCAACTTCCTAAGTGACAAACATATTTCAAGCTGTATCATTTGATTTTGGCAGGACTATGCTCCTAAAGTGAGCATAGGGCTGCTGTGTAATCCAAACCGTGGCTTCCAGGAGGAAAGCAGCATCCAGAGCAGCCACTGTTCTCCACTCATCAGGGGGGCAGTGATTATCCTGGGAAATTCAGATCAGCATATCTGACTTCTTTTTCAAGAAAATTAGTGAGAATCAGTAAGCAAATGATTAGTAGGCATTCTTATTCTAGGAAAAGTCAAAACAACTTTGTCAACAAGGGCAGGAAGGTAAATGAGGAAAAGATGCAGAAGTTAAACACTTAAGACTGGAGAAACTGTCTCACATCAGAGATATTACCACAACAGGATGTAAATATTCTTCAAAAAACATATCAAGAAGTTATTAACTGTAAAGTCCTTACTTTGCTACAGTTATTGAGTCTTCATATGACCAGGGGATATGAAGTCTGTAAACACTAGGTTTTCTTTCTGAAATGGAACAGCATTAAAAACATAAACTTAATTAAGAACCAGATGTGCCAACTGTCTCTAAAAACTACAGGGGCAGTAAAACAAAGGTGTAAAACACAGATCACTACACAGAATCACTGGGCTTGCAGTTACATTGCAGTTGTCATTGCAATGCAGATCAGAGCAGTTAGCAGCAAACAAAAAATGACATTTTTAAACTCAGGCTGTTATAGGATAAGACAGTGAGACATCAATCTTTAAAGAAAGAACAGTTATGAGAGGAGTTTTGATTTTCAATATGAAACAAAACCTCAGTCTAATAAAATCCATCACTTTCTTGTTTTGAAACAGAGTCCTTTAGCAACCCTTCCTGTTTAAGCTTATGCAGCTCAACATTCAAATTTGAGTCCTGTTATCAGCAAATAAAAATCTTAGCCAAATGTGCTTTTCTCAAGAAACACTTTCAATATAAGGCAGAATTCTGATAGAAATTCAACTTCCCTTTGCTGGGAAGTAGGAAAACCAAACTTTAAAGGACTAATTCCTCATTTTTGTTGATCCCTCCTTCTTGAAGTGGGAAGTGAGAGACAGATTGTAACAGTATTGCTTAAACTCCATTGCATGAGAAGACTTTAGTTTCTAAAAATTTTCAACAATTTGTTTTATAAATTTGCACTTTAGGAGACTTCTATTTACCTTTGAGTGACTGGCAGTGGCTGTCTATATAAATTTTGAAAGCTTGATATATCTAGAACAGAAAAAAATAGAAGTCACTCCCTTTTCTCTAGACAAACAGTGGTTACAGTCCATTAAAGACTTAAGCAGCATTCTTACTTGGTTGAAGTGCTGGAGCTGTACGTTGTAAAATAATCCAGTTGAATTCAATAGAATTTTGCTTGAAGAAAGCCCTGTAAAGGATGTAGTATTTTCACTTATTAGATAAAAATTTCTGGGAACTCACTACATTTTCAGATTATTTCTTTTCCAGGAGAATTCCATATTTCGTTTCTGTTAGTCTAAACCTCCATGTTTCTTATTTCTTTGTTACTAACAAAAGCAGTGTTAGCTTTAGTGAAAAACAAGCCCCAAAAAACTCCTGACCTGACATTTTTAGCAAATTTATTATCCAAAGGTTAGTTATATTAGTTTTCCATTTTTTCCAAAAGCAATATTCTATACTTACCAAATGAAAAAAGATGTGTTACAGGGAGCTGTACTGTTCTGGAATCCTCTTTGAAGAATTCACAGCCCAAAGTATACTGCAATTGGGGATATTAAAAACAGATCTAAACCAAGCACAAGACCAGAAAGCCTCTGTACTTGCCAAATTACATTTCCCAAGTGATCTCTCATCTATCTTTGCTTACCCTGAACATTTTGCATTACAAATTTCACTGCAAGATGCCTCTGTCACAACTGTCTGGAGAAACACTCGGAGAAGGACATCACACTCACGTGTGCTGTGAATAATTTCTTGGATCATGGATTATTACACCACAGACTCAGAGACTGTATTTGTGCCACAAAAAGCAATGTCAGATCTGATTAGACTGGAAATTCCAATTCAGTATTCTGCCATTTCCAGGACTAACTGGAAAGGTCTGCCAGATCCAAATGGTAACACACTAAGCCTTCAAATGTCCCTCTTAGTGGGATCCTGAGAGCCCTTGATGCAAAGATATCCATCTCATTTGTGAGATTCAAACTGTTAAACTCTGCACAGCTCAGTCTGCTGTATCATTTGTGGTTTAAGAGCTTGCAGAGCTGTCTGACCTATGCTTCCCAGAATCCTGGTGTGGTGCCTTCAATTATCTATATTCTCTGCTAACCTGAGTAAGAGAAGACTGTTAAAAGGTATGAACATTCAGAATAACAATCAGAGTATTAAGAAAAACAGGGAAGATTACCACTAGGATCTCCAACAAGAACTCTAAGAAGTGGTTTGAGAACTCTGGCTTTGTACAGGTTTCAAGTGTTATTCATGCCTCGTTGTTTGGTGTTTTATCCAAGTGTTCTGAGCTTACAGAAGCTAACAAAAGCTACTTTCAAACCACACTAGTGTGGGTCTATGGTTTCTCAAAGCAACTTAGCACATATTTAATAAATTTCCTTCTCCTCCTGTCATAGCACCTGAAAGTTATGAATACATTAAGCAAGCAATTTCTGAATGTTGTGGTTTTTTTACCTTATTGCCAGCTGCAGGTGGCACCTGAATGACAATGTGGGACAAAGAAGGATAGTCCAGAAGTTTCAGCATTACAACCTTAAAAAGGGAGGAAGAAAGAAAAAGAAAGAAAAAAGAAGAATGAAAGTCATTACTGAACATGTCCCTTAGCTTGCCCCTTGCCAGTTCCCAGTACCTTTTCCTGTGGAATACAATCTGTTCCAATGCTCCAAACAGAACAGTTCCTTCCCCTATGACTTGCAACCACCCCTTGTAGCACCTCTCCCTCCTACAAGTTAGGTAGACACTTACCTTGGTGGTTGGAAGTAGCTCAGCTTTCCAGGATAAATCAGCAGCTTCCAGGCTGTAAAAATTCATGCACATTAAAGGATGAGCATATTTATTATGCAGGCCTAGCATTATGGCAGTGGATTAATATAGCAGCTTCTCTCTCTCTCTCTCTCTCTGAATTAACATTTTAAATTGAGAAGAAATTTGGGGATACTGCTACCACAGTAATTTATCAAACTACAGTAACTGCAGATAATGCAAACCTTGTTTCTGCAAAACCAAGCCAAGCAAAGCTCCAAGTCTCTGATACAGAAAACCTGCAGCATGTGTCAGCCACAGGCAACTTCAGACACAAAATGAAAATTTTTCATGAGCTAAAACTGCACTAGAATTGAATTATCATGCTGTTTTATTAACATCTGTTAAACATCAAAAGCACAAAGTTTCCTATGGAAATATCTAAAATATACCATATTAATAAAAATTTTGTAAGCTGTTAAAAGAGTTTGCAGCAGTTCTAAAATGTGTTCACACACTGAACTGTAACACATCCATCTGGTCACTTCAAGTTTTGATTTTTTAGAATACTGCTCTTTCTGTAAATAGTATTCATGACCTCAGGACACAGGCCACAGCAAACCCACTATTATTAGATGAGGTTTAAGGAGCAGTCCTGAACTAGGCTAACGTGCACTTCATGCTGATCAAAGGTTGCACAAAGGAGGAACAGCCCAGTTCTTGGCTCAAGAAAAAGTAATAGTGACATCTGGCTATCTGCTGGAGGCAAGACTCTGGCTGTACACCTCAGTGATCCCAGAATAGATAAATACTCTGCCAGATCAAGTTTGCCTGGAAGCTTTCCCTAACTTGAAGGGTAGCTTGAATTTACTTTGAGTTTATTTTACAAATGTGAGCTAAGACAATGTTTTAAGTCTATTTTGTAATGACTGTCATAACAAATAACCACTAAACCACCCACTCTTCTAAATATTTTTCATATGACAGTAGCAATTTTGAAATAAGAAAAGAAGAGATTCTTTAATTCACTCTCTTGAAGGCTCTGTGTGACATTTGATGTCTTTTGTCACAGGATTCTAAAGGAACACAATGACAGAGTGGTTTGGGTTGAAAAGGACATTAAAAACCTTCTAGTTCCAACAGCTCTGCCATGGGCAGGGACACCCTCTGCCAGACCAGGTTACTCAGGACCCCATCCAACCTGGATCATCTGGAACATCTCCAGGGATGGGACACCCACAACCTCTATGGGGGAGCTGTTCCAATGCCTCTCCACTCTCACAGTGACCAGCTTCTCCCCAATATCCAATCCAAACCTGCCCTGGCAGTTTAAAGCCACTGCCCCTTGTTCTGTCACCTCAAGCCCTTGTGAAAGGTCCCTCTCCAGCTCTTGGTATGAAGGTCAAAAATACAGCTCCATGAAGAACAGTATCACCTATTTTAAGAAAAGCTATTCTTTCCTGTTTTCCTGGTGATATAGAGAGCATGAATTATTTACAATAACAATTTTACTTCCCAATCTCTTCCTACCAAGGATCATTTATATGCTTTAAATTCAAACACAGTCTCACAAAACCCAGCTGAATAAAGAACAGGAACTGCTCATACTCACCACATTGATGAATTAGTATTCATGCAGCCATAAATCCAGCTACTTGTGTCCTGTAAAGTCAATGCCATAAAATACTACATTACCTATGTGTGGTTGCATTTATAAATATACTAAAAATACTGATTACATCAAACAATGCAGGGGTTAAAACTGATGATAATTAAAGGACTGGTATCATAATCTTGCAATTATAATTGCAAGGACAGAAAAATGAAGCTTTAGAGTGGATGGTGGGGATTTCTAGGAACCATTTTAAACAACTTCAATTTGCCAGCCTTTGTATGAATAAATACAAGGTTAAGCAAACAAGCTTTCATAATTTCTCTTTAAAAAATATCCATCTTACATATCATGTTTAATCTCTTTTAACTAAAAAAAAATCCCAAGGTACTCTTTTAATCAGTAGAGGAATACTTTAGATATTTAATGTTCTACTGCTCCAACCCTTGAGAATTTAAGTGTTCTGAAGTGACAGCACCAGGATGCTGCTCTCAGACATTTGTTCTGTACCTCCCTCCTCCTCTCAAGCTGGACTAGGCCTGTGTTTCAGACATTACAACAAGGGCAAAAGTGATCCTATCAAAGCACAGCTAAGATCACAACACACAAACACTGAAGGTGCCATTGAGAAGGGCAATTAGAAAAGCCCCAAGCACAGACAATTGCTCACAATGGTGCTGTGAATGCCATCTGTGGCAAGGGGAGGAGTGGCAACAGGGACAGGCAGGATGAAACAGGAAAGCACCTCAATTTTCTTGCCACTAATGTAAAATACATGATTCTGAAAAGTGTATTTATCCATCTTCAGTTTGCCAAGAGATTAAATTCATTCTTGTATGAAAAACTGAAAAAAAAATTGGCTGAATGTATGTGTCTCAAGCTAAAAATACAAGAAATGCACATTATGGTGTTTCCTCTCCATGGCAGACAGCTGAGATGGTGCTGTCTCCTCATCTGTCTTCCATTCACTTTCCCTGCTCAGTGAAACATCTCTGTCGCCTTCCAGGCTCACTTGAATTTTATTATGGGAAAGCAAACCTATAAACAGCTTTCTCAAATTAGAAGAATGGCAAAAACACAGCAGCACTAAAAACAACTTCTTCCTTCAAAACCATCAATACAGAACTGCACTAAATTGAAGGACACAGTAATTTAGAGCTAACCAGAAGAGTCAGAAAGAAAACACTGGAGGTTCAGGTGGCATTGAAGGTTTCAGATCTTGAATACTGTGACATGCTAAAACGGGTGGTATCTCTGACATGCATTAGGCTGTGATTGTAAATGGATGGCAGCAATTTCAACAGCTGCTCATTAACTGTCTAAAAACTGCAGCAAATGGAAATTAAAAAGCACATTATAAATGAACTCCAGACATTAAAGAAGTATTTTCTCACCAGCATACTATTTTCACAGTAAACATGACTGTATGATTTTCTGTGGCTTGCAAGAGGAAATGCAAAATATTTTCCATCAGAATCCTTAACAAAAAAAAAAAAAAGCTCATTAGTAAAAAAAACCAAAACCATTACCCGCCCAACAAAACAAAAATAAAAACATAAACATAAAAACACAATGGGGAAAAAAATTACTTACATTGTAAACTGAGTAAGTCCATTTTGAGCCTTTGACTGTAATCCACATGAAAGCTCCTAAAAATAAACATTTTAGTATGCTGCACTAGAGGAACGATTATCCTTACATCCAAAATCTTGTATTTTACTGATCACCAAGGTCTTATCTCCTATCTATACACAGATGTAAACTATATGTGCTTTAATCAACACGGAGGATTGCTGCTGCTTGCAATTACATGCAATGGTTACCATCAGTTACAGAGCAAACAATAAAGCTCTAGGATCCTGTTACTAAATACTAATGGCAAAATAAAAACCCCATGGATCTTGAAACAAAAAAAAAAGGCAACAAAACAAATAAACCAAATTATATTGGTGTAGTTATAGGGTGACTGATTAATGATGAGGCAATATTAGAAGCAGCCCCAATCTTTGTTCCTGTCAGCCTTTTAAGAAAGCTAATACAGCAACTTGTGCAGAAGAACATCAGCAAAGTGAGTATCACACAAAAAACCAGGAGCAGTTTACAGATATGGCTGGGGAAAAAGGGTAAGACAATAATGAAGAGATCAGAGTACAAAGAATGCCAATTGTCATGCAAAGAAATTGTATCTTTCTTCCATTTAAGGTGAGTAACAAGTTCATGACAGAAATTCAGCTAAATATCAAGAGGTCACCACGAATAGGAAGACACAAACATGAAATCCAATTTAAACCAATTTCCCTTATTGCTAAAAACTGACTCAAGAAAAGGCAACCCTCCCAAAACATCAGTTTCACAACTTTTCTGGGCACCTGTTCTAATGTTTAACCACCTTCCTGGTGAAATACTTTTTTCTCAATACCTAATTCTAACTTCATCTTCTCTCTAATTCTTCATTAGGCAGTTGAAGACAGCAACATGATCCCCCTCAGCATTGTCTTTAGGGTGAAAATCCTCAGTTCACTCAGCCTCTTTCCCCCATTTCCTATGCCCCAGGAACTGCTCATTTTGGTGGTCTTTTGCTCCACACTCATTTTAGGAGATGTCAATGCATAAATGCCTTCGTGTAAGAGGGTGCCCAAAACTGGACACCAAAGTGCAAGAAGCTACATTAGTACTTCTGCAATGTCTTACAATGAGAAAATTCCTGAAATAAAATGGTCTGTATAAAATGGTTCAGCCCACTTCAGCAAAATAAAGCTGTGCCCTACAAAAGTTGTGCTTAGTCCTTAAGACTCCATGCAGTCAAAAATCTTTCACTTTTAACTCTGCATCCTTAGGAAGGAACTTTACAAGGAAACCCTTAGTGAATGGTTCATTTGACCCTGCCATGTCACAGAAAAAAGGAAGTAAGTGACTGATGAAGCAGATCTGAATATTCAGGATTTCCATGAGTAGCACAAAACTACCACAATGGCTCTGCAACACCCATCCAATCCCTCTTGCAACCATTGTAGATAAGACTGCTCAGACATTAAAGAAGTATTTCCTCACCAACATACTATTTTCACAGTAAACATGACTGTATGATTTTCTGTGGCTAAAACTAAACTAAACTAAAGTTTCTGAGATTTTCTACTGGACAACCTGGTGTAAACTCCTCAGAATCCAAGCTATATAAAAGTGAAAGATCTTTGCACCTACCCCTGTTAACCACTTTACAACCAAAACAAAATAAAAGCAGATTGCTTAGGTCTATAACCTGTACATTGTTTTAGTTTGTCCAAAGGAGAGCAAAGTGTTTTCTGAAACTTTGTTAGTGAGAAGATTAACCATTAACAAAGGAGTATCACTGAATCTTATTAAAAGAAAACTGCTGCACACCTGTGAGGTCTGTAAAAGCTTCAGGATTTTCCTCAAACATCTTTGCAGGGTGTCTCACAAAGTGGTGATTCAGTACAGACATTCTCTTTTTTGGATCCTCAGTTATCTAAAACAAGAGTACATTATCAATTTTTATCAATGTGTGTGATTTAAGATCACCTCATGATCACAGCTAGCAATATAGTTTTGTGGGTAGAAGGCAGGAGAGATTGTTAGAAGTCATTGGGCCCTTTCTGTTCTGAATTCAATACTCTGAAGTGCCATCAATAGTCAATCACTGCAATACAGAAAATCTACACATTATAAAGCACAGCCAAAACTTTCAGGAGTTTTACATTCTCACCTACTCATACTACCAGAAAACTATTCCATTAAACTTTCTTTATAGACACACATGCATTCTTCCTGAAATGACACTTGGGCCAGAGCTTAAAAAAAATTCTCACATTTAGGTTTACTAATCTAAGTTCAGATATCCATCTGTACAGCTACACTGGGATTCACTTTTGTTTGGGGTTGGGATTTTTGTTTGTTTGACCAATTTGGTTTTGCTTTTTCCAAATAAACCTCCCAGGACTAATTTTTGTCTATTCCACTTTCCAAAACTTTGGCCATTACAACTGATTTCTGAAAACCCAGTGCAGAACAACTGTACTCCTCTTTTTGTCTCTCTAAATCACACCTTAAATAAGTACACAAGAAAAACTAGAGGAGTCTGTCCCAAACAGCCTCAGAAGCAACACCTGAAATCCTTCCCCTTCTGTGTCTTGGGCTTTGCTCTTCTGTACACATTGAGAGGTCAAATTCACAGCTACAGATCTAACAAAATCTGTTTATCCTGGTGCAAGGTCAACTGAACCTGATGCTTTATGGAAGAAATGTCCAGCCTACAGCTCAGCTATAAAGCATCAAGCAGTCAATAATGAAAACTGAGCTAGTACCTTGTTATTTCTGACTCTTTGGTCAAACAACACAAAGGGATTTTTCAGTGACTGGTACAAAATGGAAACTATTTTCTCAGAGTGACTTAGAATAATCAAAAAAGAGTTTTCTGTAAAACAGGGAGATATTTCTCCTGATTAAACATTCTGGGATGCAAGAAGAAAGCGTGATGGGTAAATAAACAGAGATCACATGTACAGACCTGCCTTGTGTTTTCATCTATGAGATCAAAAAGAGCTCTAATGGTAGCCAGAATCAGTTCTTTGCACCTAGAAGACAGAATAAGAAAAATTAAATCTAGAAAGGAAAGATCCAGGGCGATAAAACTGGTCAGAAGAGACTTCACCATAATATGAAACTGAAGTTAAATTATGGTAGAAAGTGATAACAGTAGAGAAGAGAGCTGTGCACAGTCAGTCAATTAACCTTTGTTCATTATCTTACCACACTATGGAGAGATGGTCAGTTGAGGCCCAAGCTCTAGGCACAGCTGAGCTCTGTTCGGGTGAAGAAAAAGGTTAAGCTTTTGTTAGTACTCAACATTCTCAAATTACATGGAAACATTTCCCCTCCTTATTTAAACATATTTGCAGAATTATTAAAAATAGCAGCCTTTATCTTAAGAGTTTCAGGGTACAACAGAATGACTTCTTCAGTCACCAATCTCACAAGCGCTGAAGGACGTGCAAGATGGAAATTATAAAACAAAAATTACCAAATTATCTGTTAGATAACAGAGACCAATGGTGAGAGGGCAGAAAATGGAGTGGAGGAAACTTACCAAAAATTTCTTCAAAGACTGCTTCTATGACTAATCTTACTATTTTAATAACTGCTCCTGGCACACGAGAATAGCAGCATGCCAATGAAAGCTGTTGTTGAGAAACCAAGGGTGTCCTCAACAGAAAGAGCCATCAGGACACCACAAAGAAAGAACTGGGCAGTCTGAAGCTGTTGTTTGCTTTAAATGGGTTTCGTGTATTACGTTTTAGGGACTAACAATATAAAAAAAACCTCCCAAAAATGGAACTCATCAATCTATTGCTCAACATGAATCAAATAAACTATGAACTATTAATGCATCACTGGGAAGAAAAAAACCAAACTGAACACTAACAACCACAATACAACCTCCGAAAGAAAACAAAAACCAGAAAGAACTGGTACCACTACTCAGGAAATATCATGCAAAATTCTGGTCACCAACACTCAAGAGAAATGAAAGTAGAGCAGATGCACAGAAGGGTTACTAGGACAAAGGGAATGCAAAGTTAATCCTCTTAGCCTAGCAGGATCTGAGCTGAGCTTATTTATAGACAGCTTTCTGTACAACACATAGGGAGGTAAACACCAAGGGAATGACAGCTATTTCATATAACATTTTAAGCAGATGTCAGAAGAAAGGCATTAAAAAACTGGCTTCTGCAGTAAATGGAATTTGGAAATTACAGATTTTTTTTCCCTCCTTGTGATTGTTTTCCAGCTTCTCCATGTAGGGAACAAGCTGATAGAGGGGGGATGGAACAACAAACCTAAATACTTTCTGATGACCCTTGATTAATTTTGAAAGGATACATGTCTCAAAAAGCAGAAAATTGGACTTGATCTTCTACATCCTTTCTATTCCTAAATTCTTTGAAAAACAACAAATACAAAAAGAAGGTGCCATGCCATGCTCTCTTTTCTAACAGAACACTGTACTTCTATACTGCACATTCACCTTTCTCCATATACACATCTCTTGCAAAAACACAGGGAAATAAAACTTGAGTTCTGGAACTGAAGAAGTGCAAGCAGGTGGTAAGAAGGAAACAGCACCAAGTGATAGATGGTTCCAATGAGTGCCACACATACTCCTCCAGTGGAGGCTCATATAGACTACATCAACTACTTATGATTTCATAACCACACAGTATCCATTTAGTGTTTTAACATGCAGTATTTTCATATTTACTTACACTATGCTGCCCATACAGACACTGATACATGCATTACATAAATAACTATCTAACACAGTTCCATGCAAAACCAAAACAAAAAACAGTTTGCTTTTTTACCACAACAGATAAGGCACTGTCATGTTGACTCAATCTCGGTAGAAAAGCCAGTCCTGAACGAACTTGGTAATCTCTGAATCCTCCCGCCACAGAAAGGGTAGTTAAATTTCTTAAATCTTGGGCCTTTAGAATCCAATGATTGTTTACAGCTGTATAAAAATCTATAAAATATATTAAAATCAATCATGATTTTCCCATAAGCCTATTTGATATTAAAAAAAAACACCAACCAACCTATATAAACATCAACTAAAAGTTTCTCTAAGCCCCCCTGGAGATATTTCAGCTCTGGTTGTCACTTGATTTATGTTTAGAGAGGAAAATTATTGTTTTAACCCAAAGAGGTAGCAGTTAGGAAAGACAGATACATTTTCTGTATCAGCTGAGCACATGTATTGTTAGAGTAGCAACCCATAAGTTTATTTGAAGGACAGACACAGATTTACTTGAAGTCCAGAAACAGTCAGTAAGGAAGAAGCATTACACTGAAATCAATTGTAGGATGAAGAATTAATACAAGCACAATAAATCAAATCCAGCAGCTAAAGATAATCCATTCCTCTTGGGTGTCACAGAGAATAATGAAAATTAATGTCTGTTCCCTTTCCTTCACCAATTCCCCCAGTGTCTACATGCAGTAGCACAATTATCACTAAACACATATTTAATCAGTATAGTTTATTTTTAATCAAATCTAGCTTTTCAGGAAGTGTATAGTACATGTGTAATGATTATACTTTATTTTCATGCCACAATTAAATTTAGGTGAGGGAAAAATATCATCTTTTTTTGTAAATATTTAAAATATGTAATTACATCTATATTTATATTCTCACCTCTACAACGTTTGGGTATGAAAAACATTAAATTTAGCACCTTCTACAGAACTAACACTCTCTCATTCGATAAAGATAAAAGTCATTACAGAGGTCAAGTTTTTAAAATGGAGGAAAAAAAAGAAAGAAAATACGTCATTCACTGGAAAGCTCACAAATTTAGTAACATGCCCTGCAACTTATTAAATTACAGATTACTGAGAGCTCCAGGCCTCGCACAGAAACTCAAGTCCACATAATCCATTTTATATGACACTTGGCTTTCTCAGAGTATCCTGGCACCCTCAACTACCTGAGTAACAAAGGAACAGATTCATTACAGTAAATAAAGCAGCACATTTTGCTGTTGATTTGCAAGAAACTCCCCACTAAAACTTACACAATGTGATCAGAGAACTGCAATACTCACCGGTAAGATATCTGTCTAAAGGCATCACAGGTGCAACGTGAGGTGTGGCTTGTGTAATCAGCAGGTTTATAAGTTCAGGCTTAAAATTCTTCAGAGTGAGCAAGGCTCTTGCAACAAGACCACCCATGGAATGCCCAACTATTGCTACACTGCTCGGGGCAAATTCTCCATCCTTCAGCAAAGAGCAATCAGACACATCAGAAACAGATTTGACATTGAACTACTCTTATCAGCTGGAGATTTTTTCCCCTCCCAACTTAACTTACGGTCCTTCAGGGACAACATTAACTAGCATCAACTTAACAAGCTTACAAATTGATTAAAAAATGTACTTGCTATCTCATGAAAATGTGCTTAATATGAAGCATCCAGCTCAAAAGGAAATACTGTGTAGCCTGTTTAAGCTTAATAAACTGAAGCTTATTTTAATTACTGAGACTTTTAGGAACAGAGGATGTCAAAGAACTTTCCCAGAGAAAACTGGATGTAAGGCAATGCTACATGAATATTACAGTAAGCTACAGATGTTTACATCTCCACTAGAAAAAGGCATCCATTGTGCATGGAAGTATTTAGTAAGAAACACAACACAGAACCTCACCAAAGCTCTGGGACTGTCACAAGTACTAAAAATCTGTTACAGAAAAGCAGTTCTCTGTTGCATTATTTTCATCTTCAAATATTTACACACATTATAAAGTCTCCCTCTCCTACTCATCAGCAGGAAAGGCAGCCCAGAATTCCATTCCCAGATGGAAGTACATTACTCAGCACGTGTCACTACTTACCCTGTACAATTTTAAAATTACTTTTATGCACTCATGCACAAACTTGGTCTGTCGTTGCAGGCTACCACCATACAATGCAACCAACTCCTCATTAAAGTTGACACTGAAGAAATTAAAATGATACTTGAAGTCAACATCTTCTGCTTTTCTAAGTGCAATGGAGCCAAGAGAACGTACTAGAAAAAGAAACCACATCAATTAGAACAGTCCAACAGCCACTGCTTAGCACCATTTTAGCAGAAAAACACAAACACATAATAGATTAAGAAACAAATACATGAAATTCATTTTTCACCTCAAGTCATTTATAAAAGACACTCTAAATCAAACCATCTCCTTTCAGCTTACTGTTGACAACAAAAGTATTTTATTTCAAGAACAAATTTATACAAAGATCAAGGATTATGTTCCTCCATCTTAGGGCTGTTTTTCTCACCTCATTTGCACCTTCTTATTGCCACCAGGAGAAGAAAGCATTCTTGATTTCAACTGTTGAGGCAGTCCTACTGCTAGGCTTTCCCTTGAAGGCCATCAACTCTAAGACAACATTCCCAGATACCACCAAGGTAAGTATGGGGGATTGCAAAACCAAACCCTAAAGGACACTTGCCCATCTGAAACCTGGAGTGAGAAAATGTTCACTTTCCAAGGTCTTGCTTCTGACCTGTCTTCCCTATCTAGTATTTAATACAGCCTTTTGTGTGCAGGATTGTCCCTGAGTTTCCATGGAGACAGTGCAGGATGGGAACAATAACAGCTGCAAGTAAGAAGGCATGGTAGCAAAAGAAGAAAATAAAAGAGAAAGTCCCAAAAGTGTCTAGATAAAATAACAAATGATAGTCATAAAGGTCTGCCCAAATCCAGCACACAGGAGCAAGATTCTCCTAGAGTCCAACAGGTTGAGAGAAGTGCAGAACCTTCCTTCTCAGATCATCTTTTACTCAAAGTCTGAATTCTGTACATTTTGCAGATGTAATCTTAGTGCCCATGAAAGATGATGAATTAACATTTCAAAAGTGCCTGTAACACATCAAAACTTCCTGAAGGTGGGTTGGGAGTGAGCCTCTTCTTTCAAGTTAAAGGACAAGAAGAAATGGCCTCAAGTTGCACTGGGGGGACATTTATATTAGATCTTAGGAAATGTTTCTTCCCCAAAAGGGTGGTCAGACACTGGAACTTGCTGCCCAAGATAGAGGTGGAATAGCCATCTCTGGAGGCATTTAAAATCTGTGTAGATGGGGCACTCATGGCTTAGTGGTGGGCTTGGCAGTGCTTGCATTCCATGATGTTAAAGGTCCTTTACAACCTTAATGGCTCTGTGAAAATAACAAGGCCAGCAAAGGCAGCAGCAGCACCCATCTTCATTGCTCAGCAAATATGAATATATTTTAAACAACTATGAAAATTACAATAGCAACACCTCTGCTCATCTAGGCATCAGAGTAAAATTGTGTTATCTCACAATAAATTATGAACAAAGTACGAATTAATATGAATTCATTTTAACAAAAGTTTTGCTTAATGTACAGATGATGTATTGCCAGTCTCCCTAAGTCCATTCCAAAAAGAACATTACTGAAATATTCATTGCTCCTATAGCATATAGTACTTCTATTCACCCAGTTTGTTCTTCAGATACTTCCTTTTGATTCCTAAAATGCCCTGAGAGTACCATTCTATTTCCTGCAAAGTGATGTACTGCCGTGTGTTTAGAGACAGCATTAATTCACAGATTTGCAATGTTTGATGCACAATCACAAAAGTCCATATGGCACCTCTCATAATCATTATGTTTGTAATCTTCTTTGAATGCTATTGTGCCTGGAAGTCTGTATGGGTTTTCTGAAAGTATTAAACAGTAAAATATTTTACACTGTTATAAGCTAAGCAAGTATGTTCTCAAAAAACCCAGCTCTCTAAAGGTTCTCTGAAATCAGGTAATTTAATCAAGTTTAGAGCTAATATAAGGAAAAATTATCACAGTAAGACATCAGGGTTCAGACTGCTGGTTTTCACCACACACCCACATCCATTTTCTAACATCATGAGAGTGTTATTTACTGTTTCAAGCACGTTTTAGGGAACAAAAATAACAGTCTGACAAATCCAGACTGGAGGGAATAGCAGGTACCAAAGTAAACACTGAAACAAAAATTTCACGTACCATTAGCTTTGGTATTCAGAATGAAAAATAAAAATGCTTTAAAACTATTTCTGCTTTTCATTTGGAGTCTCGAAATGTAAGAGGGAAAACAAAAGAGGCTAATGAGTAAAGTGGGAAGATGATGTTAAGGAAAAAACACCACTGTACAAAGATGTAGGGAATAATGAAACTAGAGGGCAAGCTTAGACAATGCTCATTTCTATAGCATGTGATTCCTTTACATCACAGATGACAGATGCTTCAGTTTCTCCTAATCAAATTCAGGTGGTATTAAATTTATTTGGCATTTACTGCACTAAACACTGTTCAAATCAAAACCAACTAGATGTTTGCAATCAAAAGTCCAGCAAGGGTGCTGTGCTGCCAGAGGACAGCATAAACTGTACTGTTCCTGGCTTTCAAAAGGCTTGCTCCAGAGAAACATTGCAGCTGAACCATCTGACTGATTTCAAACAAAAATCATGTATCTTGACTGTTTGAAATTAAACAGACTAATATGATCAACCATTATGACTCTGGCTGGTACTATTTCAAACAGAAAACTACCTGATGCACAAATCTGAGAGCTTTTTTGTAACAAAGCTAGAACTCAGCTAAACACTTACCTTGTTTGTAACTGCCAGCATTCCCAGGAAGAAAGAGAACTGGAATTCCTGTCAATAGGAGATTTTTGTTTTCTTCAGCATAGTTCCCTTCCCCATAGAGATACAGCTCATATGCTGGGTATCGTCTGGCTGTTTTCTTGGGTAATTTTATTTTCTATTGCAAAAGTTAAAAAGAAAACAAACAGCTTGTTTATGGTGTTACAAAAAGGAAAATACAGTGGCTATCCAGCTATTTAAATGATCTAGCTTATGTGGCCTTATTTTTATGGTAGTAAATTACAGTCTAAAGAATACAGAATGAAAAACTGGGTTTGGATTTAAAAAAAGCTAATAAAAAATGGAATATCAAACAAACTGTTTAAGTAAGTATTACTGGGCATAATGACTGGCTGCAGTTACTTACTCTAAACAGTGATTACCTTCAACTAGCTTTGAAACAAATGAAATGCAAATGAATGCAATTATGTATCTATTAACTGGCACATTCATAAAGTAAATCCAGCCTTATAATCCAGGGAGGGGGAGAGGAAATAAAAAAGGCATGTCAAAACCCCACCAATTCTCCCAGGAGAGGAAAAGCTGAGACCAGAAAGCGTGTGAGGGATGCTAACTATTCCTGACACACCAGAATGGGTCTGGAATCCTTTGCAATGCCCTGGATCTCAGAACAAGGACAGGACAGCTAACCCTGAGAGCAGTGTGATGTGAGTGACTGAGATGACACCTGTTACCTCAGGGCAAACTACAGATGCCATGGGAATTCTCTTAGCTGGTTTTCACAGAGATGTCACCTGCAGTGGGAGTTTAAACAACAGTTTAAAACCTCAGTATGGCTCAGCAGAAAAAAACAAACCCGTGGTACTCCCAGGCTTTTTCTGTTTCATTTTCAGAGCTGGCTTTGTGGTCTGACAAAGCACCTGGCTCTGTAACAGCGCAAGGCCTAACGTACATGTCAGCTGTCACTTTAAAGAAGCTGTATTTCTTGTCCTAAAGACAGAAACCAGTAACCCCCAAGCCTAGCACACATCTGATTCACAGGATTAGGATTCCTGAAGAGAAAATAATAAGATCTCTTTGATCCCAAGGGCTAGGTGAGGATTAATCTTACACCAGTAAGTCAATCTCTTAGAGTCATATGGCACTGTCTTAATTAAATGTGCTCTTGTTTACTATTTTGCTTTAACACCTGCATAGAGGTTGGTTGTTTTACAGCTCTGAGTTTCTAAGATACAGATTTTTAAAATTTTGATGAGCACAAATACACTCGTTCCAATGTTTAATTATGTAACAACAATTGAGAGAAAAGGAAGATAATACAAAAATAAATGTATTAAGGTGTAATTTATATTTTAAGGAAACGCTTTTACAGAATAAGGTCAAGACTAAACTAAGTTTTGTATCAGAAATCTCCTGTAAAGTCTCTCTGGACTGCCTCCCTGAAACAGAAGCATCTTTAATTCAAATAATTCATTGTTTTCTCTCAGCTGCATCTACCATAAAGGTGATTTAGCCTTAATTCTGTGCCCCCACACTCCTTCCCTTCCCCTGTTCTTCTCTATCTCTCCTCAGCTAATGACTATTTTCTTTCCCCCTTGGCCTTCAAATTTTTTGGTATATTGGTTATTTGCAAACTATTTTCATGATTTTATATCTACATATATATTCTCTATTCTATGAGATATATCTCTCTGTGTGTATTATTTACGGTATTTTAATTATCTTGATTCATTAACACAATAGAGAGTGTGACTTAGATTCCTTCACTGAGAACAAGAAAATATAAGCTTCATCGAGGGCCTATGTTTTCAGATCACCTTTTGGTCTTTCCCCTTTCTTCACCATCCTGCCTTTCCAGCTTCACTGAGCTCACTGTCCCATTCTCATTCCTTTCTGCTGCTCCTCTTGCAAAGGCTTTCAAAATGATGTGAAAAAACCTTCAGCAGTTCCCATTACTAAACTAAGAGTGCCATCAAGATGTGCTTATGTGAGTTCCTGACAGATCAAATCAACTGTTCATCCACAGAAACTTCCTGGTTCATTGTCTTTTCAAAAACTTTTATGGAACATAAAATTAACACGCTGTTCTTCCCTGGGGCAATGTCAAACACAAAAACCCACACAACCCATGAGAATTGTATTGTCAAAATACTGAGGGGGTTGGTTTTTTTTGTTTTTTTTTTTTTGTAAATCACAGTATCTAAATCTTATAACAAAATGGCAATGTATAACTCCAAAGGAAAGGAGACATTCATGTTCCATGACAGTGGGTTTAAACTGTGGATTCCCAAGACACTGGTTATGTAATCAGTTGTAGCAAGCTACAGCAACTTTTTACAATGTCAGTGCAGGGTTCGTTTTTCACCCTGGTTCCGTAGGAAATTAGGTTTATATGAACAAGTCCTCATAACTAACTTCTGCATCTATTGCTAAGTACAGCTGAACAGGACAAGGGCAGGTTAAATTTAAACAGTGCCATTCTAAAACTCATGCAAAAAAAGATGATCAATTACTAGGCTGACTGTGAGCCTAACCCACCCTGACAGACACAAAAGAAATTAAACTTCCTGTTTAATTGCTCTAGCAGTTATTTGCTTTGCAATGTGATACCAATTGGGAAGCAAAGACAGTCACCTCCCAACCTGGGATTTCCTAGTGAAGGCAGCACTACACACACTACAGACACCTCCAACAGTAAAAAGCTACTTGTACCGTACAATACCTCAGCAAATCCAAATGAATTCACAATTTGTCCCCGAGCCCAAAGTACTGTTTTCTGCATGGCAGAAGTGATTATTCAGGAAACAGAAATTCCAGAGGGCAACACAGCCAGCTGTGACTTGCATTCTCCTGCATGGAACTACTGCTCACCTTTAAGCCTTGCATCCCGCCTAGAGATGCCTGGAGTTTAGGCCCTTACATAATGAGGAAACACAAAAGATGTGGGGGCAGACAAGAGTTTCAGGCACCCGCCAATAACATCACATGGATTTTGCCAGTAACTTTCTGTTGGTTGGCTTCAGATTGAAGCTGGAGTAGGTTCTGGCTGCCAGGAGATCTGAAAACTTACTGCATAGTATTGAAGTATTTATAACTGTTTAAATGAATTTGTTCGACAGCACTGGCAAAACAATCCCTGCAGCCATACCAAGTTCCTCTTCTGTAGGCTAAGATGGCTATAATCGAGGTTAGCAAATGAAAGTTAATAGATCCAAAAATTAACTTTCTGCCTCTTTATGAATTTAGACATTGAAATTTTGCTTTTAGATCTTCTTTACTGTGCAAGCCAGCTTGCAACCTACTTCTGAACTGTTATTTAGAATAATTACTATTTTCTCCAACATTGAGTAGATCTTAGATAATGAAAAAATGAATGTTCAGAAGTAAACCAATTACGCTTTTAGTAAGAAAGAAAATGCTGTAGTGAGAACTACTATCAAAAAGGGAAATTGTTTTCTAACAACTGCATGGTGCAATGTTAGCAGCAAACTTACAAATATGCATTTACACCCTTCCACTACTAAGCCAAAGTAGCATGTGGAAAACATCGGTTCCAGGAGCAGTCCCCTCCCTCACTCTGATCTCAGGTTTTCAAAGAGACTTCTACAAGGCTCTGTTAGCAAACCAAGAGGGACCTCAGACGGATTTACAAGCTCTCCCGTGTACACTGCGGGACATGCCACCTTCAAAGTGCTCACCGAGAGGATTTTGCACCACTGTTCACCACCTTGAGAAATACAATGAGTCAAAGCTTAGTTATGCGCTTTTTTGACACCTTGGTTACTTCACACCACAAAGAAATGAAAAGGGCCGTGAAGCGCCAGGCTCGGCCTCCTGGGCACTGGCAGTGCCGTCAGAGGAGCTGGCCCAGCCTCCTCCCTGGCCAACACCTGCGTGAGCTCCTGGGTTTCACAGAGCCACAGGTAACTCCAGGCATTGACAGCTTCGATCGCGGGCAGATTCTGCACCGCTGGCAGCACGGAACGCCCCGCTGGGTTACAGGTGGGCAGCGCTTCCACCGCCCTCTCCCCAGGGGCACCGCCACACGACGCGGGCACAGCAGCGCGTCCTGCCAGCCCCGGCCCCGCTCACACCCCAGCTGCCCGTGCCCCATTTACCGCCCTCCGCTCCAGCACGGCGGCGAACCCCCAGTTAGGGGCTGCTCTCCCTCCCCGGGGGAGCGGCACCTCAGGCTCCCGGCTCCGGCGGCGGGGCGGGCGGCAACGCCCCGACATAAGCGAACCGAGAGTCCCGA
>JANPWX010000056.1:1071910-1143636 GCA_024734555.1 Trochalopteron elliotii
ATAAGGGCCATGTGATTAGCATTTTACAGATGTGATGTTCATGGGAAAATATGGTGAGATGGGCAGAATTTGGCCTTAAGAGTTAACAACTACATTTTTCTAATTGTGTGCTGCAACTAAGAACTGTAAAAAGTGCCTTCTGTACGTTTAAGTGCTTAATACAGGCAGAATGTAAAAGGTTTCATTTCCTGTAGAAAAGTAATACAGGCAGTTTTAAGATGACAACTTGACCTTTGGTTCGTGTAAAAAAATTATCTAATTAACAGAGCCCCTGGAAGCAGGAAACAGACAAACGTAGGAAAGGGGTGATGCTCCAATCTGTGAAGGCTATGCTGGAAATACGATTGTGTACTAAAGGTGCAGCTAAAACATGAAAGAATTCTTTACAAACAGATTCCCTGTTTATTTGTGCTGTCCAAAAGAAAAAAGGCATTTTCTTTCTACTTAAAATAAGAGGTAGAGACTTTCCATAGGGGCACTTTGAGCCTAAAGAAAACATCAGGAGACTGAAAAGCTGCAGAACGCTAATAGGAATATGTTCCACTAAATCCCTCTAATTTTGTTATTTAAAGGCTTGATTCTCATCAACACTAGAAATCTTTCAATACCTGCTTCTCAAGAATAATAGTTAAGAATATAACTGTGGGATTTAAGCTGTTTAAAAAGACAGAAATTAAAGCTGAAACGAAATAATAAGGAAAAAAGCTTTCAAACACCAATGAGTCAAAATGTTTCAGAATCCGAATCGTTTTCATTGTACCCATCCTCTGTTCCTATGTTATTACTCAAGGGCTTATTGTACGAGTTAATGCTACCCAGAGCGGAGCCATCGCAGAGGTGTGTCCTGCCCAAATTGTCTTTTTTAAAACAAGCGAAGTTGAAAGCCGTCACTGAACTGGAGGGAGAAAAAGGCATCATGGTAGCCAAAATGAGTGCCAGGCAGTCAGCCACGTCTTTGTTAGGAGCACAAGCCAGGGCTGGCGTATGACCTGGGCACAAACGCAGACAAGGCAATGGTTAGTACTGAGGGCACCCGGGGCACCCAGCATTCCTCAGGTACATCTCTAGGGACACCGTGGGGACGTGGATGGGGTTACACATGCCAGGCAACAGGCGTGTTACTCACTCACACGGGACATGCCGGGACAGACACTGGGGGCACTGCAGTCACCGGGACCACAACAAGCACTGCTTGTGTGAAACCAGGCAGCAAACACTGCACCAGTTCAATCCAAGCACTCGCTGAACAGTTCTACAGCACAGACAGCAGGGCCAGTACAGAACACAGGGACAACAGCAACACGGACAGAAACCAGCATCGGTTTCTGTGTGTATGAACGAGTCTCATTCTGAGAACAAAAACTTTCATTAAACATGACAGATATTAGTTTTTTAAAAATTTGATTTAATAAGCAAACAATTTTAAAGATTGATCGGTTGAGTACCTACTCAACTTGGCAAGCGGTTTATTTAGGAATTAAATTATAAAAGAATTAGACCAGTGCAGGGGGTACATGGATAGCAGGTGTGACTACATGGATGTTTAGTTACCCAAATGTACATTGTGTTAGAAGAATAATAGCTGTATTCAGCAAGCACGGCATACACTTCAAATACAGAGTTAATATGACTCCAGTGTCAGTCAAATGAAGGGCTGGGGAGCTATTAAAGCTTGTCTTCACTGCAGTTTAACTTGGCTCCTGTCCAAGCACTGCCCTAAAGCAGCTCTTCATGTACACAAGCTTTGGAAGCCAGTGTGCTCATTACACTGTCTGTACATTTTACAGGCTGCTGTGCAGAACTCCAGCACTTTCCAACAAATCCTTTTATGCAAAGAGCTGAAAAATTCTTTTGCAGGTGGTTAAATCTTCAGCACTGCAGCAATAGTAATGTGAGGCAGTGGCCACTTCTGGTACCTACTGCCTTGAGGAAGCCAAGATCTGCAGCACAGATGAATTTGGTGGGCAAAAAGTGAATAGAGTTTTGTTGCAAAATACCCACATTTAAGCACTGATTGCAGTCAGTGCATTTCCTCTTCCATGTCAGTTCTGTGTGTTTGAAATGTTAATGCTCTTTAGATCTGTAAGTATCCTAAGATTCTACTTGAACATCTCTCTTTTAAACTGTGCATGCTGCATGCTGTTCCTAGAAAAACTAAATGCGTGTAAAATTTAAACTTAATTGTCATTTGTTATATACACATTAGCTGGACTTGTATGTACTATTTTAAGGATAAAATCTGTGGTTAGAAGCTAGTCTGGTTCATTTTACTGTCCCCCTATCTCTAAAGTGAGGTTAGAGTCAGATGACTTCTGTGGAACTCATTCATGCAAGCATAGCTAAGTAGCATGTAGCTTATAGTAAATACCACTTAGTTCTTTTCATCCATAGATCTCAAATGTCTTGCAGTGATGGGTGAGTAGTTACTTTATTTATTGTTACTTTACAGATATGGAAAGAGGGAGATACCAAATTGTTACACTGATGCCATGAAGTTAGTATTGTAAGAAAGACCAACTTATTTCAGGAAGGTATTTTTAAAAACGATAGTTGTAGAATCACATCCCTCTATGGTTCCTTATAATTTTTAGGGAAGGATTTTGTTGAAGTCTGAAACAAAATTATTTAATTTAGTAACCAATTATGCATTTTATGAGACAACAGTAATTTAATTGCATCTTAGATTAAGTCAGATAATTGGCAAGGTTTGATCTCAGAATGAGCTGGGACACACTCAAACATATGTTGATGGTTTTCTTCCTACCCATTCAAACATGCGCTGATTGAATGCAAAATCCTTAATTCTTCTGCAAGGCGTCAGAATTATCCGGTGCCACTTGCATGTTTAGGAAATTCAAGTTACCACTGCACTCAGGCATTAAAAAAGACTAGCTGTTGACAGTACATGCAAAATGAACAGTAAAAGGGACCACTGTGATGTTTAAAGTAGATTTTTATACTAAAGAAAGACTATCTTTTAATTTATTTTTTTTTAAATAGGTACTCACACAACTTCTTGCCTGTTCTTGGAAGGATAAAAGCATCAATGAAGTCTATCATCACCTTTTAAGTCTATTGCTTCAGTCTGTGGTAAAATTACCTGTTGTGTCCTACTGAAGACTGTCAAAGTGTATCATTTACTTACCATTTTCATCTACTGCCAGGACACAGGCCCCTTTGGCCAGCAACTCTTCAACCACCATCTTTAGGCCATTTCGTGCAGCAATATGAAGAGGTCTACAAAAACATAACAACTCAATTCAACTTCAGTTTAAAACAGATTTTCTAAACAAAGTTAGGCAATACTTAAAGCACACCCAGCATCTGAAAGAGAATGCTTTCCTTCCTTGGACCATTAGAATTGTATCGTACACACTAAATTTTATGGCAGCCTTTGAAATAATCATCACGTTCCACATCTATAAAAGAGAGTTTTTTTATGCAAACACACGAAGATTGCCTAATACTTTCCAGCTTAAGACTTTCTTTAAAAAGTTCTCATTTTTGCACTGTTTGCAGCACACAATTGATGTTTAAAAGGAAGAGGAATTCAAGACTGAAGAAATGCCTGTGTTCTGTCCTTAATTCTGGCTTCTACAGGCTGTTCAATATCATTGTATTGCCTTTTTATCCTTGAATACTCAATTGCTAATCTCTGTTACTGCAGAGCAGCTGGAAATTAAAAATAGCCATTGGTTTGCTCCTTTCCTGGCCCAACACCCAATACTCTGGTTTGGGCACAGCTAGCAGGACAGGAAAAACATTTTCATATTGGAAGAATGGAAAAAAGGGCTAAGATGGAATTAATTATTTTGCAAGCTCTAGGTGATCTGCCACCTGAACTTGTGGTTGAATCTCCTATAGTAGGATTCCCCCATGCCAACAAACAGTTGCAGCTGATAACATGTGCTATGGACAGAAGCTGCACATAAAATATCACCAAAAAAAAACCTTCTAAATGTACCACCTTAAGTCTAAGTAAGGCTAAATAAATTATTTAAATTTAAGGTGAAGCTCAAAAAGCTAAAAAATGCCAGACGTGTATTTACATACATTCACATGATTAATAGACATTTTGATATAGTCTTCAAATAAATTACCTCTTATAATTTTTCCACCAGATCATGCACAGAAATGGCATCAACAGAATCAAAATTAAAAGTGAGAATGCAAAACAATTTGGGTCTTTTTCAAGGGGAAAGCATTCCAAAAAGTCAGAAATTAGCTTTAGTGTTCTATGAAGTAATCTGAGAGATGAATTTGAAACGGTAAACTGGAATATTCTGGTAAATCCACTGAACTTGAGAGGATCAGGCTATACTTACGTCTGCAATGCATTATTTTTTGCATTAATAAGGCTCTGTTCTTGGATCTTGTCAAGTATTAACAAGGCACATTTTTCATGACCCTGTAGTCAGGAGAAAAAAACCAAAAAAACAAAAGTGTTAATTTGCTGAGAAGTTTGAAATTGAGGCAAAAGAAATGTTACATAATAAAAGTGAAATTTAATAACTCAGCTTGAAATACAAAACACTCTGCTCAGTGAGACTGCAGAAGGTGAACTAAGCGAGTCTTAAAATACCATTTGTGAACCACCACTGCTGGGATGTTTTAGCACATTTAGCAATGTAGACATTCACCTGTCTTTCAACCCTGCATTCATTAAATATGAATTCACTTCCCCAGCTTTCAGAGAATGCTGTGTTTTCTCTTGAGTGAGCATTCAGTAGATGATTTATCAGAACTGCACAGTGACAGAGAATGCTTTCATCTCAGAAATGAATCCCACACTTTATGGGTATTTAAATGCCTTTCTGTATTATTAATAAGCTACTACAAAACCTCTTCAGTGTCAGAGAGCTCTAACAATGGAACTTTGGGAATAATACAGATCCAGGCTTTATTTCTGATCCTGTTTCAGCACAGCAAGCAGCAGATGCTGAGCCTACAGTCCTGGCAGGTGAACAGCTGCCTGAAGGACCTTGAGAATTCAGCAAGGCTCATGTGTCTGCAGAAACTGGAGTAATATGATCACACTGGAACCCAATCTGTGGATAGGAGCAAAAGAAAAGGCACAGGAGAGGGAATCCTGTGGGCATGTCTGCTTGCAGAAACAGCAGTAGAAATTGGAATTAAGAGGAAGAAGGGTTAGGAAGAGACACCATCACCCACTTAAACAATACCTCTAGTTTCACTCCTGCTTCGTTAAGGGAAAATGTTGGGCTCCTTTCACAGGAATTGGAGATTAATAAAAAAATAATTTTATTTTTCTTTGTTACTGAACCTGCTGTTTTACAGTGGGATTATCTGGTAAAACCTTAAAGGGTTTCCTTTGCTTCTCTTAGTGTCACTTACTTATGTTTCAGCTGTCATAAGAGCCATCTCTGTTTCTCAGAGTACATTACTTAAACACACTAGAGAAAAATCTTGAAACAACTTTCTCTTCACAGCTTTGACCACCACATTTCCACTGCAGAAAAAAAAACCTGGGAGCATAAACACACACGTATATTCACACAGACTGATGAGAATAAAATCTCAGAGAGGTCTTCAACTTACTTTACTGCTAGCCAAGTGCAAAGATGTATTCAATTCCTTATCTTTTAATGTCAGGTCAGCCTTGGCAATGTTCACCAAAAAGTCTGAGGTATAGGGTAGAAATCAATGAACAAACCCAACGGGCAGATGAACATGTCAAAAGAGAGAAAAAAAATACTATTTCAATATACATGTGCATAGATGCTAATCAGTTAAGTCTTAATATGATGTAAACCTTATAATCACGAAATTAGAGAATGAGAACAGATTAATCTTGTGCTGTTAATCAGCAGGCAAATGCAGAGTTAACAGCTGGCTTGTGGTGCCCCAAACGGTCAAACATAAATTGATCTTATTTATTTATGAACTTCCCTGTTTGCAGATCAGCAATTTTTGCCTGAATCACCTCTGCCTGAGAACAACTGTAAATCCTGCTTTGACAGGACTAAGGGGATATAAAGAACTTGGGGTGCAGCCTGTGCTGTTGAAGCTAGAGAAAAAGGAATAGTTCAAAGCCCATAAGGTCCCCAATCTGTGTGCCTGTGGCACACAGTCTAGCCTGGAAAAAGCAGCTGCTGATAGCTGACTTCTCAAGAATGGGGCTTCCTGTAAGATGGGACAAGAAAAGGTTACATAATCTTTTTCACAAATGCAGCTTTACTACTCCTCAAAATCAAGGAAGTAAACAGGAGAATTGAATTACTACTGCCCTTCTGCTCTTCACAGTGTGCTCTTGGGAGGAAGTTAAGACTCAAATTTGTTATTGCAAATGTTCACCAAGACTGCCGAGAAGACGCAGCAGCATTTCTGAATGGCTGGAAAGCTATCTTCTTACAGAAGGATACCGTCCTCGTAATCTGTTTTCCTAGCTGGTTTCCCCAGGATGGCAGGGATTGCCCCTGAGGGGCAGAGGACGGACGGCGGGCAGGCAGGGCTGCACTCACCCACGGCGCCCACGTGCCCGCCGTGCGCGGCCATCATCAGCGGCGTCCTGCCGGCGCGGTCGGCGGCGTTCACCTGCGCGCTGTGGCTCAGCAGCAGCTGCAGGCACTCCACGTGGTCGGCGAAGGCTGCGGCGTGCAGGGGCGTCCTGGGGGAGCAACACACACACAGCCTGTGCTAAGGAAGGGCAATATCCCCACCTCCCCAAAAACCTCCGAGTGCAAGAGACTGTATTTGTTCTTTCCTATCAAATTCGAGTTATTACCATAAGAAGGTTGTGGTAGCATCAGCTGAAGTAAGTTAAATAGTATTTCCAGTCTCCAAAGGTGGATATGATAGTATGGAGATATGATCCTGTGAAGAATCTTGTATTGTAACCTATTTATTTTAGCATATTGCGTAACATGAAAAGCCGTGTCCTTATTAATCTGATTCTACCTTTTTTTAAAGCAAGCCTCAGTTGAGAAGAACTATCAGAAAAGAACAGATCCATTATTAAAAAAATTATAATATTTTGAATTTATAGTCAAAGATACTGCAGCAACAAGCCACTGGTAACTGCAGTACTATAAAAGGCAGAAGGAATTCAATCCACTTTGAAGGTTATCAGTTTCTACAAGACATAGACCCTGGAATTCCTTCACTGTGGGTCTTTGGCATTTTGGGTCTGAAGGGTGACTACTAGAGATGAAAGATAGTTAGTACACAGCCCAGCTCAGTGCTGCTCCTGCTTTGCTTATCAGCAAAGGTGAGGTGGTGCTCTTACCCTCACAGAATTAAGCAATCACTGTTACTGAGGGTATTAAATTTGTTTTAATCAAAGAAAACAATGAGCATTCAGTTTTTAGAATTTCAGCAATTTTAATTAAATATATACATATATGGTGAGGAGATTCCCAATGTGACCAATGAAGGATTGGGTTGAATGCCCATCTCTTGCCATAATAGTTTTATTTTGCTGGATAGATATTCTCAGTTGCGTGCCCTGAGAACGCCAACATAACATGAAAACTACTAATGAAATATTTTCTGTATGTACATAGTATTTCTCCATTTAGCAAAGATAATTGTGTTTAAATATTTAACAAAGGAAATAGATCCAGGGAAACAGCCTATAGCCATAGCTGTTCTAAACAAACAAAATACTATTTCTTTTACTTTTTTTATATGTACTCTGACACTGAATACTTCATATTCTTGCTTCAAGTGAGACACCATTTAGCTGTGCTGTGCTGTGAACTGCTGTCTGAAAGAGTCAGCGTGACAACTCTTAGCCCAACCATAACAGATAAGGATTAGTGCCAGAGGTTCAGAAAGAACTATGAAAAATACTAAATGGAGTCATGACATGCAATTTTTTCAAGGAACTATTACCTTCCTTTGTCATCTTCACAATTGACAATGCTGGTGTCGATGGCTCCGATGAGTAGTGATGCACAGTTTTCATGATCATTGATTCTGCCAAAGAAAATGCATTTTTCACAAGGTCATGTCTACGTATTTTTCCATTTTCCAATATTGGTTTACTTCACTTCCCATTAATATTTCTTAGTGGTTATTTCTATGTTACCCTAATATGCCTTTGTCTTAATGCTTCTAGTCACACTTCTGCATATTCATCATCTCTCCATTTAACCAAACTGCATCTGCTACGATGGATTTCCACCTCTAAAGCAAAGCTGATCCTTAATTCACTATGCACAAAGGTAATTTCAAAATCCAGAACAAAGCTAGGATTAAAACCTTAATATCTTAAAATCCTTAGTCTGTATGTTAAACACACCTGGGCCTGGAAAGCACTCAGCCATAAACACTTAAGTGAACAGAGATTTATTCTAATGTCTAATGTACTGAAACCCACATCTTTTCCAACTTGCACATTTAGTACTTTGATTTGATGGATGTGTTCAATTAATAGTTTTTCTGTGTTTTGCTAATTTGTCTCATTTCTTTATGAAAATGAACAGTATTTACTAACAGTAATGGACACACAGTATAGCTAACACACCTCCACATTGGATTAAGAGCTATTTTCATTTTAAATTTGCACACGTTTAAATTGCACACATTTTAATAGGCTGGAGAACTGCATATTCATTTAAAATAATAGGAATACTGTTTTTTTTTCAAAGCTATTACTAGAAATTATGGTTTAAAATAATATGTTTTAGCCACAAAGAATTTTATTTCAAGTGATCAGCTTTAAAATCATTTGCTCATGCAAATAATTTAAAAAAAAACTTGCTTTATTCTAATACTGCTACTTTCTGCAGACATATCCTAAAGTAACACGCAGTTGTTACTGGAGATTTCTACTTACACAGCACAGTGCAATGGAGAGAAGCTATTACCGTAGAACTTGTGGAAAAGTTTTTGTTCCAATAGTACCTCTATGCAGTTTTCATGACCTGTGAGAGAGCAGATGTTTCACATTGTTGCACAAAGCAGGTAGTTCACTTAATTCATATTAGGCTTACACAGGTTGGAATTCAACACTTTAAAGTTCAAAGCTGAACACGACATGTATATAAGCTCTTATGTGATAAATCAGAGGATTTTTTAATTTCAGGGCAGCAGCAAGAGAGATCTGGGCCAATATTAGCATTTATTGAGAAAAAAGGGAAGAAAAAAAAGCTTTTTTTAATGTGATGTCATGTATGTTGCATTACATCCAAAGCTTAAATGTCAATACTGAGAAGCTTTAGCCTTATATTATGCAACAAGTTCGGGTTATCCAGGTTAGAATAATCAGTTCAGTTCAGAATATCCATCTATTCTCATGGTCTCTTGCACCAAGAGATCAAAGGAGCATTCCTGGTCACACAGAAATCAATTCCAGCACGGACATGAATAAACCCAGAATTTCATCCTGGCCTCTTGTGACTTGGAGCAAACGAGCCACGAAGTCGCTGGGACGTACCGCTGGAATCTCCCCGGCCTCTGAACTGGAAGGTGCACAATGCTAACTACAGGCAGCAAACAGGGAGAATTTGCCCCTTCATTTCCAGCTCCTCCACCACATCTCCCCACAGCTGAGGCCACCCTTGCCCCGGGAGAGCCTTACCATTGTAGGAAGCCCAGTGCAGGGGCGTGTAGCCCTGGTTGTCCTTCAGGCTGCAGTCCTCCTCAGAAAGTGCCACCTGCAGTAACTCGCTCAGCCATGTGGCATGACCCCGAGCTGCTGCAAAGTGCAGAGGTGTCCTGCCTCTGGCATCTTTACACAAAATGGAGACTTCTTTCTCTAACAGCATCTGAACACATTCTTCATGCCCAGTCATGATCTGGTAACAAAGACATGAGTAAAAGAGGTTGACATAACACAGATTCTTGCCCCGGAAATATGGGATGTGATTGATGCCTGTGAATGTGAAATGGTGTGGATGGGATTCAGCAGGCAGAGATGAGAGCCCCCTTGCTCACCTGCTGAACTGCTCACTGCAGTTGTCATAAAGTTCTGTATAAATATCATCCCTTGCATCAGCTCCACATTGGGTAAGAAGCTAGATTTAGCTAGAAAAGTCTAGCTTAGTCAAGCTGGACTAGAAAAGATTACATATGACTCAAGTTTCACCGCCTCTAGAAAAAACTTACAGGACTTACTTGCACCATTCCAAGAAAAATGAAAGTAAGTATTGGTCAGTTCTTTCAAAGAAATTATTCTCAGAATTCTTAAGCTGCACAGTTGCAAAAATAATGATTGTTATTATAAAGTGTCTAGAGACAAAAAAAACCCAACTGATCTAATAATTATTTTGTTTAATTAATTAATGCAAACGTGAAATAAATGCAAAGCATTACTAAGAGCAGATCTGTCTTGCTTTGCATCTCATAGATTATGCTTGGTCCTGTTTCCAATAATTTACAGTGTCCTCTAGATTTAAATATCCCTGTACTTGTAAGTGAGTTGTGGTCACAGCAAAACAATTAATAAAGGATTATAAAAATTAAGTCACCCCTCGATGTAAAGCTGTGCATCCCAGGTGATCAGCTGCATCCACAGATGCTTCTTTTTCAAGTAATAAAGAAACAGCATCAATGTGCCCATATGCCACTGCAAGCATTAGTGGAGTTCTAGGAAAAAAAAGAAAACCAGAGCAGTCATAGCTATAAAATGGCATACTACTTGTCCCTGCTAAGCCACAGAGAAATCAGGAAGCCCTGCATTTCTTGCCATTCCTACCCATGAACCTGTTTTTTTTCCCCATACTCATACGACACCCGAGTGAAGACCTTTTGTATGAAATTATTAAGATGTTTAACAACCAACTGCCACAACTGAAATAGTACCAAACCCACTTGTAAGCAGTTTACAGAGCAACACCATTCAAGACAATCTGTTCTCTTAATAACCTACAATTACTGTCACCTCCAGTGACACACGAGTTTTACAATACCAAGTCTTGTGCATGCATGTCCCTGCTAGTTACCAAGATAATAATGACCCAAAGTATTTCTTTTGCAAATGCAGCACAGTTGCTTAAAGGGGATGAAGGGACTTGCGGAAAATATTCCAGCTAAAGTTTGAACTGACATATCTTTCATTTGTTTCTGAAAGGAATCTATTCTCCATCTATTTGTAGGCAGACTAATACCAGTTAAAATTAAATGTGCAGACATTATATGTACAACATTTTATGTTCCAGACATCCCAAATGAGTTTCGTAAACCATTCACATTTTCACTTTAAAAATGTATCTTATTCTCCCACTATAACTGCCATTTAACTAGCAGTAAAGTTTTTGTAGGAACATCTCAGAAGCATGTGTCACCTCAAATAAACACTGTGTCCCACTGCACCAGTCTAATGTACCAAATAAACCCTAGAATAGCAATGTTTTAGAAAGAAAAAGACTCTATAGAAACATCTCAGGAGCTTGTTCATTTTTTATTGAATCTGGCCCTCAACATCTATAAAAGATTGTTTAAAAGATCGTTTAAAGTATGAAGCAGAGGCTAAGATTAATGATTAGTCCTTTCCGCATGGCTTACATCAACTGAATGTGGACTTTGTAATCTCTGCCAAATTCTGTGAGGAGAAGGGCAGGGAATACACTATTTCAAATAAGTATATTTTTGTGAGAAATATGAGAAGCTATTTGAATTACAGAGCTGAAAAAAAAAGCCCACAAAGAAAACTTACTGTCCTTTGGCGTCTGTCACATCAGGGTTGTCTGCAACTTCCAGCAACAGCCGTAAACAAGGTGTATGGCCATTAATGACTATAAAGGAAAAAACTTATGTTTGATTTCAGGTACTCTTCCACTGGAATGCTTAGGGATAAGAAATGTCCTAATAAACACGGAAAATACTCCACCATATTAGAGATCAATATTCCCCCAATTTTCAGTTAACTTGCACCAGTGAAATGGTGAGCTGTTTTTTCCTTGACCTCACAAAGATGAGGATTAGTTCTCTTAGATGCAAAAATCCCAAACAAGTAGAACAGAAATTGTGATATTCACTACTGAGAAGATTTCTACTAAAGCAGACAGCATTTCAAAATCCCCCAGACTGAGCAGGCAGGCAAGGCTTTCTGAGCTCAGGGTTGGAACACAGTAAGAAGTACATTGTCAAGGCTCCTTAATTTTATGAGCACTGTACAAGCGAGTACTTCAGTGCTGCTATGAAAAAAAAATCTGCAAAGAATGACCAATGATACAAATGTCACATTCATAAAAGCACATAACACCAGAGACTAAAATTCCCTCTGAGTTTATCCATTTTATCAAAAATAAGACTTATCAAAAACATTTGGGTTTGGGGGTGTTTGGGGTTTTGGTTTGGTTTTTGCTGGGGGTGGGATATTTTGGAGGTTTTTTGGGTCTTGTTGTTTTGGGTTTTTTTATGTAACCCATTGCTGCTAGGAAACAGCCCTGAGTTACTACATTTTGTAGGGCCTGACACTGAGCCCCATCTGTGTGTTAGCTGGCTTTAAGGCTTCAGACTTTCATGGGATGAAGAGACAGATATTTTCTTCTTTGAAAAACAATTCCTGTGCTCAGTAGATACACGTTGTGTTCTTATTACAGCAAGTCATGCATTCACACTGCCTACACCCTGTGGGCTGAGGCAAAACCCTTGGACACCACCTATGTCACATCATGCTGGCAGAGAAAACGGTGTACATCATCACATTTAAATTACTCATCCAAAAATAATCTTAGTTGATTTACCCAGAAAAATAAAAGGCATTTTTAGTTATTTACCACTAAGTAATGACATATACATAACATGTAAACAGTTCTGCAGGGCTGATGATTGACTGGCCTGGGGAGGAGAGGGTGGTAAATAAAGGTCTGTTCTTTCTGCCAGCAGGATGAAGAGAAATCATAACTTGTTCACGAAGAGGTGTGAAAATGATTTTGGTGAAGGAGTTTTAGAACAGATACCCCCAGAAACTCCTAGGAGCTGACCCAGTGATTGCTAAGCATTACAGACCCTGCAGGGAATGTTAGTTTTGCCAAAAGACCCATAACCCTAACACCAGGGGAACATTTGCAATGGATTCCCCAGGCTCGCCAGAGGAGAGGCTGGTGGTCATAAAATTACACAGGGAACAGATCATTTAGGCAAAGGAAATTCTCTGTGTTATGAGGTCAGAGGAAGTCTATTCCTTCATGGGGACAGACAGAAAAAAGAAACACTTCATTAGGTGAGTTCTATACTCCAGTCACAAATCCCTTTACTGACACAAATGTGCAGAATCCTGTCATCCAATCCACCACTTGAGGCCTCCTGAGCTCTGTGTTCAGCAATTGTGCCGATGTGATTAGAAGGAATGAGGGCAAACAAGTTTAAGGGCATGGGAACACATTGCCTTCTTGTTTCTTCCCACTGCACTGTGCTGCATGTGCAAGTGCTCACTTTTGTGTGTGCAAATGCACACTGCCACTCGAGAACAATTCAGCAAGAATCCTGTTTGATTTCTCAAAAGGCACCACTTGACCTCCCAGATTGCAGCAGACACTGAATGTGCAGCAGCTGCAGGCCGCGTTCCCAGCAGGTGGCACCAGGCCTTGCTAAAACACTCCTCCATATGAACACAGCATGGAAACTGGCACAGTGCAAGGGGCTGTCTATAAAGTAGGTGGTGGTAGAAGCTTTACTCCAGAGATAATTGCCACAGAACTCTACAGAGCTCTTGAGTGGAAGGTTCTAAATGTTGTCTTAATGGATATTTACCCGAAGTGCACTTAACTCACATTTGAAAGCTTTCAAATTCATGACAGCAGTGAATTTCCTTGACTAAGGAGTTCAAAGACTCAGCCCATCTGTGCACTGCTTTCCCTTCTGTTCAAGGTTCCCTTTTGTGTGTCATTCCTGGATGTAGGATTCTTTTGCCTATTTTCTTGGTTGGGCTTTTTGTACGTGTGGTTTTTTGTTTGCTTGTTTTTAACATATACCTGACTTATTTTGCTTCACTGCAAATTTAAAGAACAATTTATTTGCACGCCTGGGAGTGTTTTTTAGTCTGAGAAGCAAAAAGCATCATGGACCAGAAAAGTCTGCAATGAATCTTCCCACTGGTTTCACTCAATACTACAGTGATAGAGGTGATTAAAAACCAAATTAAAAGGGGGTGGGGGGGGGACGACACAGTCTGAATTTATATAAAGGTAAAAAAGGTGTGTATTAAAATAACATCTTCTATTCCACAAATCTACTCAATTTACTCAACAGATTTATTCAACAGATCCATATTTTAAGGCAGAGCTGCTAACAAAAATAAGGCTTTGTTACCATTCACTTTTCTCAGTAGAAGAACCTTTACAGTTCAGTTGTGACAACTAGAAACTTACGTCACTATAACCACATTTTTAAATAAATGCAAATCTTTGCTGTAGTGATGACAGTCACACCTTGTTTACATCAGATCCCAAGATATGTTTGAAATAACTACAGGGAAAGTTCTTGACAGCTCAGTTTTGTGGTAGCACTAATATTGATTTCAATTAATTAAACCATCAGTATTTATCATGGGGAGAAATGTGCTGAGTTCTGATGCAAAGTTTAAGTAGGCAGGAAGCATTTTGAGTATGCAGTGGGGATCTATTACGAGCATTTCCTTCAGTACTGCAGACAAAATTGGTAAGTCTATTTGACCTCAAGTTTCTGGCTTGCACTTACATGATCACACACAGAGAATAAAGTGATACTACAGAATATATATGCATTTCAGCAAGATTAAAAGATAAGCAGAAAGACAATTAAGTCTGGTCCTGAATTAATTATCCATGTGGTATTAATTTTCCTTCCCACTAGAGGCCACTGCTACCCTATACGGAGCCCCTCCTAGAACAGCAGAGGAGACACATTCTCTTTGGGACCTCTGCATATTTACCTGACAGGTACATGTCAAATAATAACCTTCAAATAAATGACAAAGTCTACATTTCCCAGCTAATTTTGCATATTACATAATTAACACGCCACACATGAGGAAAGGAGCAGGCTGCCAGCAAGTGCAAGTTCACAGGCTGGCTCAGGAGGAGGAGGAGGCCTGAAAGAGGGGGTGAATTTCTGTGGTGTTGCCACTGCAAATGGTTGCAAGTTTTGAACACCAGAATAATTTCATTGCCAATCAGAGCCCACATCTATTTTTCAATCTTTCTTCCAAAGGAGAAGCTGTGAGGCAAGTGTTCCTTCCTCCCCTGATTATTTGGCTGAAGAACCAGCAAGGGAAGGTGACATGAGGGAAACATCACACCTCCTGAAGAGTAGGTGGGAACAGAGAGAGGCCACCAGGTAAGGGCAGAGCAGTAGTGGTGTGCAAAAATATGGGATTCTGTATGAGGGAGGACTGAACCACAGGGATAGAGGGAAAAAGATGAATGAAACGGAAGAAAAAGGGTTTAAATGTACAACATCAGCAACTGAGCATCACTCCTCAGGACATGTGAGAATGTCCTTCCCTTTAGAAGAAATGTGCATAGCAACAGCAGGTAAGTAAAGGTACCTGCTTTATACCAGGTTTATACCAGGGTATCAAAGGTAGCATAAGATGACACTCACCTGAGGCATGGAGGGGAGTCCTTTTGGTGACATTGTCCTTTACAGTGACAGAAGCACCCTGGTTGATGAGAGCTTCCACACACTCTGCGTGTCCCCTAAACGCAGCCAAGTCCAGAGCTGTGCGTCCCTTCTCATCCTTAATGTCCAGATCTACCAGAGACTGCAGAAGTACCTCCAGAGCTTGATGGTGACCATTGTAGGCCTAGAATGATGAAATGTGTCATGTAAAGAACACAACTGCTGTCTTTCAAAGACCTTTCCCATAAATTGTGAATAAAATCCATCTCTTTCAATGTCTCCTAAACACAACAGAAATCAGTTTTCTTGATTCCTTATGACTCTCTCTTCGACGTGAAAGGATTTTTCCAGATTACATGGTACCCAAGAAATCAAAAAATTCCTGGAGTTTAGGAAAAGAAATTACGATTCTTGATTTGCTCTAACCTTCTAGTACAACCCAAAGTGAGGAAGTTTCAGGCAGTAATTTGCCAAGCCAGCACAGGTCAATCAGCAGTTCATTTTTTCACATGCTACAGTATCTGTCAGGGAAACGTTGGCTTCAAAAACTACATTCACTAGAGAGATCCGCGTATTATCACGTAACTGGTGCCGAATTCAACACGTGTGCTGGTCTCCAACTAAACAAAAGTGATTCTCAAACCAGATTTTTGCTCCATAGCATTCTCACAGGGCACTGCTGGGCTTTAAATGCTTTCCCACACCCTGCTATGTACCAGTTTTTTTGCATTGCCATCTCTCCACCAGAACATCAGAGAATCTCATTCCATGATCAAAGCCTAGGCTCAAGCTTTGGCCCCCATATTTATAAATGAGTTCTAAATACAAGTGTGAATTTCCATTTAATTTCATTTCAGTGTCTGTGTCACCTTCTTACCCAAGGGTCAGAGTCAGGAAGAGCCAAGAGCTTCAACTGCCTAAAACTTAATTAACAATTCCAGCCCAGAACCTGGCTTTGTTACATTCAGGCTTACATCCCTTCCCACCTTTTTCAAAACAAGCCCTCAGTTAAACTTGCTTCAAAGACAGAGATTAAGGAACTATTCTAGGAGATACTGATCAAACACTTTACACATCTCGTACTTACAGCTAAATGCAAAGGACTTTTTGTAGCTGCAGAATCAGACTCCTCAAACATGTTGTTCGTTTTTTCCAGAAGCTGGGAAGAAAAAAAATAAAGTCTTAAAACATTTTTACATGAGACAGGACAAATTTTCATGGACTATAAATCTATAAATCAGCAAAGATGTATTTTGGCCACAGTAATTATTGAAGGACTGTGAAGTCTTTTCAAGCTTTTCTGCATAGCGTAAAGCTATAAGACCAGTTTAAAAGCTTGTCATGAACATCCTTACCCTGATTAATTAGTTATCATGAAAATCTTGATGAAATCCTGGGCCTGCTTGAGTAAGAAAGGAGCCCTTAAAACAATGGATTTATGGAATAGAGCCCTCAGTAAATTTACATTGGAGAAAGCTCAGTTTCATGATTACACAGCATATGCAAGCCATGTCTGGTACAGTGTTTTGGGTAATTCTGACACATAATTAGCACTGGGAATAATTATAACTGAGCTGTGAATCATTGATAAATTATAAAATTGACTGAAAGAACAATCTGCTCCTACAATGACAGTCTTCCAAAATGCAACATGTCCCTGAACTCTGATAAGCATCCAGTAATATCTAGTAACAAATTTGTATGATCCTCTTCATTTTACAGTTGAAAACCAAGGCCATTTCCATCCATCTAGAAGGAGGAGCTATGGAAAAGCACCACTGCACAACAGGGCATGAACCCTGACAACTCATCCAGCTGAGGCTGCAAAGAAAATCGTACACAGCGTCGACAAGATTACCGACAATTCAACATTTGTTGAGTGGCACTGCTCATGTCCATGGCCTTTTGCTTCATAGTTACTCAGACTTAGTCTCCAAAAGCCTCTGGGACTGGAAATAGGCATTCTACAGAAAATCAGTAATGGGAGACTGTATAAAAGAAAGAAAAGCATGGCAGTCAACTAAAACTGACTTGTAGTGTTTCTAAAGCTACAAGAAAAATTTTCAGTCTTTTTCAAGGTTTTTCATTTGGTCGGTTGGCTGGTTTGGTTGTTTGGGTTTTTGTTTTTTTTTAAGACAGTAAAGAATTAATTAAGACTGAAAAAGAAGAAAGGAAGCAAGTTTTTGGGACAATCTGGATAATTTTAGGCTATGACAACATGGAAAATTCTCCAAAGAGACCATGAAAGGCTACAGGGGGTTTGCCTGTGCTGCAAGATGATGGCATATTCCTGAACACTGATATAGGCCTGAACTTTTGGTGTAACAGCTTAGTCTGCAATAGACCTATATCAATGATAAATTTATCCAAAACCCAAACTGGAATACAAATTAGCCTTAATAATGCATAAGGTGTTACAAATATCTTACTCAACAAGGACAGTGATCTGAATCCTATGGAAAAGCTAGAAAATTAAGCAGTAATTTAATTTATTTGTATATTTTGTGCCTAGCAGTATGCCAAGACTGTGTGTTGATAAAAATACCAGTCATAAGCAAGTAGATTTGTGTATTAACAGGTAATGCAAATTTTAACACTTCCCCACAGCTAAGGGGAAGGAAAAAAATCAAGCCTCCCACCATCTTCTTGGTAGGTTTGGGGCAGAGTTAAGAAACGCATTTGGTGTTGCCATGTGGAACCACCTCCAGTTAAAATACTGTTCTTCTCTTATATAAGAGAGCTGTGAACAGGATGAAGCAGTAGCCAGCTCTGAATACACAAATGCATCTGATTTTCTCTAGTGAGTAAACAAGCTAAAAAATCCCACCAAACAAACCCAAGCACTAAGCTTGTTCCTCTGCCTACCTGATACTGGCCTTTAGTCTGTGTCCATGAGGCCAGCAGAGCAGACTAATTAAATCATTTTTAATTACATTTATCATCGCGTGTCAAAATTCCAGGATCAAAATAATAACAAGTAAATACTTCCCTTCACCTGTCAGAAGGCTCCACAAGTCTCCTGGAACAAGGCAGATAATTGCTTTTCGAACAGATGAAAAAAACCACATGGAAAATTGACAAAATTAAGGCTCTAAAGGCACAAACTGTGGGATTGGAGAGCCCCTCACAAAAGGCATCTCCATGGCTTAGAGTCAAAGCAGCTTATGCTGGTTCAGAGCAGGCTTAATGAGCTTATTAGTCAAAAGGCTGAATATCTCCATCATAAAGTCAAGTGCAAACTCGAATTTGATGGCAAACCTGGTAGCTCTCAGAAACCAAGCCAGACACTGCAAGAGGAGAAATTATAAAGGAGAACAAGAAGAGGAGGATAAAAGACACAGCACTAATAATTTTTTGGCATTCCTTGTCAAGCATCCTTTTCTAAAAATGTCACTTGAATGATAAACATAATGAGTAAAGAGATAAAAAATACCAAGTTCAAGTCACCAAGAAGTTCTCCAGTTTTCCCAGTGTTTCTATGGTTCTATGGATGCATTTATAGTAAATTACATATACTGGCTATAGTAACACATGGAACAGTGTGTCCTTGGGGGACTCTAGTTCCATTATACTTGGGAGAAGCTATCCATAGTTGCATCTGTTTTTAAGAAGGTAAATTTATCATTCAGAATCGTTTGTTCTGGCAGCCATGGAAGCTTAAATTCCACAGAGCTCGCAGAGCAATCCCAGCATGTCTGCTGTGCTGCAATCCATACCTGCCTGTGAAGCTGCATTTCATCAATGACAGACAAGTAAGCATGAATTACCAACAGTTTATGGTTACTGGTGGCTGACTGGACAATGTCCCAGCATATTGCATTTCTTATTTTTTGGGATTTTAAGAGTTTTAAAATCTGCCTTGTAGCAGATTGCATTTCCCTGTATTGACTGCCACAGATTTTAGGTGGATGTCAGAATTGTGCAAAAACCCTGAATGTGAAACTGAGGGGCACTCTTCCCTGTGGGCAGGTCAGAACCTTGCTGAAGGCAAGGGTGCCCTTCTTCTCTTTCTGCCTCTTGGCAATTCCCAGCACAACCCTTTCATGTCCCATGACAGCACCATTTAATACTCTAAGTAATTCTTTTGTGAAGTCTTCTTCAGACTCAGAAACAGGAACGTGAATGCTTTGGGAGATGCAGACTAAGACAGAACATCGATTATTCAGTTCTAGTCTTGCAAACTAACAGAACTGCAAGGCTGCTATTATAAACTCTCTTCCCCAGTTCAGCATGAAGATGAGTAACTTCTACAGTTCTCACCATTTCATTTGTGCAGTAAGGGTATTTACAGGCATAAGAGGATTTACTGCTTGATTTTATTCTGTGGTTATAATAAATGACTATATAGCGGGATACAGTGTGGGTTCCCCCCTTCATTTTTGTGGCATTCAGATATGCCAGTTAATGAGTCAGGATACTTCCTATGATTGTCCTCATAGACTATAATATATTCTGAAATTCAGCTCTGGTTAAAAAAGACAAAAAAAACCAAAAAAACAAAAAAACAAAAAAACCCAAAAAACAAAAAAACCCAGCTTCATGGAGCATGTCAGTAATTTAAAACCAGCATTAAGCAGAAAAAGAGATAATACCTTCATCATGCATAAAAGGTTTAAGCTACGCTTTTCAAAGCAAGAGTCAAAAGAAACTTCAAACTACAGACAGTGAAACAATGGCACTATCTCAAAGCCTAGAAGAGAACAGAATGTGTGATCCTGTCCAAGCCATCATGCACAGGCACCTCCAGGCACAGCCATTTCAGTGCACCCCCCATAGTTATGTCCCAAGTTTGTGCTAACTGGCACTGAAGTTAAAGGGACTTTTTCTTTGAGGGTTTTGCTGTTTTATTAAGGCAGCTTCAACATTCCAATGCACACACTGCCAGTACTGCTGGTGAACCCCTGCAGTGTTGGTGCCATTCATGCTAACTGTAAAATGGCAAAGCATTAGACTGGCTTTGCATATTCTAAAAATGGCCCTTACTCTGAAAAGTTATCAATCTAACAGTGTTCAGAAATGTCCACACATGTGAAGAGCTGCTCAAAAGGCAATAAAGACAAAAGAAATAGTTGGACACTGCTCTTCTGCAATAATTACGCAGCGATGCTGCTGATCACTCACAAGGTCATTCAGAAGTGGCAATTAGTCATGATTTTTAATGTCACTTTCAGAACTGAATACAAATATATGAGCTAGGTGTCACTTTGCATCTCATATTTCCTGATAAATTGTAACAGATAATTGTCTCTGCTCTGGGAAAACATGCCACCACCAGCTGCTTTTAAATAAAGGTTTTTCCAGAAGAAGCCTGCACAAGATGAAAACCCTCATCAGTTGTTCCTGAGGATATAGGAAAGAGCAGTAAAATGAACCTCTGTACTACTTGATCTCAATCAGGGAAGCACATTTTAAAATCTCATAATTATTCCTGATGGATGAAAAATTCAAAGGTGAAGTGGCACAAACATATCCTCAGGGGAACAAGCAATCCTGTAATCTCTCTCCATATTCATAAATACACATGATCAAATTATTTTAATTTGATCAGGTTAAAACCAATACGCCTCTTAACCTAGTGCTGATGCTTTCCTAAGATCAGGCTTTAAAAATCCAATTCATCAGTACTGACATCAATTCCACTCACATGCACAGATATGGGTGAATTTAAATTAACTTAAGCAAGAAGTATTTTCACAAGAGCTTAGGCTGACTGAGACTGAAGAGATGTGTTGTAGCTCCATGCAACTCCTCCAGTATAAAGTTTAAGTATCCAACACCCACCAGAAAAGTCACCACTGTGCAAACAGGACACTTACCTGGCATGTCAGAGAACAATATGCAGGTCTTTAAACATATCTAAATCTGAAACTCGAGCAGGCCTCCAAGCCCCAGGCTGTTCTCAGCTGGGGCACTGATCTTCTGCTGGAGCTCTTCCACTCCAGACAAAATCATTCCATGGGAAGCCATAGGAGTGCCATGCTCAGTGGGTCACAGACACAGGTGATTGTCACCCAGTGAGTATTTAAACAATGCAGAACAGCTCCAAATGAGAGTGAGATCACCCCCAGTACCAGCCTGCATAATGTGTTGGTTACTCCTTGAGATGTAGAAGTCCAATTCCTTTGTCAGTCAGAGCAGAGGTTTGAACCTGGGACTTTCACACTCAAATCACATATATCATGTTTCTTTCTGTCCAGAAATTCTACCTCAGAGGTTCTGTAAAGCCTCACACTTTGCTTTAAGGACTCTCTTAGCCAAAGAAACTTTTGCAAATCATACAAGTGGGCAAAAGGTATAAGAAGGCTTACATTTAGAGAAATTATTATCCTTAAAAGTTTCCTCTTTAGATAGAAAACTTGAGGACTGTGAAATACAGTGACAATCAATTTTTAAAATGTGCATTTCAGTGTTATTTTTGCTACTCTCCTCTCATTTGAGCCTCTACTCTGAAACACACACAAGTACTTTTTAAATTCAAGCTCACTTGAAGCCACGTAATTTACATTTCTTCTCCAAAACACTTTAAAACTGGCCACAAACTTGCAGAAAACAGACAAGTGTGGTTCCATTTGACATTGCCAAATGCAAAGTTACTTTAACATCCAGGGAAGTGTCATGCCAGCCAGGTACGTGCACTGGACTCAACAGCTCCTAAGACTGACTGAGGAGAAGCAACAGCCTTGAGCAAAGCTGGAGCCTGCAAGCAGCAGGAAGAAGGAATTCCAATGGAAGCAGAAGCAGCACACATGCAATTGCTTCAAGTACATGGCATGCTGGTTAAGAGTTGTGATTCTTCTTCCTCAGGTTTCACCAGAGTGAATACAAGGATTTGCAAAATACTAACAAGTTTAAATAAAAATACACAACATGCAATCACTTTTCATTTACTCACTATATCCAATGGAGTTTTGCTTCCAATCTAATTAAAAATGTCAATTAGAATTAGAATAATTAAAGACAGAAACACTCAAGTGTAATGGTAATCTGAAAACGTTTCTTAGCTTATTCTTCCTGTGCAATAACTGCACTGCAAGCAGTGCATGAACAGAACCACAGACCTGACCCTGTGTGCCCCATCCCTACACTGTCCCCAGCCAGAGCAAATACTCCTGAAGCAATGACACCACAGCCACTGAGGATAGATATTGGTTACATTAATTCAGAAGGGAGGAAGGAAGAGAGGAGAATAATGAAAATGTTTAAGATCAATCTCCTCAATTGACAAAACGTAGATCAACAGATACATAATACACACACACACTGTGGGAGGCTTTGCTTAATGAAGTGAGATTTGTAAACCTACAAATACCAATAAACCAGCGACAGTTTCTGTTTCAAAGTCTGCTCATGCAGGCAAACATCTTGCCTTGGATAAATAAACCTGACTGCACCCCTAAAATCCCAGTGACCACAGCTCTTTCTGAGAGCCCATTACTCTAGTGCAAAGCAATATGCCACGATCAAATGTCCTTTCCTGTGGATTCGGTAGATTTGAGGGAGCCAGATATTCTTCACACATAACATTTAAACACCACACACAGATACACAGAAAGGTATTTAAGGCAACAGCAGAATTCCATGATCTCTTTCCTAACGGAAGGAAAAATATCTCCTGAAGTTCTGCAGTGGCCTTGTTGTTCTCTGTCAGAAGAAGACAGATGTGTCTTGCTTCTCCACCCCAGGAAAAAAAAAATACCTACTAAAAAAGACCAGATGTGTCAGAGAGACAGAAAATAAACCCCAGAGATGCTAAGCAATACTCTGTCCTACAAGGAAAAGTGCCAGGGTGCCAGGGCAAACAGTAAATTCCTGCCCTCATTGATTTTCTAAGCGGCATTAGCTTTTTAGAAAACATTTTTAGAACCCAAATGATCTAGTTTCCAAAACATAAAATCTAAGCCAAACTGCACTTCTATAAATTAATTTATATCAGTGTACCTAGCATATATGGGCTCCTATCGATTATTTAAACAGTGGGTACATATTGCACAAATGCTGACATCAAAACTCAACCAGTTAAATCAGTCTACCATGACTTGGGGGATTCTACAACTGACAGACAAATGAGGTGTATTAAAGTTATTTTTGAGCAGTAAGTTCTAAGTTCTTCTCCTTTTCAGAACCACTAAATTAATGACTTTGTTAAGTTAATGACTTTGTGCTTCTCTGCTTCACGTGGGAAAAGCTCTCATAGACACAGGTACAAAGTAACTCATTGCACAAGACACTGCTGCCCCTGGCTTCAGACAAAATGTGCCTTTAAGAAAAAGGGTATTGGTTGTGGAGACAGGCAATTATGAAGGAGAAAAGCCAGGCTGTATCCCCCAAATAAAGAGACCTGGAGGAGGTCTAGGGGCTGCCACTGGACAAGCATCCAAGCAAGATCCCCATGTGGAAAAAGGATTTTTAACACCTATCCCAGCCACTGCTGTGATTCACTCATCAGTAATTACCAGAGTCCTGCTCTCAGATGGATGAATAATCACATTTGTGTTGATAGGAGACAGGTAATTAGCAGCAGCTGCATCGAAGATTTATGGAGTCAGTGATTTCAATTTCTCCCCAGGTTAAGGAACCAAGTGTTTGAATGCATGGCTTATCTGCCTTGCAGTGCAGAGCTGCTCTGATCAAAGGTGTTCCCCAGCCTCTCCATTCCCAGAGTGACCTTGTGCTGGCCAGACACCTCCCTCTGCTCCTGCACCCCAGCACACACTAAATGATTTGCCTTTTCTTCTGGGCACAGCTTTTGGTTAAACCATGCTCTCCTCCCAGCCTCAAATGATTTAGCCCCTGTGACAATTCAGTTTCTATTAGTCAAAGAGGGAGTTACATTTGCTGATGGAATAAAGAGAACAGCAAATTACAAGAAAAAGTATCCATCAATTCTTACAATCAGAGAAGAGATTTCACTGGAGGAGAGAAGCATTTAATTCTGTTTGGCCTAGCATTGCACAGAAGCCTATTTTTATCAGCACAAAGTGCTTGACTGTCTCTCCAGATAGAATTTTAATGTGAAATTACAACTTAAATTCCACTCTTTTCACACCAATAAAGATCTTGTGATAAGAGATCATTTCCATGTAAAAAACCCACAACGTTTTTCTTTTTTCCAAAGGAGTTTGATGATGTGATCAGCTCTAAAATACCAGGTAGCAGCCATGACCAGCATCACTACTACCAAGAGCAAAGTCAGCCCCAGCCTAAACAAACCTGAGGTTATTTGGAGCAGGAAGGCAGGTGGGAGTTTCAGTGGCTTGCAAGTACACATGCCCACCATTCAGCCTTTCTGAATTGCTCCCTACACATAGAGAAACAACTGAGGAATCAGCTTCCACTCTTCTCTTTTCAGCAACATCCCATCATTCATTGCAGGGCAACTACCCCACTAATACTGCTAAAGGAATTCCAGACACCCTAAAGGTCCTCCAGGAAAAAAGCTTCTCTTGTTGAGCTCTGTGGTTAAACACACAAAACATAAATTTTGTTTGGGTCAAAGATATGAGCTTCTCACTCTTCATGCTTATTTCTCCTAATACCTCCCCACAAAGAAATGTAGCTAAGTTCCAGCCAAGGTGTTGTGCTCACAGTAAAAACAAAAGTCAAAGAATGAAAATATGTTTCCGTAGATAAACCAGCCTTTCCCTAAACTGCATTCAAACATGTAAATATTTTATAATGCTGAGAAGCTGTGGTGCTTAAAGCACAGACCAAATTGCCCAGTGAAGCAAACCCCACTAGTTACTACATCTTTTCTTTGGACTTAGTTTTAAAGTGAACATTTATTTAGAAATAAGCTCTTTTAGATACCTGCTAAAAAAAACAGGGGGAAAGGCAAATAAAAAAATAATCTTCCAAGGTCTTTTATAAACTTGCCATACTCTGGAACACCAAAATAATTCCCTAACATCTTGCTGAAGTTTGGTATTGTGCATGTAGAGAAATACTAGTAATCATTATTCATAGAAAAACAAGATTATTTTTGCACCCACCTTCACTTAGTTTTTACCAGAATTAAAGCTCCATATTTCATATGAACTCTTTCCTCTAAACAGTTTTAGGCCCACAAAGAACTGTCTTGTTCTAGGCAAGATAATTCCTAGATATTTTTATTTATCAGCTATCAATAATAAACAAAAATATTTACCCAGGCAATAAAATAGTAAAATAACAGCTAATATGGCACTGAAAAATAATGGTTTATTTACATAATTTCACCTGACTTTGCTTTCAGCCCTTCTGCCATCCTGAATCCCAGCACTGCAAAGAAATCAGTGGAATGGTGGTGCTTGGATCAACTAGTTTGAGTTATCAAATGTAAATTTGGTATACTCAGGACTTGGTAACTCATGACAAAAAAACTGAGTCAGCTTCATCTGAAAGGGGGTGCAAAGATGATGGATCCTGGTCCTACTGCTGGATGAGCACAAATGCTTTCTGACACGTTTAGCCTTTGTATTCCAGAGAGAAAATGACATGCCTGCTACCCTCCAAACACCAGTGGAAAAACCCTGGTCCCCACACAGCTATTGGGCTGGCACCCCAGCACACAGCAGTGATCCTGATGCAGAGGACTAAGATTCATGGCAGTTGTTTTTCACCACTGTGCACAGAACAGCTGTGTGACTCTCACTCTGTAAAAGAGGCTTGGCCTTGGGGTTCCATACTGCAGCTATAGTCACAAATACAGGAAGACTGACAGGGAAAAACATGGAGTTTTTCTGCCCAAATATAGAACACACTTGCTGCACAGCTGTCTCTGGCCCACAGTTTGCATTTCACCCCTCCAGATTAAAAGAGAACCCAACACTTCTGACATGCACTGCATTCCCAGCTCTACTTTTTGTCTGCCCAGCCTAAGCAATGCCAGGATTTGACAGCAGGTCATTGCCTGCAACTGATACGTGCAGAAAATGTGCCCGGCAACAAGTACAAGGAAAGAGAGGGGACCTTGCTCTGTGCCCAATCCATGCCCACAGCACACAGGGACTGCCATGTGGAGGCTGCAAGAGAATCCCCAGTGAAGATGCTCCCCCTCCATCCCCACGGGCAGGGTCAGCAGATAGTGCTAGGAGAAGGCAAGGCCCAACTCTGCTGCCACAAAGCAACAAAGGAGTAGGGCTATTTTAAGTGTCCTAAATATACATGCTTGCAGGTGGGACCTAAAAAGGCTTAAAACCACACCTGAAATTCTGCCCTAGGCCTGCCCTGGCAGAGTTACAGCCCCAGGTTTTGGAGCTGCTGGAACCAGCTGCAGGCCAGCTGCAGCATTTTCCTGTTGTGGCACATGTGGTGTGAAAGCAGCACGTGCTGTGCAGAGCTCCTTCTCAGTAACTAAATACTTGACTCTTCAACACAGAAAGAAAGAACCAAACAACATGTAACACTAAACAGCACACAGTGTTCTCACCAAAGCATGAATATCTATACAATTTTCCAACTGGAGCTTACTTTTTGGAAGCAATTAAGTCAATTTATATGTAATATATACTATACAAATTATATAGTATATAAGATGTATATAATAATAATACATATATATAAAATATATAATTTTGGATCACCCTGTATATCAAGTAGTTAACACTCACCTTTATGACACTTTAACAAGTCACATACATCTATAAATCCATTCTATACATCTCCCAAATCCAATGTTTGGCTAAAAATTTTTGGCTTCTTAGCAGATGCAATTACTCAGACCCAGTGTATTAAAAAAGGAATAACCAAAACAAAACCCCAAAAATTCTCAGCTGCTTTGCATATAAGGTTGATCTTGATTATGGTAACCTTATCAATGTTGCTATTGTTTCACCAGAGACAAAAAAGGAACTGCAGGTATGAAGCAAGAGTTATTTACTCCCCCAGTATGCAAATCAGATAAAGTGCCAGGTGGATCAGGCACATTCACTGTCATTTACCAGGAACTGTCCCTTACTACTGGCACTTAGGCATACACTGGGAATATTTTGATCACGCTTAAAATTAATTTGTGCATACATAAACTCAACTTGAAGACAACCCTTAAGCACCAGGTTGTTGAATAACGACTTGATTATCAAGATAAACATGTTTTTAAGATAAATCTGAGTGCAAATATTTGAGTTTACTGCCCCAGGTTTTCACAGATTTCTTCTTCTCCAAAGAACTCCAGTGGTAGCCATGAGGGGAGTTGACAACCCTGGCACATGCACACTCAATCTCAGCATTGAGAGACTTCCCAAAGGAGCACTCACCAGTTCCAAGCACTGCCTGTGCCCATAGGCAGCAGCGTAATGCACAGTGTTGTAGCCCTCCTTGTCCTGGATGGATGGGTTGGCATCGTTCTGGAGAAGGAACTCGAGACACCTGTGGACAATTCACTGGGGTAAACGTGGGCTCACAACATGGAACAGGCTCATCCCTTGCTGCCACTGGAAGTGGCACTGAAAACTGACAGTGAATCCTGTTTTTCAAGCAGCACCTCAAATCACTTTTCACCAATAGCTCCTCACATTCACCTGTTTTTAAACAGATAATCCCCATTTCTCTTTGAAGATCAACTTCATGAAAAAAATCTTCAACCTAACTCTTGTGGCTACTCTAGATTACAAAATTGATTATCTACTACAAAGCCTGAAAGATTTTGTACACATGACATAAACAGCCTAGAACTGCTACTCCTCACATAAAAACTCAGCTATTAAACCACTGGCCTCCAAACATGCACTAGGGCAGGAGGGAGAAAAAAGATTTAACTGAGTTACATTAATATATTCTCTTCTTTGTTGGCTTTTTTTCAATCATGTTTTTCAAAAGATTCCTTTTGCTCTTTCTAGCTCTTGCCACTTTCTCTTATACCATCAAGATACTGTAATTTTGTTATTAGTACTTACTTGCCTAGCCTATAATCTGGAGTGAACGTATGGCTATTATACAATAAAGAGAGGATTTTTTTAAAAAAATCATTAAGCAGATAGATGAAAATGTTAATCCAAGTGAATGCATTGAGAAAGCCATTGGCTACTTCTTTTTGCAATGTACACACTATGCCGTGCATGACACTAAAGACACTGTGTGATACTAAAGCACACGATATTAAAGAATTATAAAATTACTGAAGCTGTACATTTTCCATTAGGAAACAAGCACACAAACAGAAATATCAGGGAATATGTGCACAGAGAAGAGCTTGGAGCTTTTTTTCTTTAGGTTAGCCCTCACTGAAGCCAAGCATTGTTTTTAGCAGAGCAAAGAACAAGCAAGAGCAGAGTGTGAGGCTGCAAGCCAAAGCCGTGGCATTCTGCAGGAATGAAGTCTAACTGCTTTTGTGACACCAAACTTACAATGCAGCTTCTTTTTCCTTCATCTCAGTGGCTCTTTCAAGTTCTTCAGCATTTTCATGGGAGTTACCTAAAATATTCTTTCTTCTTAGCACAGAGGACAGAAAAATGCAACTTATTCTCAAAATACCACACCGGTGATTTTTGTTGCAGTCTGCTACCCACCCCCAATCTCCTCTTCTAGCAGCTGACTTCCTCCAGTCAACAATGAGGACTGTACAAGTTAACTGAGTGCACTGCATGATGGGTCTGCAGGGAGTAAGTTTTGAAAGCTATGGAGACAACCATAGTGTGGCAGTTTACTGTCCCACAAATCAAAGCCAGAAGAAAAAAAAAAATTAAATTCTGGTTTCTATCAGATCCAGTCTGACCATTACTTTCTAGAATCCTTCTGTTTCAACCACAGCAACGTTGTGCAATTTTTTCCTTTCCAGAGAGTAACTCAGGATTACTACACCCTGCTTCCTCCTGCAGTAAACTGCTAGCTCTTCTCTAGCATTTAGGATTTAGAGCAACTTTAATCACTGATACTAAATCACTCTGTCTCGAGTCTGCATTAGCTGACTTGCCTCACTTTCTATCAAATATCTTGGCAACACTGTGTGATCTCTTGGTCAGGTTCTTCTCCCTGCTCATTAACTACCCACATCCAGAGTTAATGATGAATATTCTTTGGAATGAGATTGTCTGGCCTTGGAAGTTTTTTGACATTCGGCAAAGAAAAGAAAACTGCTGACCTACAAAATCATGGTCTGCAACTAGCATTTCATCTGTGTAATAAGGCTTCTTCCAGAACATCTCAAACTGAACAATTTAACGAGAAGACAGCACCACCACATCAGAATCAATTTAAGTTTGGATTGTGAGGACAAATAAAAGCCATATACTTCTTCTAAAGTTCAGGCTGTGACTAAAATGAGATTTTTTTTTTTTTAATGAGGAATTAAATGTAGATATATCCTGAAGTTAACCAAGAGCTTGTTTAAATGCAGGAACTTCACCTGCCAAGAACCAAAAGCTGAAAAACACACACTGAATCATCATTCTCAACTTCCCCAAGTAACACTTCACCCTGGTAAGACAGAATTAGAAACAGCCAGTGGTGCAAGCCTTCCTACAAGCCTACACTGATTTTCAGGCCAAGCACAGACCTCTGGTGACCCTGCCTCCTTCTTCCCAGCACTGTTCAGGTTTGAGGGTGATGGGGAAGACATTTTTTGTATCAGTACTATCACAGCAAATGCTAAAGAAGCTCTTGAGGCTCTGATACGGCATTCAGAACTCTGCCATAAAGTTAAACCAAACTTCCCCTGCCATGGCACTGAGGTGGTGTTCTGCTGGGACAGATACAGCTGTACTTTTACCAGACCTCACTACACAAGAGACTGAAAACCAGATCCTTAATGTCTAGAGACACTTTTGAGATACAAAAGCATAGGATGACCTAAAATAAATACAGGCTGCTAGCAGTTTTAAGAGAGAACTAACAGGATAATTGAGTCTGGTTTATACCGTATGTTATAAGGAAGAGACTGCCAGAATGTTCAACTATCTGGGAAATAATACTGCAGTCAGTAACCACAGCATTTCTAAGTCTTGCTGCCCCTTTCTCACAAGAACACTGTGTTCTGACAAAGGCTGTTCCTCAGATCTCTCTCTAAAAAGGCAACCTGTTTGGACAGGGTGAGCATTTTTATCTGCTCTGACAGTGGAGTGAGACTGATGGTTAGATCTATCCCACCTTTCCCACAAATCTGTCAAAATGCCCAAATATCTGTCACTACAGTCCACCTCAGAAAATCTCTTCTGCTGTCTCTTGCTCTGTCCCTTCTGATGGACCTGCAGTGCAAATGCAGAAAATTCTCTATGCTGTATCTTGTGAGGAAACCACACAGAGGAAAACAGAAGACGTAACACTGTGAAAATAGTTCTCTAGGGCAGGGTGGCTGCAAAACTGAGTGTTCCTTCAGAGGTAAACCGTGGAGCTGAAATGCCACATCATCTGGGGGTTTGGCTTCCAGTCAAAGCAACTCTCTGTGGAGCTATGCATACATCTGAGAGAAATTCCTGTGCTAGTGGGATCATTTTTTTGGCTCAAATGACAGCATCATGAAGAGACTAGATACTGATTTAGCAAAACACTGGAAGCAGGAATTCCTCAGAGGTCTCTTACTTTCGGTCCATGTCAGAAGCAGCAGCATAGTGCAAAGGGGTACGTCCCCAGTCATCTGTTTCATTGATGTTGGCTCCTGTTGTCACCAGAGTCTCAATGCAGTGGAAGTGACAATTTGCAGCTGCATAGTGCAAAGGTGTCCTGGAACATAAGTGGCAATTTGTTACCTCATATTCCAACATGTACTGAGGAGGATAAAGATGAATCTTAATTGCTGCGTTCCTACAGATTTCCAGAAGTCAATATCAGCATGTCAATTTATGGAAATTAAACAAAATATTGTGTTAATAGGAAGTTCTGGTGCTGTTATGAAGCCTAATAGGACACAGAGCATCAATCTGTGTCTTGCAAATAGCCTAATGCCTGTGAGAGCCTCTGCTGTGGCTTTGCAGACACGCCACTTCTCCCAGCTGGGAGATAGAGAAAAGCACAGTGTCCATCACAGCATCTTGTTCAGGTGGCACAGCAACACCCATAGCAACGCTTTCTGTGGGGGCAAAACCCTCTAGGAAGCACCTCCAACAGCAGCTGTCCTGACATCATAACCCAGGTGTTGTCTTGGCCACACCAGCACAAGAATTTTGGCAGTACGAAAAAATGAAAAGCTGTGATATTTTTAAAACAGAAAACTCGAGAGTGGGATGGCTTTAATGTATTTAATGAAGCCTGCACTTCTCTGGTTGGCATGTAACTGCAGCAGCAGGGGCTCTGCAGAGAGGGCCAAACTACCTGATTTTACTGCCATTTTTCATAGAACCTGATATTTTTCATACAACATATGATTTTCAGTCTGAGGTGGCCTCTCTTCCTTGCCCACAGATTCTTTCTTTTTTAAAAGAGCTTCGTAATGCACCTACCTTCCGCATTTGTCCTTCTTATTAAAATCTGCTCCACTGCTTTGCAAGAGTTTTATACATTCTACATTACTGGAAAGAGAAGTAAAGAAAACAAAACATGAATAAAACAGAAGCTTACACCTGCATTGCCCGCTGTCTCCCAAAAGGAAAAAGTTACTCTAGTTATTTTTGTATTATTTGCTGTGCAAAACCAGGGTACAGTTAGCTATAATGTGAAATTCAATCAAACAGAAAGCGAAGTTCTAAAAAGAAACTATTTTCTTCTTTTTTTTTAACTAGAAAACCTCAAACTTCTCTTCTGCAGAAGAAGAAAAAAATTAAATTTCCAAAGAGAGCACAGTAAATGTGATCAGTGTGTTTGGAGATTTTCAGTGGCAGCTGTACTGCACTGCTTCCCATTCTGACCTAGTATTTTATAAAGGAACTTTAAAAGAAAATTGTTGCTAGCTTATAAAATGCCAGTCTAATAATGAAGAGGTGACATTTAACGAAATCCACCCCCATCCAGCAAAGCATTCCACAGTAAGCACTTTGCTCAAATCCAGTTTATTTTATGAAATATAATCACAACAGTCACTTTTAGTTTTATTCTGATACAATTTGTTGACTATTGATAGATTTAAGCCCATCTCCAAGTGCTTTGTTAAAAATGGGAGTCACATCAACACTGCATTTATAGAAGTGGAGGAGAATTTACCACACCCTGGCTGTTTCTTCATCTTGTTTAAAGCCAGGTAATTTTTAATAGAAAACAAACCAGCTGCATTCTGACATCTTTCGTAATTCAAGCAAAGAAATGCAGGACTCCAAGACAGAAAATGACATAAAGAAGTGCAGCCCTTTCCAAGACTGCTTGTCATTCACAGGGACAATAAATCCATCATTTGCGCTCTCAATCAGATGAGCAGACCTTTGAAATTCTTTTCCTAGCATCCATGCTATTCCCATTAATGTAATGGCAGTAACAGGCCTGTGTCAGGAAATAAAATGATGGCTTTTTGTACATCTCCAGCTACAGGAAAAAAAAAGGGGACTGGATGCAGTAATGCAATATTTTGGTGTATGTCGATCCCAACTCTAAGTTGCTGTTGCATAAAATAACTACAGAACACTCACCACAATACACTAAAAATAAAAACATTTGCTAGTGATGACAATCATAGTAAACCACTGGGAAAATATGGTTTATTTTCATGAGTCACTTTTGCTTCTTATTGAAGCCTCTTCCTTCTCTTTAGGACTTCCAGGATTATCCTTCTGGGGTGCAGCCTTATCAAAGAGGCAGCATCTGAACTATATTATAACAATCTCCATCCAAGCAACTGTCTTACCATACATTAACGTGACAGAAGTATCAAGATGAGTAATTCCAAAACAATAATAAAGCCAATATTTGGATCAATTTTATTGGGGTTTGGGGTTTTTTTTTTCCCCCCAAGAACAAAAACTTTCTGATACAGATTTTGGTCCACTGAGAAGAAAAAGCAACTTCCAGAATGACTGCCAAGTACTTGCAGTGGATGAGCATTTCTACTTGCTATAACCACAGAGAATCCAAGGGCTGTAGCCAAGGCTCCATTTCAGCTGTTTTCTGAGCCATGAAGTACTCAAATAGAACAGTCAAAACTCAGTGCTTGCCAAACGTTCTGTCCTTTTGCTAGATTAACTTCACAGCACTTCACTGACAATTATCTGGAAATATTTAAAATAACTGGATGCTACATTTACATTTTAAATTGAAGCAATTTCAATTTTCACTTCAATTTTCCTTTTCTGCCCTCCCACCACTTTTCAGGAATGCATCACCCTGAGAGAGGGGCAGCCTTCTCACTTTCTAACTTGGAGGATGTGGGTTTGGTTTTGGTTGGTTTTTTTCGTTGTTGCTTTGGTTTGTTGGGTTTTTCTTTTAGAAAGTTAAACTTGCACCTGAAAAATGGGAGAGAGGGAGATGAACTACATTTGGACTCCAAGGCTGCAATCTCTTGGGCACTGCTGCACAGCTGCATTTTTGGACAAGGACACGGTCCAGAGATGGAGGCCAGGAATAATTTCCTGCCAGCAGCATCCCAGGACCTCCCGCTCCTGCTCCTCAATGGGTGTTCTCTAGGGACTGATGCTCTCCTGGACGCTGCTGGCCCTTGGTGACTGTTGTAGCCCTCAGGGAGGCCTGGGCAAGTGCAGCACCCCTCTGGAAGCTGAAAGAGCCTTCTCAGGGGCACGAAAAGGAAGAGCTTTCCCCTCTGCCTGAAACTCATGCTTCAAATCAACCCATGTCACCCTACACAAGGGCAGCGGCAAAAGAGAGCCTGGAGTGACCCAAATTATGGCATCAGCCTGCCCTGCACAGCACTAAGTCCCCTGTGGGTAGCCCAGCCAGGCTGGCTGGCCTCAGATGTGCCCCAAGACACCCTGGAGCAGCCACAGTGCAGGTACTCACCCTCCGGCCGCGGCCGCGTGCAGGCACGTTCTTCCGAAGCTGTCGGGGGTGTCTATGTCAAAGCCTGCAGACAGCACGTGCTCATTACTAAACAAGGACACTACGCTATACTTTTGTCCTAGTTAAACCACAGGAAACACCGCAGAGACAGAAAAATCAGTTAGTTGGGAAAAAAACAGAACACAAGCAACGACAGTCAGAGAGAGAGAGAGAGAGAGAGAGAGAGGGTGGTTGTCACGGGAACGGCGAGCAGCTGCTCCGCTTTGGCGGCGCTATAAAAAGAGCCACGAAGTTGACGAGCGAGCGTCTATTTCCACATCCAGCTCCTCCACATCCCTGTCTGCAGCCATGTGACAGGCTGCAGAAGGCACAGACTAACCAAGAGGACTGTGACAGCACGACAGGAAGACAGAAAACATGGAGACATGAGGAAGAAGCACAGAGTCGGCCTAAACATGAACTGGGGCTGTTTTCGTTGCGTGGGGCTGTCAGATTGGGAAGAGGCTTCCAGCAGCATGTGAGGATATTCATCAAGGTGCACAAGGCCAAAGGTGGCAGTTTGCAGTGCTAACTCTGGTCACCCAGAGTGTTTTCTCTTCCTATCTAGTGGTCAAGGCCAGAGCACACCAAGTCTTAACATAATAGGGTATGTATTTATCATTTTTCACATTTCTTTTATACCCTACAGGACTCAAGTTAAGGGGGAAAAGTAGTTGTAGAACATTTTACATGTTAAGTAATGAAGGAGTTTTCTAGAAAACTTGTATGAACTGGGTCAGGATTTTTTAACTCATAGGAACTCTTGCCTGGAAAAAGCAGAATTTGGGATTTGGCCACTGATTACTGACTCTTTTGAAATGGTTGCATAAGCAAGTTCTGGCTTCTTCTGCTTTGGGCTCTGGTGAGGAACCCAAGCCTGTTCTCTTGACACTACACCTCCACTCATTTTCTCTCCCATGCCCCCAGAGCTTTGGCCAGCCTCACTCCTTAACTACAGATTCAGAAACACAGTTTAGCTGCATGTAAAATACATCATCATCATGATCACGTAAATACCTGTGCCAATGCAGACCCCAAGGAGATAATTTCAGAATTACTCCTTTGGCAGCCAGGGGGGAAGAATCCCCAAAACAAAATAGATCTCACATTCCTACAGTTTGGAAAGGGGTTCAAAATCCCCTCTCTCCCCGGGTGAATTAGTATAAACTCTCTGAACCTGCTGGGAGAAAAGAGCTCTGGGCATGAACAGCACAGGAAGTACCAGCATGGCTTTGGGAAAGCCTTGCATGCTCTGCTGCACCACCCCACACAGCCCAACGCAGCAGCACAGGAAACCTTTCATTAGAATAATTCACAACAAAGAGTAGAAAGGGGCTGCAAGCAGCAGAGACAAACACTACTCGAGTTCCAGGGACACTGGGGGACTTACTCACCCGATGATAACAATTTCCTGCAGCAGTCTGAGTGGGCATTCAGTGCTGCTAAGTGTAAAGGGAACATGTTGTGGATCCCACACCTGAAAGGGACAACACCCTCGTGAGAAAATGCAGGTTACATACATACACAGCATATCAAAAGCTCCTTCCAGAAGGCAACATTTTTCTCATGCTTTTCTAGGAAGATCCTTTCTTGCTGCCTGCCATTATTTTTATCTGTATTTCCTTAACAGCCTTCTTGAGAGTTAAAAATATTCTGATGCAGCAAAATCTTGGCATTATGCTTTGAACAGAATGTGGCAGGATGGTTTGCAAAAATTCCAGGCGAAGCCAAGGTAAGGGAGGAAGTAAAGAGAGCAGATTCTGCTTGGAGTCAATTGCCCAGTGAGCCACAAATTTCTGCACCAGCTACACACACAGTAACTGCCATTCTGAGGGAAATGTAAATGCCAAAATCTTCTCTATATTATTTCTGAGGGTTTTTTTTTTTTTGCAGACGACTTCATACTTTCCTTTAGGCTACCATTCACAGTTTTCTTCTACAGCCTAAGAACTAATAATCTAATTTTCCTATTTGCCCCAGCTACTCTCCTCACCTCCTCTTTCACTTTTTCCACCCTTTAAGACATGACCCTCTTTTCAATCACAATAAACTTTCAGAGCAGACATGATGGGTAAGAAAAGAAAGGCAGCCACTAGATTGAGCCTATCTATCATTAGTCTAAATCCATATCAGGCAAACATGTATTTTTAAACAAGCTGAGCACTCAGCAACTTTAATTAATATCAGGAAATCATGCCGGTTCAGTCTCTAGGCATGCCACTGCTTACTGTCTTAGAATACTTTTGGGTCTAGATATCTTGGTGTCTTTCATTCAGCATTGTTTTGTGTAGAGCATCTTGTTATTCTAGAAATAATATCCTACTGGCAGTTCTCCAAGTGCACATAAACATGGAGCCTCTGAAACCAACTAGCTTGACAAGATTATCATCTACTGCGTGCTCCAGCAGATTTTTTTTTTTAACTTACAAACTCCAGAACAATAGCAGATGGATTCGTATCAGTCCTTCATTTCTGTGAGACAATTGGTGGATGGGAGAGTATGATCACCTCATGGAAGAGGATTTCAAATACAGAGCCAAAGACAAAGGATCTTGCCTTTCCACCACCATAGATCACAATTACTTAGGAAGCTTAAGACATTAGTTAATGTGGATGTTTACAAAGATATCCAGCTCTCTCCAAGATTTTATACATAAATGTATTTAACTAATTTGGATTTGTTTTCAAAAAATGTATTCCTTCCAGAACCTACAGGCCCATTTTTTCTCTGTCTTCACATTAAATGTGCCCTCCTTGCTGCTTCACCACACTAACTTGTGCTGCTGTACAGACTTTAATTTTGCTATTAGCAGCATTTATATCTTTTAGAGTAAATCTATTAAGAGATGATCTGATAGCCTATTCTTTGAAGAAAACATTGCAAGCTCCACTGAGCTGCTGCATCTGTACAAACAGGTTGCATTTTCTAGCCATGGATTCATTTGAGGTAACACTGGACATTCCATATTGCTGTGCTTCTCCCTATACCCATCTCCCTCTGTCTCCTCCTGCACCTAGTTATCTAATACAATATTATTCATCTTTTTGCTCAAGATTTCCACCCAGCAGATGTTTTGGCTGGTTTCCAAAATCCACTATCTGCACATTTGCTAGCCAGTGTCCCACTTTTACAGTGCTGTTCACACTGGTTCCTCCCATCACTTGCACACTTTCCCTTCCAGTGCACTGCCCCAAAGACTGGTTGAGCTGTCTGCAGTTGTTGTGAACAGTGCTGCAGCATTTTGTTTCCTAAACCTGTTTGGGGAGCTCACCCAGAGTTAACACAGCACATATTGAAAGCACATTTAGCACAGGCAATAGCATCATTTCCATCTGCCTGGTATCTCTGAGCCAACTTCTTATTTCACTTATTTCTGCTGCTGGAACAAGTATTTTATTTGATCAATGTTCCAGTCACCCAACTGTGAAATCGAAATTTCTAACTGGTTAAGCCTGATTCCAAGAGTGGAGTGGGCTATCCCAGTGCATCTCATTTTCCCTTAAAACCTCAAGATAACAGACACTGACTGTACTGGAGAAAGAGAAAGGAAAAATCTACACCTCTATTAAGATACCAAGATCATCATGCTGGCTGTATTAATAAAATCCAGTGACACTAGCTGAAGCCTGTGGAATTGCATTATCCATGCCAGTTGAAGATCTGTTCCATCCTCTGAGTTTGTAGGGTCACAGTTGTACTTAGCAAAGGAGAATGAGCAAATGTGCCTCTTGCATAAACACCATCAAGCAAATAAACAAAATATTGAGAGCTGCAATTACCTCCCAAATTCAATCCAGTCATTTCCATTTGAAAGCAGGGCTTTCTAACTAGGTAAGTCAAGAAAAGTCGCTGATTTCTACAGCAGAAAACAAATTATATTTTGGAGACATGTGGAGGTAATTGCCAAAACCTTACATTCATGAAATCAGATGCTGCTCTGAAATACCTGGTACAGATATCCTTCATGGCACTGCATTACCCTGATCTCATACCATACCTGTGTTTATGTCCAGGTTTGCTATTTCCTTTTGACAGACCCTAGGAACCTGACCATAACTAAATAATACCCAAGTACTCTCTCCGTATGTGTGTATATATATACACACACACATATATATATATATGCATGTATATATATATATACACACACACCCCTACTTCATGTACATTTACACCACTGTCCCCCATCACTGCTTGAGGGAAAAGAAGCAGTACTTGTACAAATTGTAATCATTCAAGTAGGCACAACAGGAACTTAGCAGAGTTTGCTTCCCCTCCACACTTTCCAATTGTTCATATTTTAGTGTCATATCACCCAGTGAAGTACAGTACAATTCTGCCTGTCAGTTTTAACCTTCCCACTTCAGAAGATGAGGAGCAGCTGTATTCCCAGGCACTGAACACTTGATCCCTACAAACAGCCCCACTTGAGGCACCTACTTGGCCGTGTCGGCTCCGCTGGTGATGAGGGTGTTGATCAGAAGCTCGTGTCCATATCTTGCAGCCACGTGCAGAGGGGTGTTACCATCCTTATCAACACAGTCGATTTCCCCTCCTGCAGAAGAGATTTTCATACAGTTTAACACTGAGAAATTCAGCATGAACCAGGGACCACAAGTGCTACTTGTCTCTAGTGACAGCAGCATAAGCAGCCCAGAGCTGCTCCCTTAGCCACAGAGACTCTAAATTTCCCAGAGCAAGGACCATCACACAGCAAGCTCCCAGCTGTCAGCCATGGGTCGGCAGCAAGCACTTGCACCTCCCTCCCCACCTGCAGTGGTGGGGAAGAGTGGTGGGAATGGGATGATGTACAAGGATCAAGTACATTATTTGGATTTGCTGCCTATCTAAAGGTACAAATGTGTGCCCTGAAATAAACTACAAAATAATCTGCTGAAGCTGTAGCCTCATTTGTAAAGGCATTGCCACTCAGCCTTATCTGTACAGCAATGTTAAACAGAGTTCACTCTGGAGGCCATCAGGAACACACTGCAAACAAAGGTGTTGTGTGCTTTTTGTGTGTCTTACCAAAGAACAGCCAAACAGTGCTTATGCAGGACTTTTCCTTTTGCAATTTAAACCTGGCATCTTGTGTTTTATTCACATAAGCAGGAAAAGTGGATTATTTCTTTAGACAGATTACAGACATGTCCCTGTTTTCTTTTTGGACCAAGAACTGTAACTTTTTCAGTCTCTCGTTGCCAGTCAGGTTTACTGCACTCCAACTATTCTCTCCTTCCCCCAGTCCTCTCCAGCTGGCCTGCATCCTTGTGGAAGCAAAAGCCAAAACCAGTGCTACAGCTGACATCTCCCAATGCTGAGCTGAGCAAACAGGATTACTTCATGCCTGCTGGCTACAGTCCTATCTGTGCACTCCTGGATATTGCACAGCACCATGCACATCCATGATCCCTTTTTTTCAAGCACCACAACACTGCTGACTTGTGGTCAACAACCTTCTGATCCTCTACAAGCCCCAGATCCCTTCTTGAGGGACTGCCACCCACCTGGCTGTTGCCATTCTGAACTTGTCCAGCTGATATTCCTGCCTTTGTGTGTGATTTTTCTTTAGCTTCACTTGCATTATAACTTCTGTCTCCAGTTCTACAGGATCATTTTTCATTCTGACTCCACCTTCTGCCAAACTAACACTCTCCCAACTACACTTTTTTCTCCAAATGTTAAAAGCACATTTTCTATTCCACTATCCAAGCTTTTAATGAAAATACTGGATAGTTCCAGACCCAGAAGGGAAACTGAAAACTCCCTCACTACACCTTCCATTTCAACAACAATTCATTTATTACTGATCTCTGAGTGTAGTTTTACAACCAGTTATGCATCAGCACTGTAGTATTTTAATACTCTGCTGGTTTTCTGTAAGAATACCTCCTGAAAGCATGTAAAAAGTCTTGCTAACATCAGGATATGGTAATACTTACTGCATGTCCACTACTCACAGGTGCTAACAGGGCTTAATTGCAACAGGAAGAGTTCTAGTAAAGCACCAGATAACATGCCCTGAGAAGCTGTGGATTCCTCACTCCTGGAAGTGTTCAAGACCATGCCGGATGAAGCTCTAAGAAACCTGATCTAGTGCAAAGAATGCCTTCCCTATGGCAGATGGGCTACAACTAGGTGATATGTAAGGTTCTTTCCAACCTTTCTAATTTCTGATTTTTTAATGATAAATGAAGGTCAATGAAATACTTGAACAGGTTCCCTGGGGCACAGCATCCATCAGTGGAGGTCTCCACAAACAGAAACTGGACATGGAAAAGTCAGAGGACTGTGTTGTGTCCACAAAGCACTATTAAACTGTAGAATGCTGTAGAAGAGAATTGTGATGTTCCACCTTCTTTTACTCTTGAGAAAACTACATAAAATATTGCCCACTTTGGCTGGCCAATGTAAAGTTCCCCAGCATTTCCTTTTCCTCATTTTTAAAGAAAGGTATCACACTTGCACTTTTCCAATTTTAAGGTAACCCATTCTTCCTCTACAAGTTGCTAGAGACAGCAACCAGAAATTGAGCCAACTCATTAGGTACTGCAGAATGAAACTCCATTGCTTTAAACCATTGACATTTCTCTCTTCTCCAAGATCCTGTGGCAATGAGACAAAGTCACTTGCAATGAGATCTGTGTACAATACTAAAATTAGAGGGGCAGAAAACGAAGAAAGAAAGAAGTGAAAGCCAAGTAAGTGGAAGAAGAGTAGAGAGGCATGAAGGACAAACGAAGAACTGCCAGTCCTTTCACACACAAATCCAACAGTGAGCAAACAACGGCTCTAAGCCTGAGTATATTAGACTAAACAACTAAAAACTGCAGTAAAGCACAGTTTCTTGCATTTTGCCCCAACTCCCTTTTATTATTACTATTTCATTTATCCCAGGAGAGAGAGAACAGCAATTTGCATGGTGACGTGAAAGAAGCATAATCTACTGGAGACCTCCATTTTAGAACACAATCTTGTTTAAATGTGTCATTATATTTAAAGCACAAATGTTCAACCATCTCCAACACTTTACACTTCAGTTCCAAGTTTGGGATTTTGGAAAACAAAAAAAAACCCAACCAATGGGCAAACCCCAGACCACTGTGTCTCAGGGAGTGGCCCAAACTGGGCAGTTTATGTAAAGACTCAGTAATAACAACCTCTGTCATTCAGAAACAGATCTGGCCTCTGCCAGATCTCCTACAAGAACAATTGCTGTATTCTATAGTATTCTTGGAATACTGTAGGACAAAAAAAGATGTCTGAAAAATGACTGGTAATCAGGAATCCTGGCTATGCCAGAACAAACAAGGTATCACTGCTCCTCCCTCCTGAGTACACATTCAACACTTTGTGAAGACAGGGGTAAGGGATGAGCTAAGAGCGGTGAGAAAAGCACAGCAGCTGAGTGCAGAGTAGAAAAAATGGTTTGAGCTCTAAGAACACCAGAGCTCCCAAAGGAGGACAACTAGAAAATTGTGCATCCTTCTCAGCAGAAAAAAGACCTAAATACACCTCTGAATTCTTGTTTTCAGGTTAAGAATCCAAATAGATCATCTGGACCACTGTCAGCTGGAAAATGATGGAATTTTGTTAATAACCAAAAGCGCAGGTTGTGATGGCACAATGGAATGAGAGCTGTCAGTTCAGCTCAAAGCCAGAAGGTCATGGAGCTGCCCTCTGGGTCAGAACAATGGAAAACTGCAAGAGTGGATGTGCCTGATCCCTTGGAGAGCCACTCCTGAGGCACAGAAACTCACCGTTCTGGATGAGGGTCTGCGACCGCGTGAACCTCCCATGGACAGCTGTCATGTGCAGGGGGCTCTTCCCATCCTTACTCTGACAGGAATGAAACACAGCAGCAGTTTAGTATGGGAAGGCTTATGAAAGCAAAGGTACAATGAGTATAGAGCAATGCTGTGGGTTTTAGAGAAAGAAACTGAGACCAGGAGAGCCGAGCAATGAGAAAATAGCACGGGAGTGGTACCAGCCTCTACTCACACCACTTCATGTTTATTGGCATGGGGTTTCACCTTCACTGGAAGCACAGTCCCCAACTTCTTAATAATTCTGAGCTTAAATAGTGCACTGACTATTCACTGATCTTAAGGCACTTGCCAGAGGTGTTAAATGCTGGAAGTTAAATGCCAGTTTCACAGGTGGGAAACTGAAACACACAGAGTTTTAACTAAAGGAGTCAAAATCTTTCATGAACTCAGAAAACCTCAAGTCTTCAGATAATTATACCAGTACCCTCTGTTGGATAATACCAAGTTTCTTTCAGCTTCATCAAGATGTGTAAGTTGTGCCTTCAAGAACATTCAGATAGCCTAAGCAGAATCAGACTTTGTAAGCTGGGGCACTAAAGCAGGTAACAAGCAACCCTGGAAAGGAACTTCTTGGAATCAGGTTTAATTGTATCCATATTACAGGGGAAGAAAAACACTAAAAAGGAATAGTTCTTTGACTTAGCACCATTCCCTGAGATAACATTTTGACAGAGCTCCTGGAACTATATTTTAGTACTTTTTCATGCCTTCATGAAAGTGGCTGGCCTAGAGTTTAGAGTTCTCATTGTATTTATCAAGGCACTGAGAGCTGCCCTGCTGGGATGTAATCTCCCCCAAACAGTTTCATGATCAACATTCTCAGCATCACTCCAATTCCATCAAGGATTTAAAGCCATGCTGTATTTGTTGCTACAGTTTCCTCTTGAGCTATTCAAAACAGGATAAAGCAAAACCGTAAAGCTGGTATTAAAGTTTTACCTGAATATTAACATCTGCCCCATTATTCACTAGTAGTTCAAGACACAGTGCTCCATGAGTGGAGGCAGCAGCAAAATGCAAGGGGGTGAATCCATTGTTATTAGGCTGATTTACATTAGCACCATAGTCAATCAGCTCATTAACAACAGAATCCTGACCATTGTAACAGGCAATGTGAAGTGCAGTATTTCCATAGATGTTCATCTCATCAATCTAAAATGAGACAAGGAGACATAGTTAAAATTACAGACATCAGCTTAGCATTTTACGTCATGCATCACACACTGCAAATGGAAATAGCTGGAGGCTGAACTGTCACAGGGCATAGTTCTCACCAGCACATTTCATCGACAAATTATACTCCCAGACAGCTCCACTTGGAATGCTTTACCTTTCCTATTATTAACTTTTTATCCCACTGACAATTTCTAAAACCAGTGTGAAGCTTTAAGCTGATAGCAGGACTATGTAATGACGATAATGATGACAAAAGTCCTAACAAACTGGAAAGCTTTTCCATGTAAGTGGAAAAAGCAGGATGAATAAAAAGCTCACAATCTTTATATTTAAAAAGATTACAGCAGTGAGTATTGAGGTTTTGTGAACAGAACCAGGCATAAGAGCTGTTTCCACAGTTTTATTTTGGATAGGGAGTGAAGGTATCTGAGTGAAAGCAACGTGAAAGTGCACATACATTTACACTTCAATAAGACACCACTTTCAGTAGCTCAGTATTATAAAGGTGTAATTAAGATTATGCTACTTCTTGATGACCAACTTAGTATTCAACTGCTGCTTTGTAAAACAGGATGAGACAGATTGTACAAAAAACTCAGGAATGGCATGAACAGCCTTCCATGAAAACACAGGCATCTCAAAGATCATATCCCCAGTGGTGGAGAACGTGGAACTTAAAAGAGACTTACTAGCACTGTTAATAACAGGAAACAGCTATTCCCCTTCAACTTCACAGCCAACAGCGTGTGAACATGAACTTCTGACAATTTTCTGGCAGATCAAGTCAGCTGAAAATGCCATGGCAAAAGCAATGGCTTTATTTGACATCTCTGATTAACTGTCTAATTAGGCTCCTCTGGTCATCTCACCACTGCTTTGAGGAGCTGACAATAACAAGAAGTCTATGCCCTGAAAAAAAGTTATTTTCCAGAGTGAAAACAATCTATCAGCTACAGAGGAAATACAGGTCTGTAAACTGAAACAGCCTGAAGTGCTGTTTAGTAAAGTACACAGTGTGTATGTTAAGAACAATCACTCATCATATCAAAGGAAATGCTGACCCAAGAAAATTTCACTACTCCATCTTCTTCTGCTGGAACAGGATATATCTCCTGATTCCTTCAGCAAGGTGGCCTGGAATTTACTGGTCATATCAGGCTTTCTTTAATACAGAATGTGTCCTGACTCTTGAACCAATAAACTACATGAAGCGGTCTGGAAAATGGGACCCCTTTTCTTTAGCAGTCACTGTCTTTAGCAGCATCCATAAGAAAGAAGAAAATACTATCTCTAAATAGAGAGAAATCAAGTGCACAATACCACATACCTCTACCCCCAGGTTAAGGAGTTGTTTCACAATGTTAATCTGCCCATTGGATGCAGCTGCATGAAGTGGGGTGTAACCCTTCTTGTCTTTACAAGTCACTTCTGCACCATGATTAATCAGTAAGGCAACAACTTCCAGATGACCTTCAAAAAGATAATTATCAATGAGTAGACCACCCTACAGCATCATTTCTCCCAGATTACTGCTTTCTTGCTAACACACTGCCATTTCACTGCTGTTTCAAAGTGCTCCCACAGTTTCACAAAGGAAGAAAAAGCATCTTCATAAATGTTTCTAATCCTAGCTCCAGGCCTTGAGAAGAAATCCATTCATTCGCCTTCTCCAAATGTGTCAAATTTCTCTTTACTGAATTGATTTTCCAGTTGCCAAAAGAACAAAACCACACCTCTTTCATTTATTTCTCTCAAGCTAACAGAGTGTGTTTTATTCTCCCTCTTGGAGAGGATAGTGATACAGTGAGCACAGGAGCATGGCAATGGAAATCTCTCAAAACAGCATCCTGTTGATGTCACCAGCAAACACAACTGCTAAACACAACTTCTTGGGTTTTGTTGGGAGATAAAAAATAACTTTAATAAATTATCAAATGAAGAAGAACAGTCTTATTGCTTCATGTTGAGACAGAACTGTCTTAGAATTAAACATTTATTATGTCAAACACCATACAGAGTTGTGCTCCAAGTTGCACAGCACTTTCATGACAGGGGCAGCTCTGGTCATGTGCAGGACCTAGAAAACCATATGTATGAAGTCCATAATCAGTGTCCAAAAAGAACTAAATATTCCAGAAACTCTATAAGGGTAAACAGCTCTCATCTCATTATCTAACTTCTGTCTAAATTGCACTACATGGCTAATTTAGGCCTTAGATGTTATCTATGTTATCTACTTTTTAAAGCACATCGTGAATTTCTGAAAACATTTAAGTGGAAAAGAAGTGTAGAATTGCACAGTACAATGTAAGAGCCTTTCAAATCTAGAGAGTGAAGTTCAAAGCTCGTTAGCTCAAAAGCCACATCACAGTTGTTGGCAAGAGCCTTTCCATATGTGTCTGCGTATATCAAAAAAAACACACAATATACTTTTTTCACAGTTGAAAATCTCCTATCATCTCATTTCTAAAAGTGCCAGGATTAAAAACAAGATTTCTGACAGGCCAAGTGAAAGAGCTCCTGGCTGAGGGCACACAACTCCTCACAAATTGTAACCTGAATTATACAGCTTGGCCAACAAAAGCTCTTAAACAAGCATGACCTCTATCACAGGCAATCTTGTATTTTTAAATTATAATGTCCCACTGTAAGAAATTTGCCTTTAACTTGAAAGGAATGATAAGGCAAACTGTTTGAATTAAGCAGTATTTGGTAACACCACTTATTTTTTGAACAGACATTCAGCTGCTCTTGTCCACTCTGGAATAAAAGGTGACAATTTGCTCCTTACAGGAAGAAAGTGCCTACTGTGCATTTCCTAAGAATATCATAACCTAGCTACATATAAACTTCAATAAACAGCAAAACTTATGATCACAGTTACCTGCATTTCATAGAAAGTACCTTTTAGCAAAAACTGAAACAAATATAACCTGGGGTTTTTTTCTAGCACAAATATAGTTCAGGCTTGACTTAGAGTCAGAATAACACAACCAAAATGAAAAAGCCCACAATTAACTGTTTTAAAAACGAAATCACAGCCAAGAGATCTCCCTAGCTGCAAACCCATAAATGGACAGTGTTTATTCAGATCAGCTGTACTCTTCCCTCTTCAGGGTAATTACAGCACTCTCTTTCCATGGCCAGGTGTGTTCTTGTCCATTTTAAGACATTCTGTTTGTGAACAGGAAATTAAAAAGAAGGAGCACCAGCCCAAGCCTTACCCATGTACGCTGCCCAGTGAAGAGCTCTTCTGTCCTTTTTGTCAAAAGCATTGATGTTTGCCCCCTTGGCTATGAGCAAGTTCACCATCTAGAAGTAACAACAGCACGTTAAACCAACCCTCCAGATCACACACTCAAAGGTTTATAACAAATCAATTTTGCAATAAAGCTGGGACCACAAAATGCTGCATTTGAATGATTGTTTCTGATATTCTCTCAAGGAGATTTAGAATATGACAGTTAGACACAGGCATTACTATCTCTTTCCTACAGTCCAGTGTTTTAAAGGCCGAACACCATCACCATTTTACAGGAACTACCATTCCTCTTTCCTCTTTTAATTGCAGTACAACTCATCAACTTTCTGTGACAGAAGTTTACTGTTCCAGTCTCAGAGTTTTTATTCCATATCTAGATCTTCAGGTGTGGAATGGAAAAATGAGGATCCTTAAACCCTGATCTAAAGACTAGCAAAACTGAGGAGGCAAAAATCTAGGGGCTTTATTTACATAAGTTTTTACAAGAAAGGTTTGCTTGTATAAGTAGGGAAGAACAGAAGCTCATTTTCTAGAAGGTCAATTAGAAAAGCAGAGTGACTGGATCTCGCACAGCTGCACATTTCTTCAGTATGAAATGAATCCACCAGCCTTCCCTTCTTTCCATTCTGCCTCTCTTATTTTCAGAGGCAGTCCAGCTCCAAAGAAGCAAAAGGACACCCTGGAGCTGCTGGTGGCACAGCCATCTCTCCAGGAGTGTCTGCACACCTCACTCACACCCTGGCTCTGCACAGGTACCTTCAGCCACTGCTGTGCTTCTGCAGGTAGGGAACCTGTCCTACAGTTTGGGAAGCAGCCAAGTGGCAGGAACCCTGGGGCTCAGTCCAGGCCCAGCCACAGCAGGTCAGCAGCACTAAGTGAGAGAACGCCTCAGCCGGGCAGGGCAGGGCAGGGCAGGGCAGGGCAGGGCAGGGCGGCGCTCACTCACCTCGATGTGGCCGTTGAGGGCGGCGTGGTGCAGCGCCGTGCGCCCGCCGCGGTCCGACACGTTGACGCTGCTCAGCAGAGGGATGAGGATCTCCGCGCACTTCACCGCCTTGTTGGCGGCCGCCACGTGCAGCGGGGTCTGCCAGTTCTTGTCCCGGGCATTGACATCGGCCGAGTGCTTGATGAGCACCTGCACGGCTTCCTGCAAGGGCAGCACAGCCGTCACCCGGCGGCCGCAGGAAATGCGCGGCCCTGCCCCCGACAGCTCCCTCAGGCTCAGTGCCGGTGTTACACACAGCACAGGGGCCAGGGGGAGGCACGGAGAACAGCATCCCTCCAAACCACCTCCCAGGCTTCTGGAATGGTGGTGTCCATTCAAATGCCCCACCACGCATTACCTCTGCTGTCACTGAGGGGAGCGGCCCCACAGGCAAAACTTGCCAGATGGATTTGAGGATGTGCTAAGCTGCCTATGCAGAGAGCCCATCCTGTTTGGTTGATTAACCATCAGTACCTCGTAGCTGAGCTTTCAGTGAAGAAATGAATTCACTTGACCCATTACTGCCACCACCGATAGGTTCACCCTGGCCAGCAGCAGGACACTCCTGGAGCTGCCTGGCACTGTCGGACACGAAGAAGCTTCTGGCATTTTCTCACAGAAGATGCCCCCACTACCAGTCCCTTGCCGCACAAATCCAACACACACTGCTACAGGGCTCATTTACAACATGAAAAGCACGTCAAAAGAATGGCAAAGTGCTGCATGTTTTATTTATAAACAGGAAAAAGGAGAAAATAGAAGAATGTGTGAAAACCAAATTTTTAGCTTTGCAAAAACATGAGAATTGTGCTGTCCCCATCTTAGCATTAGCATTCCTTTCCTCCCCAAGGCCTAAGCACAGGCCAAGGGTCTTGACTGCAATATCCATTCTGTCAGCCTGAGACCAAACAACATCATTTAAGGTTAATTTTGTTGGTTAAAAGTAAATATTTGCCAGTGAGAAAATGTACTGCTCTCTCTTGAGAGTCCCTCTTGCTGGAGAACTCACAATCAGTTCATTTCTGCTTCTACTCATGCATCTGCCATTAAGCATGTCAGATAAAAACCACAAATTTTTCTCAAAACTGCATTTCTTTTCTTCTTCCTTTTTCCCCTCACAAACAAACAAAATGCAGAGGAACTACTGGGACACAGTAGCATTCAAGCAGCCTTGTCTGATAAATACAACTCACATCTGGCATGCAGGAGAGCCCTAGTCCTACATAGTACCTTATTCTTTTTCCACAAACTGCAAAGTTCTCTGTTAAGCCCAGCCAAAATTTTATTAACACGTAACAAATGCATACAGTATGTTTACATAGTACTTTTATATCTAGAATGGCCCAGGAGAGTGCCTGCAGTCTGTATCAACACTACATACATACTGGGAGTTTTATGTCTTTGTCCTCAACTGATCTCAGCAGTTTCATTTTCTACAGCCATCTCACAAACTGTCCTCTGACAGATTTGTTCAGTGAGTGACACTGCAGCTCTTACACCACTGATAATGATATATGACTGTTGATGTCTCAATAGGATTTTGTTTTTTAAATTACAGGACTACTATTTTAAGAGTCATTTAAATGCAATTCACTGGAGACCTACCCAGCTGGGACATGAAGTCAGCAGGAAAATTCATGCACTCTTAGTGAAAAAAAAAAAAAAAAAAAGTTAAAGGAGAATTTTTAGAAGTAAATAATGAAGACTGAATACTCAAAGCTAAAAATACTTAGATTTTAAAAGAAAAACATTTACGCATTTTTGTTTACATCTGTAGTCTTCTGCTCTTTCAGATTTGGGATCAGAAGTTAAAATCCTTATGGAAAAGTTTTAATTCTATTGTTTCTGAGAGCATGAGCTTTATCCTTTTATTATAGTTTCTCCATATAGTGCCCAGCTGTGGTGTCAGCCTTTGCAGTCAGTGTCTCTAGCTATCTCAAATTATCACAGTGAAATCTCTTCACTTTTTCAAACTGTTTAGGGTTGGAAGCTGATATATCCATTAACAATGCTACACAGACACCCTAAGGCTTGCTGATTTGTAAATAAACATTTAAATCCCTAAAGCCCCTGAAAATCATTAAGACATAAGTAAAGAAGTGTCCATTCTTTTAATCAACATATAAAAGGATTCAAGGAGATAACTTCTGAATCCTCGGAAATCTTCATAGTAAACAATTGATAATAAAACTTAAAATTTGTTTGTGATCATTCTAAAAACAACTGTCCTCACAAGAACTTCCAAAAGTACACTGAGTCCTGCTAGTCAACTTCTGGACCAGTAATGCATCTTCTCTATCAATGGGAACTCTGAATTCACCTATTGCTATCTATTACTATCACCATCAAAGCTGCACATTTGTTCACTTGTGTAAGAAGGTAAAATGCAGCACTGAAAGAGCCTCAAAAATAAAAAATCTTGTTTCCAAATTGTTACCAAAAGTAGCAATTATAGTAAAAAGAATGAAGAAAAAATGCCAGGAGAAGAAAGCTGAACGTGTTTATGAAATACACCATGAAAGGGGATCAAAGGCTGGTGCCTTCCCCTGCTGCCTCACTAATACACCTGGGTGCTCACTGAGAGGTACCAGAACTGCCAGCACGCTTTCTCCTTGTGCTTCAGCTGACAAAGAGTTAAAGATGAGACACAAAGCCACAGAAAGAGACACATTTTCTGTTAACTGTCACTGATGATAAAAATCACGTACTCTGACACATCCAAAACCAGAAACCAAGCACACTGCGATTCCTGCATCAAAAAGACTGTGGCTGTTTTTTAAAGTTTAAGTCTGATCTTTGTTTTCCAACATGGCTTTTTGTATTTTGCCTCATTACAGCATTCATAGCCTATCAGATATTCCTTTCAGAGGGTTTCAGGGGATGCCAGCAGCTGGGAAGCTCAGCCAGCAGCCAAACAATGCCCGAGTTCAGAAGCAAGCCCAGGATTCCTGCCTCCAGGCTTGGCAAGCTGGAGTGTTAGGGAGGTGATTCGAGTCCATCAGGGTGGCTCTGGAAGACAGCCACCCTCTGTCTCTCTTACAACTCCTCCCCTCATCCCCAGCAGCCAATTCGGTCTGCAGTTGGGCTCACTGGTAACCAAGTATTGGGAGGGCAGAAGTAGACAGGGAGGTCCACAATGGAAAGCCAAGAATAATGGTGCAGCTGGAAATCAGAGTTATGCCTGAGCTGCATTCCTGGTAGTTATTGCTGCTCCTTTTTAACATAGCAATGGAAGAGGTACAACACGATGCCAGAGGATTTCTATTTATCAAGTAAAAAAAATAAGGGCAAACTCCCCCCTTCTGCAGGAATCAAGTGCATTAACAGAAAACCTAACGGATGCCTTGAAATGTAATTAACCAAAACAAATTATGTGGTAATGCATGTTGGATCACATCCACATCCACTCCCTTCTGGCACACACACAGCATGCACACACCCACACAGATTTATTCCTCTTTTTTCACCACCTGAAGATGATGTGCACTGTAGACCACTGTGGACTCTATCCCATGTGAGTCCTGCTCACTGCTCCCTGTGCTATGGTGATGTAAAGCAAGGTGGAAATGAAGCACATGAAGGCTCAAGAGCAGCTACAGGTAACTCATAAATGCTGGCCTGCAGCTGCAATGCCCTGCATGCAGGAAATGCCTTCCCTCTTCACATGCCCATGCCACCTCCCACGGCTCTCCAGGGTTTGCTTTTCCCCCAGCACGTTGGTTATGTGTAAAAGCAGGGTGAACAAACCCTACTCACTTCACTTCTTGAAGCAACTGCTCGATGGAGAGGAGTCAGCCACATGTTGTCCTTGGCATTGACACGAGCACCTGCAAATAAACAGCAGAGGTTACATGCACGCCCTGGGTGTGACACTGAGAGCCTGGCCCAGCTGTTTCCCAGTAACCAGAGCTGAGTACATGGTGCTCGCAGTGCTCCCCAGGACTCTCCTGGCACCATGTTCACCTTGAAAATGCATTTCCAGATGTCAAACAGATAATATGGGATTTGGAAGGAAAGGAACTGGATAGACAGGACTATTACTAGGAATTGCTTTGTTTACAGGGCACAAAAGAAGCAAGATTTGTTGGAAGGAATTACATATGTACGCATGTACACGTGTGTCTGTGTAGATGCATTTTTTTAGATCAACTGATACAGCACCCTTTGCTCAAAGCACTCTGCTCTCTGCAGACATGATGAAGGGAACTAGCCTGAGCAATCATCTCTTGTTTTCAGCTCCATCAGGCAGACCACCAAAAAATAATCACTTCCCTGCTTTGCAAATCTTGCTGGGATCAAGAAAACAGGACCAGGAAATGCTCAGGTTGGAGACAAAACTGGGCACTTACTACATCAGGTTCTGTGAATGTTACTGGTGAAACAAGAGAAGAGCAGGGATGAAGAAGACACTGATCTGCCTCCTGTGCAGTTCAGGGCTAACGGGTGCTCTCACAAGGGCAGCTGGGCAAGAGGATGGATTTGGGCTGGCTTGCCAGAAGAAAGGATAAAGGAAGAATATTTTACAAGTACAGAGGTTCTGGCAGACTGCAGACTCATTTTTTTTTTAAAAAAAAAGACATCCTGTACATTTGTGTGATCAAAAAGATTTGTTTGCAAGAAATACTAAAGCTATTCACTGATGTGATACCTCAGGAAGGAAATGTAGTGATAAGGACTAAAGAAACTAGTTTTTAAAGGGGCTTAATGTGAAAATATTGTACCTCACAGATTTGCAGGTACCAGTATTAGTCTGAGAAAGGCAGCACATGAGCAAAAAAATGTAGAGAAGCTCAGATGTCATGTGCACAGCCTGGGTGAGCCTCTGAACTTCATGAACTTAAGCTTCATTTTGCACCATAACTTAAGTGCATTCAAAAGGCTGTAATTAATAAATCCCACTCTCTGAATCACCAGTACTTTCTGAGAGCTGGTTCTCAGGAATATTAAGATGCTTGCTCTGAATCACAGTGGTTATTGGGAATCATGTTAGATAATCAGAGAAGAAACAAGTTCTTGCGTATTTCCACAAGTCAGGATGCAGATTTTTGGCTGCAAGGAAAACAAGGCCACTTTCATAACTACTGCAACAATTAGAGGCAAACCTCCAAAATCACCTCAGAACCTGGTACCTGATGGTACAACCTGCCTTCTGGAAAAACACCCTTTAGAACAGACACAATTTGAAAGAGTTTTCTAATTAATCTGTCTAAGCAAGGAAGCTTTTGCCTTCTTTTGTCTTTGTGAGAAGGCCATTACAGTTGACACATTCACATTAGCATCCTCCCCTTGCCAGCACTGTGTGAGGCTCTGGAGACCAACAAAGCAGTAACTTTCTCCACCATCAGGAAGCTGACAGGACTTCAAGGCACCTTCCATTATCCTGATTTATCCTACCTGGCCTGGTAGGAGTCTTGGAGATGGAAACTGCTCACATGAATTCCTAGTGATTGACAGCAAATTCCTCTTTTTGGGGTTAGAAATTGTTTTTGTATTTGCCTTGGGGTTTTGCCTTATGCTTTGCAATGCTCATGTTTTCAAAGGTGTCCTCTACACTCCAGGAACTTGGGGGCCCATTCCGTGACAGCCCTGAGGACAGCCCTTTGAAAGCAGAGTAACACAGAAATCTAATTTTAAAGACCAAGTGCTTTAGAACATGCTAACACATCTAAAATGGGCTGTGTACAAACCCCAGAAGCTTAAATTTTCAAGACCATCCCACAACACATCCTCAATGTCAACCAGAAATTCAGTGTCCTTCTCTTCACTCGGGGCCAAGTACCTTAACCACGTTTCAGTGCACCTCCTACAGTACTCCATTAATTAATCTGTGTGTCTCTAAGGATAAAGAGGGCTGAAAAACACTCAAATTGGTGCAAATTGTGTCCTTCATAGCACAATCTTCCTTGAAAATAAAAGTTGCTTTAAAGATTTCACTTAAAATCCTTTCAGATAGCCACAGCACCCACCCATCCTATAAAATATCCACTTTAAAAAAGAAGTTCCTCAGAATAAAGCCTTTTCTGAGCCTCATCTTCTCTACCATGCTCTTCCTGAGCCTGACAGAGAGGCTTAGCTGTAGGGATTTGCTTTGTGAGGCTGAAGTAGACAACATAACATATAATGTCACAGATAAAATCAACAGAGAGGAAACCTTCTGTATTCTACTTTTCTTTAATATGGCTGTTTTGTAATCTTTGCCATTTTTCACTCTCAAATTTTTCTGCCAGAAGAGGAAATAAATCTGAAACTGCCTCTGTTCTTTTGAGATCTGAAATAAACAACTCGATGCTGGCTTTCAGGAATAAAGATAACATCTCTTTATCATAACCAAATACAGTTTTCCATCCAGCACATCTGCCAAATCCACATCTCTAGATTCCACAGTCTAAATCTCCAATATTAGGGATAGTCAATGGAGGAAGAAAACTGTACTCTTTAACCTGTTAATGTCATTACTTAAGTGCACCTTTCCAACTTCTCCTGTGAGAACACAGCAACAGGCCCACCAAAATGTAAGGACAGCTTCTTAGCAAGAAGTCCACTGCCTTGTGAAATAGTAAAGTAAGGCAGTATAGTACCAAGTGCCTTAGTGGGGAACAAGGGGCAAGGGACTGAGCTCAAACATGATGCCCTCAGGCTCAAAGCCCAGGATGGGGAGAGACACCAGCACAAATGGGAATGCAGCTTGTATTTGCCCAGACAACTGTTCTTACACATCCATGCCTGTGGCATCATACAGAGATTCCTTCTGTGAGATGGTTACCTTGCTCCTTCTCCTTTCTGACAGAAAGGTGGTGAAGAAGTACTCAAAGCTCCCTGCTTTCAGGTAGCCTGGAAAAACAAAACCACACAGCACCCTTCCCCAGTTTCACTGTATGATTATGGATCAGACCTTGGAGCTGGTGTAAAACCTCTCTGGCTCTAATATTTAATGGGCCAGGGTGACTTACACCAGCTGAGGGACCTGGCACTCTCTCTCCTGTATCAGTTCCAGACTCCATTTCAGTGGCTACCTAGAAAGCCATTCCTGGTCTGTCTCCAACCACCTGGGCACACATTTCATTCATCAGACACTACATTTATTTGTGCCGCCACCACTTTATGGACCATAAATCTCAGAAGGTGAGTATTTAATTTAATTTCTGCCCTGAACACTGTACAAAATGAAATGTGTTGATACTCCTCCTAGCTTCTACTCATGCTGAGAATATTGCTTGACACCAACAGCATTTGTGTGCCTTCTCTCTGTGAAAACAGCACCTCATTTTAAGTCAGACAACAAAGTTTTTCTGCTTATGTAACTAAATGTTATGTTCAGATTAATATTTTATTATACACTTTTACTACTACCATTTGCTGACTGAAGAGGTGAAGCAAAGGAAAATGCTGCACTTGTCTTTGCAGCCTAGCTCATGGAGAGATCACAGTCACAAAGAGGTGTTTGTAACAACTCATAAACCTGCTCCTCCAAGCCTCAGAAACCTCCAAACCTGCTGTTGGATACAAGTACTCATGCTCATCATGAGTAATGATACTTCAGATATTAAAGAACAATGAATAAGTAGAATATACAACACAAAATTAATTTTGACTCATGCTGAGCTAGTTGGGAAAGACCCACACAGTTCCTGCAGACTGAACCCCAGCATAGTCCCACTGACACAAAGTTCAATTTTTAAAAGCCCACATTGTAAGTTTTTCACTCACTTGGATATATAAAAACTCCCCAAGATGCATCACCTACATTTAATGCTGTTGATCAGAGAAACCCTATAATCAACCCATGGATGACATTTTGGCAGTGGAGTGCTGGAACTAAGTGTCCCAGAAGAACTCTAGAAAGCTTCATCCCTCCTCAGGAACGTTCACTGGGACATTTTTGGATGCTGTTTGGGAAAAATGGGCAAATCCATTTCACCTTTCTCTTTATGAGGATATTGCCTGTGCTTTTGCTTGCAAAACTTGAAAAAATGCATTGCTCCTGCAATCTCCTCACACCACAACGGAACAGCAGTATGTGACAAACAACACACACTGCAAGAACACATGCACAGATTAAACTTATTAATTCCTTCCTCCCAAGGAAGAAAATCATGCTGCATTTAGCACATTGAAAACCCACCCAAGCATAACCTGTCAGCAGAGCACTGTTCTCTTCAACCACTCTGGTGCCATCAGGGGTAGAGCAGGAAGATCTGATGTATGATGTATGTCCACCTAGTTACCCTCATTAAGCAATTAAACAACCCAAAATTCCCCCAAAAGGAACAGAGGAAACACACAGCTACAGCAAACTGAGTTCTCATTTTCTGCCTTCTCCAGGTCTGGCTAGACTGGAGAGCCAAAGAAATATGATTGTGTGGTCTGCATGCACCCATCCACAGCCTGATCTGACTTTGAAATATGGTGCTTTAAGCAGGAGGCTGGCTCAGGTCATCTCCAGAAATACCTCCCTGCCTGAATTATTCTAGGATTCAAGGCTGGAGATAGAAGGTGCCTTGTAATCAAAGGGCTGAGAATTCTGAAATAACTAAAAAAATCTATATGGAATCCATTTGAAGAAGGAGTCTAAAAACTTGTGGAACCAACTGCATAGCAAGATTGCTTGCAAGGGGTTAGAAGTTTGTACCATAAGGTTCCTTTCACTTCCACATTCTTAAATCCCCATAAGCTTTACTCTTACAGTTCTCCAGTTTAGAAAAACACTGCCTTTGAAATCTGCAAGCACATCCAGGAGTTTGCCATGAATAATGCTCCCTTCTTGAGAGATGACTGCTTTATGTTTTGTTCTGACATATTTTGATCATGTTTTCTGTCACTACAACAGTTGGGAAACTTTTTTTCTTCTTTTGTTTAGATACTTCCTACTGCACAGTTTCTAATATCCAAATAAACTTCCTGACTCTTAGAAACATGCTTCTAATGTAAATAGCACTCACAATTCATTCAAGCTAATTTATAATTTTTTTACTATTATTCCATAATTTTTGCTGGACAGGAATTCTTCGACTGTACTCCAGGATGTGAAGCCACATTTCAAATATGTACTTCAGCAAGTTTCTGAATCACAAATACTGTCAGTTTGAAGGTTTGTAAGTCGTTAAAAGCTAGTTACTTTGTCTATTAATTCTGCTCAGTCACAGGGTGCGTTTTATGATTTATCACTAAATTTAAATATATTTTCTAAGCTTGCAAGAAATGCAACCAGCTCTGTGAAACTCAGAAATAAACAATGCCCAAAACTCCCTCATATACACTTTGCTGAGTATTCCTTGTAGCTTTAAAATGAGCTGATTCACCCATTAATAGCAGTGAGGGACTATACTTTACCTGACAAAATGAGAAGCTCAATGATGTCTGCATCCCCCAGGAATGATGCAACGTGAAGAGGGGTTCTTTTCTCAGCATCCTACAAAACCACAGATGGTCCAGTTATAAAACATGGTCAGTAAGTGCAGGCATTGGTATTAAAGAGCAAAGGATTTGTATATATTGAAAATATTTTTCTGTGTGCATTTCTATTTGTAATTAGAAATGCAGTCTCAGCCAGTGAAAGAACAAAAATCAAGACCTCAACAACACACTTCCTCCTAATTACCCTCTATTTTTTATCACTCATTTCCACCAGATCTTGCAGAGGCGTTGCCTTTACTGATATCCTGTTACAGGTAGATGAAATCAAAGCTAAAATGAGCAAAGACAGCATCTTTAGGTCTCTTTCAGAAACATTTTCCACTCTTAGGTACCACAGCAACATAACCCAGATACTTCTGCATATCAGACTTGGTAATGCAGTTTGCATCAACAGTACAACACCAGAGTCTTCAAAAGGATAACTCAGGAGAATTACTTGGAGCCACACACAAGGTCAAGATGCAAACTCCTCTTGGTCTACACAAAGGTTCTTGTACACATAGCCTGGATATCAGCCCTAGATGGGCATGTACACTTTGACTGACCTTTAAACATAAATATAATATTACCAGTCAAATCTGTCTTTAAATCTAGAAGATTTGCTAAGATATCTATATATCTATATACAGATATATAGATATAGATATAAAAATAACTTCTGAAATACATCCAGTTACTTTATTTTTGTAATTTTCCAAATCAATGAGTTCTTTTTAAAGATTTTTTTTAATTTCAAGGGGTATAAATACAGTGTTCTCAAAATCCCTGCATTTTATTGCTTTATTCAGCTGATTACAGAACACAAGCCTTTAAAAGAAACTGCTAAATATTACAATATGGGCAACAACCATCACAAGAACTGCTAATACTGCTCACTGTGCTATTTGATCCCTGTTTCCAGTCCTAAATGCATTTTGTTTTGGTTTCTGAACCACAAAAATAAGTTCTAGGAGACCTTATCAATCAAGCTTATTGCAACCTACTAGCACTAAATATTTTAAACTGGTAACAAATTCAACACTTCCTGCAAACAATAGCAACAGAGAAACGCTACCAGTATTTATTTACACTCTGTCTCTGAAAAGATCTCTGAGCCTGTCATGAAAAATATCACTTTCAACAGGCCCAAGTGGTTATCAACCATAAGCTATTTTGGAATATCTTCAAAGTATGCTGTAAATGTGGACAAATCTGTGTAGCAGAACCATGTGTCATGGGAATGTTGAAAATTGTTTTCAGAGAAGCACAGAGCCACTGATCACCAGAACAATTTATGTTTAATATTTGTGTTTGTAATTTTTTTAAACATACCTAATGCATGTGGTCCTCAAATTCTGCTACATTGGGTTTTGACCTTATGTATTGGGCATGCATATAAAAGCCTGATTGTCACAGGTCAGAGGGGAAGATCTCTTACAGGTTTCACTTTCTCACATGGTAGGTAAATGACAAGAATATCAAGCAGTGTCCATGCAGCAGTGTTTACTCAGGAACCCATATGACAAGTTACTCTCATATGCTTCATTCCTAACACCACAGAACAGCTTCTACAGGCTACATAAGTGCTTGTGAGATCTCCCATAGTTTTCATATTCCCTATCCTAAAGCTACCCAGGGCAAAAAATATACTGACTGATCAAACATACATGTAACAGTAGAACCAGTTTGTTTTGTTTTTTTTTCTTAGTTGGCTGATATTAATGCATGAAGCTCTCTTCAGTACAACACAGTACTTGTAACAGCCATTGTACCTGTCAGTGCAACACAGCCAAGTTTGGCAAGAGCAGAGCAGTCTGAAGTTGAATGCTAATGATACAAGACCAGGCAATTTTTGTTTCAAGGCTACCAGTGCTTTGTTGGTTATAAGCAATTTTCTGTACTAACTTGTAAATCTGATGCAAATTTGATAACTGAGGGAGGAAAGGACATGAAACAGAAAATTTTACTCTTCTGTAACAGGAATAACTAATTGTAAGCTTTCTAAGCTTTCAGTTTTTAAAATCAATACAAAGCCCTATCATATGGAGTGTGAATCAGGTTTTCAGAGAAAGACAGGTTAGTCACAAAACTGAATTCAAGCTTTATTTCTCCAAGAGGAAAAATGCTAAAATGTTTCCATTTATCACAACCAGGCACAAATCAGCATTCACTTGCACACAGAGCCCTGCAGACAACATCTCCAGGAGTCTGGCAGGGAGAAATCCACACACTACACCCGCAGCCAAGCGTGCTGTTGAGCAGCTCACTGGAGGAACACACTCGAGTTCCTGTTTAGACTGTGCCCAGCACTGATACCACAACAGAGGAACTGAGGCTTCTGTCTGTCTGTCCCCCCACAGTCAGTGTGTCCCCCTCAGAGCTGGGATCCCTCACAGCCACACTTCCTCACTTGCTGGCTCAGCGCCCAGCCCGCAGCCCAACATCCATTCAGCTCCAGACCCCCTTGGCCTGTGCTGCTGGTGACAGGAGCACAGAATTAAATCCATAATCACCTAAAGACTGGAGCCTGTACACAGAGAGAGGGATAAGAATTGTCGTTTCAAGGAAAGGCTTGGCAGAACCCCAAAGCTCAGCATATATTATCAGGGCAAGGAAAGTAAGTGAGGGGAAGAGATGATAACAGGATTACAAAAAGCATTAAGAGAAATAATCAGACTTGCTTCAAGTGCAGTTCTCAGGAGAACAAAAGGTCAGCAAGAGACAGTAGATAAGGTATAAACAATGGCTAGAAAATCATGCTGAAATGAGATAAACTCTCTTTCCAGTACCTAAAAGGGGCCTACAAGAGAGCTGGAGAGGGACTTTTCACAAGGGAGTGGAGTGATGGGGCAAGGGGAAGTGGCTTCAAGCTGAAACAGGGCAAGTTTAGATTAGATACTGAGAATAAATTCTTTGCTGTGAAGGTGGTGAGGTACTGACTGGTTGCTCAGAGAAGCTGTGGATGCCCTGTCCCTGGAAGTGTTCAGGGCCAGGCTGGACGGAGCTCTGAGCAACCTGGTCTAGTGAAAGGTGTCCCTCATGGCAGGAGTTTGGAATAAGATGATATTTAAGGTCACTTCCAACTCAGAGCATTCTGTGATTCTATGAAAACCGTATGAGTAGCCTGTATTAGTTCACAGAAAAGATGATGCTGTAGGTTAACATTATCTATACACTTTTTTTTTTTTTTAATAGAGATAAAAGAAACTAAGAATCTAACAGCCAGGCAATCAGAAACAGAAGGCCTCAGCAAGAAAAACACTCAACACATGCTTAAACTGTTCAAGTGATCACAGTGGCACTGATAAGGCCCTCACAGGCTTGAAGTTAGACCTAGTCCTTAAGTGCTTTATTGGATCAGAGCCTGGGGTACATGAAGATTAGCAGAACAGTGAGCTGAATGAATCATATCAGCACATGTGAAATAATCAGGCACATTAAGGAAAGGGCCTATGTTTTCTCCTCGACACAGCCTACATGTCAAAGGAGAGAATGGATTTGAATTTTGATATCAACTGCAACTGCTCAGATCAGGTGATGCTTAGGACAGAGGTATTTACTATTAAAATGTGAGTGCAACTGCTGCAGAAAATAAATGTATGTATCCTTTCTTTGTCACCAAACTGACTGAGCAGCTAAAGGGAATAGTTGGAGTTTACAGAAGGAGCTTAATCCACTACAGAAACAGAGTTACTGAAGCCTTTGGATTCCCACCACCTTCAAAATGTGCCTGGATGGCAGAGTGAAGCACGTGCATGGCTATAACTTCCACTGATCAAGTCTAACCCAAATAATAACAGAAACAAACCTCCTGCTCATTCACCCCATTTACAGTTGTTACATCTGAGTGTACCTCATTTAAATAGCACAGCCATTAAAAAAAATTTCAGATACAAGGTGACTTCAGAAAAATTAAATATTGGGAACTGTTAGGAACTACTGAAGAGGCTAAAAGCATATGAGCACCTACTTCTTGGGCTATTTACAACTGTTCAAGGCCAAAAGCTGATGGTGTACCAAGAAATTCTCTGCTGCTTCAAGGATTTCCTCCTCCTCATACATTCTTTTATTAAAGCCTGTAATTTACAGAGTAAATCAAAACGTTCGACTGTGAGCGCCACAGGTGAAGGTGAAAGTCAAGCTGTGTAACTTATGTTTTGTGCTTTGTCCTCTTTCTTCTGCATGGGAATAGAAATTCCCATCTGAAAATGCAGATCCTCGTTCCAGCATCTCTCATCCCACAGTCTTCAGTTTAGCCTCAGAAATAAAGATTTCTCTGGATTGAGTCTTAAATTGCCAAGTGCTCATGAAGCAGAAGAGGCAAATACTTTGATCTTCTACAACAAGAAAAAGTATCTTCTTTCTGCTCATCATATAACAATTGCCCTCCATGAGGCTGACAGTGACTTCTATGCTAGAAAAGAATAACTTTAAAAATTAATTACTAATTCCAGACTGAGACCACAGAAACTGTTATCCTAAAGAATGGAAATATTTTGATGCTTACAGGTATTCACTGTAAGACTCAAAATACAGACTTAAACAATTCCTCCACTTTTATAAATACAATATTGACTTGGGACAGGGGGTGTTAAGGCATGGGAGCACACATCACTGAGGATGGGAAAAGATTAAGAAAATTCCAGTATTTCAGGCTGATATTGCTACCTTTGAGGACAATAATGCAATTCCAGCCAAACCCTGTCATGAGACTTTAATGGTCTATACATCCTTAACTGCCTCAAACCGATGAGATGAGTCACCAGCAGGGATATATATAACATAGTAACTATTACTACACTACCACGCTGTTGCAATGCAACCCATAATATTTAAGACTCTCAGTTTCTCCAGCAGAATCTTCTTCACAGTTCAAAAATTTTCTTTATGAAGTATTAAAGGAAAAAAATTGTAAGAAAAAAAATCTATCTAAACAGAAGTCATGCTAGTTACCTTGCATTGTGAACATCAATGTAATTGCATATTCAGTTTTACTACATAATGGAGAATTGCTCATAATTTCAGTAGGAAAAAAATTCTCCATCACTTCCCACTTAAATAAACAGCATATTAAACAGCACTACTAGAGACTAAATACCCACTTCAGCTATCCCAAACATGCAGAGCTTTTCAGACTCACAACCCTAAATATGTGCCTATTTGTACCCTCAAGCACTCTCAGCACCTCCAAAAACATGCTTGACAATAGTACAGGAATATACAGAATTTGTGTGCATGTGGAAAGACCTGGATGAAGCCTGAATCCTTCTGACAAAGGCAGTCCTGCAAATCTATGCCTTTCCAAGCAGGAAAATGAGGAAACAAAGTAATGAACGGCACACACACACGTGTTTCCATGCTGACTTCCTTCCTGCCCCCCTTATCTCATAATAAACTACCCCCTAAATACATGGTCCTGCATGTATGGCCCTGCAATCTCTGCTGGTGCTGCTGCCTGTTCCTCTGCAGACACTCTGCAGCTAGAAACAGGGTTCTATCCAAGAGAAAACACAGAATTAGGGGATAAAAAATAAAAGCAGAGAGAATGAAATGACTTGCAAACAATACTTCAGTTATGGGGAAGAATACTGGAAAGTTTTTTGACTTTTTTTTGACTTTGGATATTTTGAAGGGAAACTAAACTGGAAGACAAATGAAAATGGAAATTTCACAGGAAGGATTTTGGTTTATAACATCGCACACAACAACTGGACTTTGCAGAGATAAGGTGCTGCACAGCACTTCTATTATGAATCCCAAATAAGAGGAGGTAACAACAGGATCCAGGTTAGTCCCTAGATTCTGGGGGTCATTCTCTCCCACTCTTCCCTAAGTAAAAACAGCATCCCAAAATATCCCCATCTGCATACACATAGCACGATCACCCTGCTGCTTCTGAGTGTACCAAACAGCAAGTGTAGAGAATGTCTACCTGCAACTAATCTGGCAGTTTGGATTGTCCAAGTGACACCACAAATGTCCTGGGAAATCAGGCTGCTGAATGCTGACCACACTTCCCATGGGTACAGTATGTATTCAGTACCCAGGGGGAGGGAATTGCTCACTGCCAGCTAAATATAACAGGGTCCATGCCCTCAGGGTGCACAAGTGGCATCACGAGCCCCCAGAGCACAGATAGGGACTGGAGAGGTCAAAATGAGGGTTAGGGTGACAGAATGAACTGAAAGCACACTTGTAATCCAGACAGATTTCACTTTGTTGCAAAATAGAAGTCACAATTACACCAGTACCAGAATGTAGTCATTTGCATCAACAAACAAGTTCTTGGCTTGGGAAAATATTAATTATTTTACCAGACCGAAAAAAAAAGTAATCTTCCAAACTTCTGATTTCCTCCAAACTCTTTCCTGAGATTATTTTTCTCTTGGGAAGTCTGCAGATGCGTTCCTAATTTTGTGTTGTTTCTCCATGCACTTTTCTTCTGTCTTCCAAATACTTCTCTTGATGAAGATTTAAGACAAACCCATTTTTTAAACTTCAGAAATTCCCAAAGCTTGCTGCAAAAACAGACTTTTACTTCATATCCCTGTCCTACCTATATTTGAACTATTCCAGTGTTAACACAGTCAACCAAAACGATCAACAAAGTACAAATCTCTGCCAAACAGTATCAGAGTTTCCTCTCACGTGAGCAACCAAATGTTAACATGGAAGTAATTAAAAACACCCTTAAAATAGAAACAGAAGCATGCAATGCAAATTGCCAGCTCACAGCACAATGAGGGGGAAATCTTTTCATCTTTCTTCAGTGATATTTTAAGCAATTGACACTTCCCTGCAGTCTCTATTCAGAATACAACTTTCAGAGTTTGTGTTGACCAGTATCTTTCTAATTACTTCAAAGAATAGCTTTGAGTTTTGCTCCTGACAAGGCAAAGCGTTCTTGGGTGGATTTGGAGCATTGTAAGCATTGTATTCTGGGCAAAACCATTCCATGACTTTTTCTATTAAGTATTATGGGACTCATCTGCAAAACACTTATTCTTCATCTGATCTTGCACCTGACAGCTGAGAGCATCTCCCTAGCAACCATCACTAACACACTTGCAGCCAAAGGATTGAAAAACATTGGTGAAACCCACAATAACCTCACACAGGAAATGCTATTTTGAAAATCCAGGGTGAAATACAGAGGAAATTTTGGGGCTATGGCATTCATCTACCTTGCTGAGGGGGTTTTGTTTGGCTGGGTTTGATTTTTTCTTTGGTCTATTAAGATCATCAGCAAAAACAAAGAAGGAGGAAACTCAAGACTATTCTTTAAGGAAGCACTTTTAGGAACTTGCAGGAAAACAATCAGGTACTGATAATCATGGGGGAAGCTTAACATCAAGGTCTTGGATCAGATTTAAAACAGTGGCATGTCTTTCCTTCTACAGGACAGCAAACAGAGTGGAGCCCCAGTCAAGCAGAACTGTAGGATCACCTCTCTAGTTCCTTTTGGCAGCTCTGAACAACACAGCTGGTCCCCACTACCTGTAAAAGCTGCAGTGCCAAGACCATACCAGACCAACTGCTGGAGTTAGCAGTGAATAAACTGATAGTTTTACATCACAGAAAGACATGAAGAAAAGCAAGGTTGATTCAAAAGTCCAGGAAACACCTGGAAATTATCATTCTGCTTCTGCTTTATATTCTCACCACTTTGAGAGGCAACAGATTGTAGTCAGGACTGGCAGGACTTGCTTTTAACACTATGGATATAAGTTAAAATCAAAGAGGGGGAAAAAACCCACCCCAATTTCTGCAAAAAAGACCAAGTTGGCTTGGAATTTTTTTTTTCACTGCCAAAGCAGTCAACTACTACTTGTTTACAGCTGCTTACCATTCTGGCTAGAATAAGCCAATCTGCAAAACAGTAATTCCTTTGTGGGCAAATTGTGGCCAAGATTCTGCTTCCTTACTCTCACTGCTGAGAATTACAGTGAAGCTTTAGTTCAAGTAGAGTCAAATGTATAACAGCTTCTGAGCTGCAAAGACTCTTTATAAAAGGAAACCCTACAGAGAATAAAAATATGCAATTTTCAGCTGTTTTCATTCATTTTCTCAGTAGGAGAAAAAACAAAGTCCCTGACTGACCTGCACATTTGGAATAATTACCATACACTTCGAAAATTTAAAGTCATCTGCTGAAGACAATTACATTGACTCCTACTTAGGATACCACTGAAGCCCCAAATCTCCTACTTCCCCATCATTTCCATTCTGTGTTAATTACTGAGGACATTTTAATACTGTCATTGCCACAGTCCAAAAGCACAGAGCACAACATGGCAGGTCACATACCAAGGCATTGACATCCTCAGTTTTGTAGATCAACATCCGTATCTCTTCTGGATCGCCACTGAAAATCGCCTGGACCAGTGGTGGCTGAAAGAGAAAACAGAAGCATTACAGGTTTGTTTCTTTTCTGTTTAAACTGAGAGCATTTTACTCCTGCTAACAGCTGCTAAAGCTGCCCAGAGACATGGTGTGACCCCAGTACCAAATGACAGGAGTATCTCATCAGTAAGAGCTATCAGTTTGCTTGAGGATAAACTGAACTCATGAGCATGTTTGTACCTATAATGAGCACGTGTGTGCACAAACAGGGACCCCCATTAGAATGGCAGCTTTTGCCAACAGCACACAATTAGCCCAGATGTTCTCCCTGGCATATAAGGGGAAAACTAATTACATCAGATAGTGCTGCATGCTTGCTCTTGGCACAGATTAATGGTCATGCAATACACATTTAGAAACAGAACATTATGCAGATAATGAATTTCTGGGCAATCACTAAACAACTTGTATTTTTTAACTGAATAAATACACAATGAGCACAGTTAATTTTAACCACCCAAGAAGCGAAATAATCATCTTATTGTCTCAAGTGTGTTATTATGCTATTATGAATGGGAAGGCAGAAATAAATAACCAGGCCCACAGGAGAAACAATGTGCCATGCTCGCTCCTCTCCAACGCTGGCTGGTGACTTCAGTCCTTCCGACCACCTTGGCAGCAAATATCTGACTGAGTAACCAAGCTGGCAGCACACTGAACTAAAAGAAGATAAACTGTGCTGCTGGAGACTCAGGAAAAGAAGGGGACAATTCACAAAGATCCCTATCCCATAAATCAAGTGGTTGAAACAGGCCCCACTTTCACCAGCACCCTCCTGAAGGCAGTGTGTGCCCCCCAGGTTTCACTCCTGGTTGCCTCATGGTCCTACTGGCAAAGAGGAGTTTGTGGTGCCCTGTAATCACCAGAATCTAAAATAATCGTGTAAAATGGCAGCATGCATGACTACTTAAGCACATAAAAACCACAACAGTTCTTGGGATTCTACAGAATTTAACTGTTTTGTAAACAGGCTATCTCGAAATTCACAAAACAGGCTGAAAGAACAACAACAAAAAACTCCCATTTTCTCCCTATGTTTTCTCATTCAAATGTGGAAAATACATTTCCAAGTTAATGGTGTCTATTTTAAGACATATTAATCCCTTATGTCCTTGAGAAAGATTCATACTGGAATTTCATTCTTGCCACTCCTCCAAAAGTGAAAAGGACTAAAGCAGCATCTTCCATCACAATTGTCTAAGTCTTACATATTGTAGTGGATGTTTGAAAAAAGAAAAAAAATTACATTTCACTTGAACCATTTAGCATGCTCACTTCCCAGCCATGTCAGAATGGGCAGAGAACATTCCCCAACAGAGGATGCAAACACCAGACCCAAATCTGTTCCCTTCTCTCCTAAAACTAACAGCCATGAAGAATCAGTGAATGTTTATGAAATTATGATGCTCGCACCAAAATATTTGCATTTCCTGTGCATTTATCATAATGTTTAAATGAAAAAAAAATTAACAGTAAAGCAGAGAACTCCTTAATTTCAAGGTGAATGGCAACACAATCCAGTAGCCAAGAAACAAATACCCCCAGCTTCTTAGATTATTCCCTGAACCCATTTTCAGGTATGTCCAGCACCCAATGAAAAGTATCAGACAGACTCTGGTGACATTTAAGGTGAGACCTCAGACAGAGGTAAGAGAAAAAACCTCACAATTCAAATCTATTAGATTAAAAAACCCCAAGAAAGTTCAAGTGCTGTTACAGGCAACATTTTTCTTTTAAAAAAGAGGGAGTAAAGCACCGTGCATCACTACATTAAAAAAAAGGGAAGTCTACAATAAGACACTTTGACCCTTCTTCTCTCTGCCAGAAATCTGAATCAGACACTTAGTTTTACAGGAAATGTTTGACCTTTCTAATTAGCATCAGCTACTTAATACAGAAAGCAGATTGAGAATAACATTGTGTTCTTTAGACCTGTAACACACAGGAGATCCTCATCTCAATTTTTGTCCACCATACCACGGTCACATCCACCTGCAGTTCCTCAGATCAAACCCCAGTGTTTATCATGCCTCTGAGGCAGGTTACAATTCCCACCACTGATACACATAACCTTTCCTGACAGGAGAAAGTTGCCATATACCCATTTCAAAGGCCTCATCCTTGAGACCTTTTCCCCCTATAAGATTTAGTTTTCATAAATCAATTACAATAAAATCTATCTCTGCTAGTTGTAGCAGCAAGAGACAGAGATAATGGAGAATGATCAGAGCCTGCAAACTGGAAAGAGGAGATAAAACCAGTACAGGTTTATACCATCTTGAGTCACTGCTGTGCAGCCTGCTCCAGCTGGCCATTTTTCTAATTCACTAGGTCATTATTTTACTCTATTTTCAAAGGTATTCATTTTGAAATGAGAGTGTATTATTGTTGAAGCAGTTTTATTACATACTGAGACCCATTTCTGTGTAAGATGTGCAGTCAAGCATAATGACCTACCCAGGAAATACATGTCAGAATTATGTTGCAGCTCAGTTTGAGGTCAGAGCTGAGAAGATGCATCCTCATCCATCAGCACAATGGGAAAAGTATTGCTCCATTCAGCAGCTGGCAAGGATGGAATGGGGCTTGTGCAGTTATATACACATTGATGATGGATGCCCAATGACCCAAACAGATTACTTTTTTGATCTTCAGTGATAACCATATTCATGCATCAATGACTTCAAACAACTTTTTTTTGTTTTTTAATTTTAATTCCTGAAGGGTAGATAATGATCCTTCCTAATTATCAAAGGATAACATATTTTTGGAAATAATTTCTAAAACTTGTGACATCATTAATGGATTCATTAACAGAAATATTTTGCTTTAAAAGTCTGCAAATTCAGAAATTTCTAAACTCTTATAATAAAGGGGAAAAAAAGCACAAGCACAGAACAGATTATATATAGCTATTATTAGAATTAAGCAAGGGTGCAGGGTTTTGGAATGATGAACAACTGTTTCATCAGCTCAGCTCTCTGTAGCTTCCAATTTCTTAAAGAGAATTTCAGTTGGGAGTGTTCGCATTTTTTTCTGAAAATAACCTCCAGCAGCTAACAAAACCCTTTCCATGTTACTTTTTCCACAGTTACTATGATAAGTATGAAACTTACCAACAAGTTTTATTAGAGGATTCTTTACTTTGTGCTGTAACAGGCATTTTAGTAAAAATAAAATTGTGTCTGCAAGACACCTTCCAGTGTTGCAACATATTCCTGTCTTTACTGAATGCAGAGCAGTAAGTTGGACTTCAACCCACCAGGTAAAATTAACTTGTTGAACTGAAGGCACAATGATTTTTTCAGCAACAGAATTTAAACCCACACAGAAGAATGTCCTGTGGCTCAGAGCCAACAAGCCATTCCAAGAGAAAACGTCTGACACTGGGAAATTCTCCTCCAGAGATCTGACTATTGCCAAGGGGCATTGGCAAGCCTCTGACTCCAGAGGAGATGAAGCATTAAGTGGACTGTCTCAAGTATCATTTGAATTACTATGTCCAAAGCAGGTGCTGCACCTCCTGGCAAACCACTTAGTATTTTTGTTGAGTAGCTAGTAACTGTGACAAATGCTGAACATCTTGTCTTGATTTTAGGTATCCTGACTCACTTAACCAGGTCTTATTTAAGCCAGATTTTTGTTTGACAGGAGGCAGAGGCAGACAGGGGAAGGATGATTGACTCTCATGCCCATTTGATCCCATAAACTACCATTTATTCCTGCAAGAGAAAAGAAGCTAGAATTTGATCCTTTATTAGTTCTAATTGCCTTACATCAAGTTCCTGGACTAAACACTTGGATATATTCATGTATTCATGTAACTAGCAAGGCAATGTAGCAAGACACACAATCATTTCAAAGTGGTATTGATTCTGACAGTGTTTTGCCAAACACCTTCTTTTTTTCTGAAGGTACTCCCACTAATTAAGGTTACAATGTTGTCTGCTATGTCACATCACATACATCTATTTCCTTCCATTGGCCAAAGCAAAAAGGCTACTCCTCTTCCTAATTTTAGATTAGGACTTTCTCTGTACATATAATAGCACATGAATATCTGAAATGCTGTTTTAATTTACAAGTCTGTATTAGTGAACAGCCATTAACTGGATTTCTCTTAACTCTTAGAGTGCATTTCCCTGATGCTTAGTATTTATACAGTTCCATGTACAGAAATTACTCAATACTGATAATTTTTAACAGGCTTTCTAGTCTATTTCCCTTGCATCAGGCATTAGCCATTAACTGTGTTTTAGGAATTAATTGCTGGGTAAATACAAAAAAGGTTTGCCCTTAGTTTGTTAATTCAAAGGGTGCAATCCTGTTGTAGGAACTTCTATATACACTTCTGACAGCAAAGTACTTTCACAGAGCTGATATTTGGAGAAGAATGCCCTTGGATGGCTGCTAAGAGGTGTTACATAGCAATTACAGATTTTTACTAAGAGACTCTTAAGGAATACTTGTCCAAGCTACTGAAAAGCTGGTGGAGAGAATCAAATCTGTAAATTGAGTGTACTGGTTCCCTGGAAGCACTGTGACAAACTAACAGCATTGTTAAGTGACCAAATGTACTTAGGACATTTATACTGAGCAGATCAATAAATACCCTATACACTACAACATTTCAAACACGGCAGAAAAAAATTCTTCAATTCATTTAATTCTATCTTATTATGTCCTTCCATTTATTGCAGACTAGCCCAGTGATTTAAGGACTGCACATCAATCCTCTGCAGCAAGGCCAGCATGCATGCCTACACATTGCTATTTATTTCAATTTGTTCCACTGTGTTTGAATGCTCAAGGACCAACAACTTACATGACACACAGAGGTATTCAAAAAAACACAAGTCAACACTCCCAAAACTAAAAAAGAACCTCTGTGTGACAGAGGCACTTCCAAGCTGAGAGATCTTTGTGTTGTTTTTAAGCCAGCATTTAAAGGATGCAACTGTGCTCTGACACTTTTCCTGGACCAATGGCTTTCTAACTTGCTGCCATGCTGTGCTTAAGTTGCTTAGAGGGATGTAATGGGCATTTCAGTTTTATTGCAAGAAGTGCTGGGTTTTCCTGTAATGCCCCCCATTTGTATCCATGTCATTTATATCAGCTTCTCCAAAGCCTCAGGCTGTGTTTGTCCTTCAGGCCATAAAAAAGGACTTCACGTCAACAGCACAGGGCACACAGGAGCAGTGGAGAATTGATCACTGCTTCATTTGCTGTTATGCTCTCCTGAGAAGAGGTTAAAAATTATATATAATTTCCAAATAGAACATATGTTTAGCTTCAAAAGCAACTTTTAACCTAACTTTTTAAAGAAAGAAGAACTGGAGGTGGGTGTCTGCATTTGCCTGCACAACACAAGCCCACAGCTGAAAGCCTCTTCCTCCAATGCTTTCATCAAATGATGAATGGCAACTTCATCAAAACATCAAAAAAAAAAATGCTCAGTGACCACATGGAAGATACCCCAGTGCACACCTGTGGCTCCCAGTATGGCCTAACCCTAAGGGACACACACTGAATGGCACCCAGGGCATCAGGAGAGGATGTTTGCAAGGACTGTCAGAGTGGTACAAACAACACTCAGGGTGCTTGGTACTTCTTCCCCTCTCAGAAAGGCAGAAGTGCTTCCTAAGTAATTGTTCACAAATGTCTGAATAATCCCGTAGGTAGTTCCACATAAGCATGCCCTCAGCCTTTCCCACAGTGGCTTCCCAAACAAAGACTTGAACATGTACAGAAATATTTGGTGCAGGATTAGTTGGAATGCAGTGACTCCAACAGGATCAGCAGACATTGCCATTGCTGGAGACATTACAAAAACCTGAGATTAATCACTGGTGTACACTGCCAACTACATGGCAATCACAAACAGCTACAGAAACAGAGCAGCTCCAACCTTACTCTGCTGGACAGGCAGGCAGCTGGTGCAGACTGCAAAGCCCAGGGACAGCATGGCCCAGGGGAGGACCTGCATCCCACCCCTCCAGCTGAATTCAGCTGGGTGTCTGGTATCCAGCATTGACCAGGTTCAGAGGCTGGAATTACAGCCTACCAAAACACCCTTCTGCATCTTCTGGATGGGAAAAATCACATCCTCAGCTTTAGGTGAACAAGTATATTTTCCAAAACTCCAAGTTCCCTAATGATGTACAATAGCTGGAATGAAGGAGGAAAGGAAAAGCATGATCACTGGAAAATGGTTGAAGTAGTAGCAGTAGAGCTGTCTGAAACAAGATTGTCTGATGATAAACTGACAAACACCTTCCATTAAGGATCTTGTTTTGAACATTGCTTACACTAGGTTTGGAAAAGAACAACCTGAACTGCCTC
>JANPWX010000056.1:1144035-1197636 GCA_024734555.1 Trochalopteron elliotii
AGGAGGAGGAAAGGAGGAGGAAAGGAGGAGGAAAGGAGGAAACAGCTTATTGAGGCAGCTGAAACTTTAACACAACATTCATTTAGTCAAACCTCCACAATACTTAAAAAGGAAAATATTCAGGATTGACCCTGCTTGTGCAATGCTGGACCCAGCCCGGTATTTCTGTTCGCACAATTTGTGATATGCCATTCTAGACAGTGCAAAACAAGCCTCTGGCAGATCTATTTCTGGTGTTAGCTTGGCTCCGGATTTTGGCTGCCTCCCATTTTTCATTAGGAAGCCTATCAGCTGCCCCAAGAATTGCTTATGTTTCCAGGTGAAGTGAAGGTTACATCCTGCCGTTCCTGGAATCCTGGAATTCCTCTGCACGCTGAAAGTGCTGCAAGTTGCCTATGTTTCATTGAACTTATCCATTAAAGGCACCAAAATAACTCTTGGCCTGTTAAATTTAGATCACTTCTAAAAAGGAAAAGAGCTCAGACTGTTTAATTCAGCTTGCCCAGTGTCCTTCCCTTCATTCTCATTACTGGAGGCTGTCCACCAGTCTTGATTTAAGTGCTAGGGCTTGGTTTTAGTTTTGGCATTTGGGATTGGGAGCTGGAGGGGTTTTTAAGTGCCTCCAGATCAGATCAGAAAATTACTTAATGAATACTGTCTTGAAGTTACATTAATCAAGTGGAGACAAAGACTCAGCACCATGCAGACTACTTGAAATAAGAAAGCATTTTTGAAGGAGACAAAAATAAACATAGTAACATAACATTTGTTACATGCACCAGCATTTGTTACCCATTTTAGTAGAAGAAAGTCTGTCACAGACAGCATAATAAGATTTATTGGAAAAACTACAAAGATTGAGGATAATTGATCTAATGGTACCCTGAATTCTCCTTGTCCTCCTGAATTTATTTGTTCAAAGTTTCTTGAGATTTTGATTTGATACAAACTGTGTTGTGTAATATCTCACAACAGACATATCAGCGACACCATTAAGTAACAGTCATGCTAATGGCAGTACCAAAAAAAGGATCCAATTCCTTTTATACGTTCTCAGCAGCATGTGCTGCACCACTTATCCATTTGAGCACTCCTTGTCATATCTGTATTTTGTTTCCCAGAGCTTTTGTCTTTTTTTTTTTCCCCCTCCCTCATAACCCATCAATCATTTAGTCAGAAGCAGGGAAGAAGTCCTGGCACCAAGGCAGTGTTTCTGAACAAGAGCAAAGCAGAGAGTAACATCTCTGGGGGCATAAATTCCAGCCAGTGTAAATCAGCTGAAGCCAACTCCCAAGGGAGAGGCCCTGTGCCATGTTACACCACTTACTTTCCAGAGGGCCCTGCACACTGTCCCCACCAGAAGCACAGCTGAGAGGTGGCCAAGGCAGCATGAGGTTATGAACCTCAAGAGAAATGAAACCACCAGCAGCAGAACAGAGCAACAGCAACTCCAGTGATGTATCTGCTCCTCGCTAGAGATTTCAGAATAAAGCAGTGAGGGGAGAAACTCATTTGAAAAACATCAACCCTGTCAAATGCTTCATTTCCTGCTCAGTTGTCTTCAAAATATTTCAAGCAATTTTTTTTAACCTATTATTTAGGTGTTAAATTCTAAACGAGAGAAAAAAAAAAGACAATTAAAACCAAATCTGTGTGGAGGGAGGAACACTGAGGGCTGAAGGGGTTCATGCAGCTGGTCAACTTAACCTGAGACATCTCCTCCATTCAGTGGCCCCACATCCTCTGGAGACTGCTGATATCCTGCCCACACCCAACTCCACCAGCAGCAGTGGCAATCAAGCAGAAAAAGGAAAAAAACGGAAATGCTGCAAGTTTATCTTCCTTCAGTTTATCACTTATGAAACCATGACTTACTCCTCTTCCTTGCCAAGGCAAGTGTGTGCAAGGGCTGCTACACACTACAGCTGGCTCAAAAAAGCCTTTCCATACTCCCCTTTCAGTGCAGCAGCACAGCAAGACCTGCCTTTCATCTGGCAGCCTGGGCACTCACCAGGACAAAGTAATAGTCCAGTCCATCTGTAATTAAGTGCTCTATTTGATATATGCAGCACGCATTGACACTCACCACAAATGCTAATAAAAACCCTTTCATTTTTAGAAAATTAGTCCTGATTTAAGGAACTATAAAGCAGCATCTGATCCTGTAAGATCTTCCTTGGTGAGATCAGGACTTCCGCTGGCTAACGGGGTCTGGTTTATATTACTGTACACACAAAGAAGGCAGCAATGAAACAGAGAGGGCCATAATAAATTTGCAGATACTTCAGAACTACAAGAGACTACACAAGGACGTTGGAGGGCAAGATCAGAATTTATAACCACCTTGACAAATTACACAAACAGCCAGGCTGGAGGAAGAGTAGGACACTGTTCAGTATGAGAACACAGCCTGCTTGTTACTGAGAAATCCAGGGTTGTTGCACAGCGGTTCTGTGTAAGAAAGTAAACTGCAGTCCCAAATTCTAACTGAATGTAACTGAACAATGTTCTGAAAGGAAGAGACTTAAAATAGGATTATGACTTGCAAAGCACACAGTGGTCCTTCCACAGTGCTCAGTACTGCTTAGGCTGGCTGGAGTGAGACATTTAGTTTAGGGCACCTCTTGACTTGAAGACTAAAATAGAGCTTTAAAATATGATTTGCAGGGAAAATCTAAACACATTGGTGCTGGTCTCAGTACATAGAAGACAATTTAAAGGAAACAGTAGAACTATTTGCAGTACTTAAAAGGTTGTTATTAAAAGAAATCATCTGTTTTCCACATCCAAGACATACAAAGCTTGCATGGCTGCATACAAGGAGGATGCATCTCTGCTCCATTAAGGGCAACACAAACCAGGACATTGCTTACCAATCTGGCTGAGTTACAAACTGAACTGCAAAAGACTGTATTTCAAAAATAGATCTAGTCCAACAATCATTGAAAGTCAAAGGTATTCTTTTCTGCAGACTTCAGTAGGCAAAGGATTGAACATATGAAAGCAAAGGAGGCCAAACAAAATTCACACACTGACGTGAAGATAAAGGTTCATGCAAAAAAGGTAAGCTACAGCAGAAATCAATGAAAATATACATTTCCAAAAGTTCAAGGGGAGTCTGATGCATTTGGGTAGAAGCACACTGAACACATGGCAGGACTCCAGCAGAATTTCAGATCCCATCTCATTCACTCACCAGAAGGTAATTTCAGCTATGGGGTTCATTTCACATGAGCTCACACACAGAGTTTCTGTTAAGGACAGATACATTTTGCAATCACAATCTCATGTGTTCCTGAACCTCATCCTCCTCTCAACAGTGACCTGCAACACTTCCAAGGTCCTGCTGTCATGGATACCTAAGCCAAGCCTCAGACAATAACACTCCTCCAGGATCATGAAAACAATGTTAGGGAGGGAGAAGACATTTTAGGGACTTGAGCAAAATCTGAATTATCTGATTTGTTCGGTCTTATCACTATATTTCAAGTGGATCTTGCTCAGGCTCCCCTGGTGTTGCACATCATACACACAGCCTCAGCACTACCAGTCTCCTACACACCACAGCACAGCTCATTCCTCTGGTCAGCAGCTGCCACCCCCACAGCCACCCTCCTGCCAGCTCCAGAAACACTCAGAAAATCTCCCAACTCACTTCTCCTACACAGCCAGAGTCAAATACACTTTAAATGACATTAAAGGCTAACATTGATGTTTCCTGATTTCTCTTAGAGGTCATGGAGCTCACAGTGCTCTTGAAGAGCACCACGGTCAGTTATTACTGTTTTGTAAAATACTAAAATCCTTTGCAGATTTTAGTCTCTGATATTTCCTTTCTGCATAGCTGATATAAAGTTCAGATTAAAAATGTTTAACTACTGAGGATGATGACAAGGTTATTTCCATTAATAGCAGAGTAACTATGTGTGAACATGAAGATCAGTTCATAACACCACTTCATCTCTTTCTTTACATTAGGCATGCTACAGTTGGCATGGACCTCTGCTCAATAACCAAAGCAGATGTTTTACCTCTGTTTTGAATCTGGAACAGATTAGCAAATTTAGTTTGATTCAACATATCCTGATAATATCCTCGTTCTCAACCTCAACCAAATTATCGAAGCTGACAGGGAGGGGAAAAAAAAAAAAATCCAGCTTTGCTGATGAGTGCAATGTAAGACAGCCAGGCCAAAGAAATTAAATGGAAATTTTAAAAGGTTTCAAAATTGTCTTCACTTCAGAAAACAATTCAGTGTCTTCAGAGTATGAAGCATCTGACTGTGACAAATCCAGCAGTGTCAAAATTACTTTGTACAGACACAAATTAAACAGAAAGATGAACTGGAGAGTTATAATGAGCTATTACACTCTTTCTTCCAACAAGTTACCCTTGCAAGTTATGAATAGCTTTGCCTGAGTACCCTCTGAAAAGCCTGCAAGATGTCTCTGAGAGCACTGTCACAGTTTTGAGACTCAGCGTGAGCCTTCCCTCCATCACGCTCAATCCCATGCATCAGAAACATCTCTGTACCTGAGAAAAGCTACCCTTGCATGTGCAGCACCAGCCAGAAGGGTAAGTGTGTGCATTGTCATCGGCTGAGGAAGTGGGGTGCAGATCTTCCTCACTCCATTTCTTCTCAAACAGCTTCCAGTCATGCTCACAATCTCTTGCTGAAACCCTTCAGCATTGAGAAGGAAGGCAAGACAGGGGCTCAGCATCCCAGCTCCCAGCACTGATTTTGTACATGCAACTGTCTCTCCATGCTTACTTTCAGTTCCTGTCACACAACCTGAGCAGTGAGGCTGGCAGTCAGAGACGGCCCAGCTATGTTAGAGACCTTCTCTCTGTCCATGCCACATCTAGACACACTGATCCCTCTGGTCTGGGATAACCACTGCCCAAATGGGGCTTCCTTTTCCAAAGAAAAAGGCTCAGCCTGGGGGAGCTCAGCCACAGAATGAGGGGTCCTGGCAAAGTCAAGGCAAGCCCCCCTTGTTCCTGAGCAGTCTCATTAGAGCCTCTTTGCAGCAGAGGAAGGCAAAGAATCATCCAGTGAACAAAAGGGAACAGAAGAGAGGGACAGGGCAGTCCACTTCAGATGACCCTCTGCAAAACAAAGTGCTCAGAAATACCATAAAAGGGGAAAAAAAAAAGACAGCTTTTACAAATGCCTTTTTAAGCCCAAACTGTAGTTGCCATCTGTAATCCAAACCCCATTTTTAATTTTGCTAGAGAGGCCATAGCTTATTAAGCCTGAAAATTAATTAGACTTGCATAGCTTAACATTTCAGCCTCTCATTTATTTTCTGCGAACTATTCCACTTCAATAGGGAAAAGTTTATTATTCAGTGTTGTTGTCATGCACCATGAGTCTGATACCAAAAAAAATGCTTGCAAAAAAGACCACCTAAGCCTGCTAAAAAATTAGTTGGGGCTTTTTTTAAACAGTTTTTATATTAAAAACCAACAAATCTCTATCTTGAGATTTAACACAGCCACTCAGTTCTTTTTTGAATATTCATGTATTAGTCTAGTCAAATTTAGCCCAGTAAATATGCAACCTTACTACAAAACCCCTTAATCAGCTAATACATGTAACTGCTGCTTGTCAGGGCAGCGGCAGTGTGCTTAACAGTCTTTTTGTCTGTGCTGTTAAGCAGGGCATTATTCTCTACCTCACTAAAGACAACAGCAGAAAGAGCTGCTGACAGCCTGATCAACTGCCTAATGAGATCCGGAAAGCTGAATTACAGTAACCTGGCTAAATGAAAAAGCCAAAACAAACCAGAGGATTTCCCAACCCACTTTGACTTTCCCGTTCTTTTGAGATTCCTTGGCCACCCACTTTGGCCACACCACTGTGGATGCCTGTGGTATTTGAACACTTCCTTCTGACAGGGAGTTTTTTGAGTCATGTTGCCCATCAGAGAGGAGGATGTTTGAGGAAGAGCTCAAGGAACATGTCTACACTGCCACTAGATATCCCAGATGACCTCTTGGAAAAGGGGATGTCTTTCTGGAATCTGCTAGTGGCTATGAACCCCATACATGAACTCAAGAAGAAGCAGGTGTAGACTTTATAGTTTTCATTCTAAATCCCATGTACACTACAAAACAGAGCCTGCAGAACCAAATTAGTAATGATCTCACTAATTTTCATAGATTTTTACAAGTGACTCAAGTAATGCATGAGGAGCTGAGAGCATCTAAGCAAAGCCCAGGCTTAGCCCTTCACTTACTCAACCTTTTTGCAAGGAACTGGTTTGGTAAACCACTGCCCTATTTTGCTGCATGGTTTAACCACTCTCAGGCTACCCTGCCCCCTCTGATCTGCTAAACAAAGCAAATCTCTCTGTGTCTCACAGCCTCCTCCTCTCAGTCCTTCAGAAGCTCTCGCCTGTTTTTCATGGCAATGATCCTAATTCAAGACCTGTAGGTCTCCTTCTCTGATGTCTTGTTTCACTGGTGGGTGCAGATCACCCCAGCACTTCAAAAAAAAAAAAAAAAAAAGAAAAGAAAAGAAAAGCACAGTCTTGCTGTGTCACAGACATTGGACTTTACAGAACAAGATAAACAAAATGCATTTAAGGGCCACCTAATGCTGTTCACATCTAAGTTGAGGGCAGACACTTTCAAACTAAGCTAAGAGACTGATAGCAATGCTTGGTGCTTTTCAAAAGCCCAAACATATGAAGCTGCATGATCTTTCCGAGGGATGGAAAAGTTTTCAGAGGGGTGGGAAAGGTTGTACCATCTCACCATCTTATGTCACCATGATTGCAAGGAGTTAAAAAAAAAAAAAAAAAAAAAAAACAAAAAAAAACAAAAAAAAACAACTGAAGGAGGAAACTAAAAAAAGGAAGCAGGCTGTTCCCAAAAGCCTGTACTGCTTTCACTGAGAGTTTTGCATGGGGAAGTCCAGGACTCTTCTGCTTGCAGCCACTCTATGTAGGGTCCAGAGTTCCTCCCCCTCTGGGGTAAGAGGAGCAGATGACAGTTTCTGTATGTTATCTGCAACCTCTCACAGACCAACTGAAACTACACCATGAATAGGGCCTGCCCAAAGGCAATTCAGTCCCAGTGCACTGAGCTAAAATGATGGCTGGCAGAGAGCTGTAAGCCACGGGGGAAACGGTGATGTTAATAAAAAAGGTGGATATATCTTTCTCCATCCCAGTCATATGTCTATACAGATTATTTCAGGTTCTTTAAACACAGGCAGAATCTCGAGGAAGTAACCAGAGAGAGGGGAGGGAAAAGCAGCAAATTAGTCCTGGTGAGGACAAGCCATCCCTGGCACCTGCCCTCCTGCTTTGAATTGGCCAGCTCTGTGGTCTGGACTTCAGATCTGCCTGGACCAAAACTGGGACTGCACTGGTCCTGCCCCTCCAGGCTTCAACAAGAAGTTGTTACCTACATGTCTTGAATAAGGTAACCTGGATTTTCAGCAGCCTCATTTATAATCTAATTCCAACTTCTAACTTGTAAGCTGGATATCTTGTAAAATTCAGAAGGTGAAATCCATACAGGCATAAGCAGCAGACAAAACACAGGAAATTTCTCATCTCTATTCATGCCATAGCAGTATGTAGACCAGGGGGCAGACTGCATGTGTCTGATGTATTCTAATTCTAGTTCCTGAACTAGAATTCTCACCACTTAAACTGTTTGGATCCTAAAAGCATTTTAAGTAATTTTATTTCTGTCTCTACAGGAAGGAAAAAAATAATAAAACATCTCCGAGTCATATTAAATATTTGAACAGAATTCTGCAAACCAAGAACAAGACATTTCTAATCTAGGTCATCTTATAAAGACATTAGTGTCACCATGCTAAATTTCTACTCTCCTGAGACAGAGCTGGCACTAGTTAACTTGCTACACTGACACAGATTCTGAGAAAAGCCCCCAGAAATATTTTAGGCTGATTTCTGTGAAGAAAGAAAAACACAAATCACATTTTTAAATGGCTGCACCCAGCCCCACCAGCCCGCTCAGTTTCAGATAATGGAACCACACAACACAGCTTGCCCTTTAGGAAGTAACAACTGGTAACATGCCAGCCTTTTTGCAGTTTTTCACTGAGTGCTATTTGACTCCAGCTTTCATTCAGCTTTCTGTACTAAGAGAGCACAAGTTGGCTGCAGTGCACTCTGAGTTTGCTATGCAGTGTTTAACTGAGATAAGGGGGGAAGTAATCATGGAGGACATCACCCACCAGCCTCCAGTCACACTCAGGCTGGATATTTGCAGTCACCTGCAATCCCAAGCCAAAACATCCTTTGCTGGGCAAATCCTGTTTTTCCATCTCCACAAACTGCTATGCCTTTCTTATTGACCACGTTTCTCTTCCAGCAAATAATACAGAATCACAGAATAATAGAATGGTTTGGATTGGAAGGGACTGAAAGATCACCTTGTTCCAAGGCCCCTGCCATAGGCAGGGGACACCTTTCACTAGACCAGGCTGCTCAGAGCAACATCCAGCCTGGCCCTGAACAGGGGATGGGGCATCCACAGCTTCTCTGAGCAACTCATGCCAGTGCCTCAGCACCCTCATAGTGAAGAATTACTTTACTGGATGGAAAACTCCTTCCTGCTAAGCTTTCTGAAGGCTAGGACAGCACAGGAGAGGAAGAGGCCTAGAAAGCTATGATTCTGTGGGAAAGAATCAATGTTGCTAAAGATAAGTCAGTATACAGGCATTAGCAGGTAAAGAGGAATAAATACTGTGTTACTTGTAGCTTTCCAAACACACAAGCTCTCTGAGCTGTGTCCTCTGCAGCTTCCCTCCTGGCTAATAATCTCAGAGACACAGGCTCCACCTGCCCAGAGCAATGCCACTTGAAAAAGATTTGTCCTTTTAGACCATTGAAGATTCCCTGGTACGGCAGCTTTAACTGGACAAATGAAGGACAGACTACTGGCTCATTGCAATAAGTTAGGGTTTTTTTAATTATGAAGAATTATATTTGGACAAAAGTAAAATAATCAGGTTTAGGGCTACTGAAAACCAAGTCCTGAAGTGCAGAGTGGAAGGAAAGCTCATCGTGTGTACAGACTGAAGTCAGACCTGTCCTGCCTAGAGAATGTGTACCCATTAATTATTATTTGTGCCAGCAGCACCAATACACTGTGACTCAGGACTGACAGTGAGATGCTCTCTTGCTGCTATCATTAAACATGACTCAGTTTGCATGCCTTTGTGAAGAGCTGTCACAAACATCAGCCTAAAAAAAAATAATTCATGGCCTGTCATGAAGGTGAAGCACGTTGTTCTTATTTTCCTAGAATAAGGACAATTCCCAGTGCTGTGCCTACAAGCCTCAACTGGAAATTCAGGAACAACATAATGAAAAGGAGATTAGGAAATTTATATATAAAAGATCACACAGCCTTAAAACATAAGCAAACTCTTAGAGCTGTCAAGGATGGATTTACAAAAACAATGGTATCCAGCACCCAGAATCATCACTTCACTTCAAACCACTCCACGGGGATTTTAAAAATGTGTTTCTAAAAAGTCAAGATTACGCCCTGAATTACAGTCTTCAAGTAATGCCTGTAGCTTGCCCTATGATGGTGATGTCTGCACACCTGTGCTTGGAGGTTATTTTAGAGTCTCTAATTTGCACTGTTTTCTAAAGAAGTCTACGAAATTTTGGTAAGAAATTTTATTCTCATAGTCAGAAAGCCAGTTCTCACATTCATTTCTCCTAATCATTTCTCAGAAATATTGCTGCTCAAACACCCTGACATGTTTAAAATGTAATTAAGATGTTCTGGAGACATGAACAAATGCCAAGTCTGTTTGCATGATGAGGGGAAAAACCCCCACTGAACAAGCTGGAGGTTCCAGAAGCCTCTAAGGGGTAACTTTCCTGGTTTACAGCAGATGGGAATTGTGTTACCTAAAGTCGATTAAAGCTGACAGGCAAGTGAAATGCTGCATTCACAAACTTCCACTAAGGTGACACTGACAACTACAATGAAATCCATAAATCAGAAGAAACAAGTACATTCATGCTTCTGCTATTTTGTTCTGCCAAAGCCATTGCATGTGTCTTAGACCATGTTTTATACTCAATATGTGCTACAGAAGCTGAGCAGAGGAGTTGGGAAGCATTTCCCCCCAAGATGTGCATCCCCAGGACTTGGCTCATCGAGGCACAGACAGATCCTGCTCTTACTTATGTCCACTGCTCATTTTGAAAAGTGACAAAAGTCATATTGGTGCTGGTAAATATGTCTGGTAAATGTGTGTGCCACTGCCTTCAAACTAAATAAAGCACTCACTGCCCTTTGTGGGCAAGGCAGCAGAAAACTGTCAGGACTGCACTGGCAAAAAAATACATCTACAAAGAATGGCAAATGTGCAGGTACTCTAAATACATCTAACACCAAAAATGACCCATGACTTGTTTCTTCCAGGCACAGACCTTCCAGCTTGAGCTACATGCTGCATACTGAAGATCCCCCTTGTAATAGTTCAGCATCTCAGTAGAAGCCTGAACTGCCACGTCCCCCTTTTCCAAACTGGGCCCCAGGGGCACCCACTTTGCAGCTAGAGATAAAAATATTATTTCATCCCCCAAAGCCCTTCATAAGGGCTGATCCCAACTTCACAGACCAAGAAACAAGCACAGAGAAGCATGTATAAAATTGTTATAGGACTCATTCTCCTTTCAGGTATTTTCAGATTTTATGCTTTCAACTTTTGCAAAGCACTGAAAATGTTTCTCCAATATTTTTTGTTGAGTGACAACATTATTAAATATCCTAAGTTAATTGGCATTTATAGAAGAAATGGTGATAAGATGTGTAAATGAACTCTCAGCACCTTAACAAATGGAATTACAAGAAGCTAGGAAAAAATGTTTGTGCTCTACTTGTCATCCTGTTCCACCCACAAAAGGCATCTACATTAACAGAGAACTTGGCATTCATAAACCTGTATGGCATCACAGCACTGGGGTCACAGCTGCATTCCCACCCTTCATTCAAAAGGCAAGAATTTCAAAATCCTTGCTTGCACTTGGTTGCTGTGATGACTTGTTCATTCTCACCCCCAGCTGTCCTCTTTCTCCTATGGAAGCAAAGGTTGAGACTGTGAATGTCAGTCCCAGTCCCTTTCCAAGGTAGGTGCCATAAAATCAAGTCAAGGCTGTATGAAAAATGCCACCTAAGCTCTGAATCTGGCTTCAAAAACAAAGATGCAAATGTACATACTTAGAACACTTCTCCTCAAAGGCTGTCCATCAGGGCACCAACTGGACACAAAGATTTCCCAAGGGAAAACACATCAGTGACTGAAAAGCATATCCATATCAATGAAGCAGAATCCACCATAGGGGAGTTTCACAGCTCAGGCACTCAGAGTAGAAAAGGAGGATGAGGGACAGGGAACTCCAGGCTGTTCAGGCACCTCATCCTACACAGACACAGAGCATCCCAGTTACATCAGAGGAACTGAAGGGAGCCAAGAGCCCAGCTGGGTTAATCACAGCTGATCAAAAACCAGGAGAGAAGACCCTGGCACTGAGGAAACAAAGATGAATTGTTTCAGGGAATCTTCATGCACACACAGTTTCTCCTGCCAAGGTAGTACTTTATTTCTGTTACCCTCTTCTGGACTCCTGGGCCACCACTGCTTGTCCCCACACTGGCCTGTGCTTTGAAACCCCAGCCTGAGGGAGAGATGAGTAGCCCAAGCACTTGTCTTCCCTTCCTTCCTAAGCAGCTGGCATTAGTCATGAAATAGCCCCAGTGAAGAAACTGGATCAGTGATTGTTTCCTTTCTAGCACTGCTGTCTCATACCACACCAGAAATCCCACCAATCCACTCACTCACACAGATGGCACAATAATGACTGTAGTGATGGGGGACAATTCTCCTCCCTGCACCTTCCCCCCATGGGACTGGTGGAGGGGAGACAGACAAACAGAAGGAAGGAAGGAATTCTACCATGCTAGAGGTACAGAAGATGAAAAGCATTGTACAAAGTACAAAGCAGAAGAAATGCATTCTGACTTTAATATCCAAAACCTTTTAACCTTAAGATGTTTTTTATAACTGTATCTCACAGAGCCATGGATTCCAGGCTCAGAGTGTAGCTCTGGAAGCAGTACATTGTACACACACAGTTTGGTCACCAGCACAGGTCCAACATGAGCCTGGCTGTAAGCATCATTGCACTGCCAGTGCTGATCCCTGAAAGCCATCCCAAGCAGCAGCCTCCCTCTGACATGGGATTCACTGATAAAGTCCCTCTGTAGGAGAAGAAGGGTTAACTAATCTCTTTAAAGAACTATAATTAGTCCAACAGGAAAGTAAATTCTGTCTTCCTGATTCAGGGACAGTGAGTGCCAAGAAGTCTGAGCACACATGCAGAGGGGGCAGATATGCACAGCTTCCAAAAGTAAGTCTGCTCTGACACTTGAATTTATACGAGGGACACAGGCTGATTTGGTTTTAATAATCTTGTTTATAAAGTATAATCCTTTACTGGTTTTTGTTTGCTTTGTTTTTTAAATCTGTCTAGGAAAACCAAACTATGCCATACCCGACTCTTCTGCATCAGTGCTGCTTGAATTTTAAATGCAGACGATTCGTTCTTTTTCCTTTTTCAAAGGCCAAGGAACTCTAGTATTATGCAATTACAATAAATGCATTCTAAATAAGATCTTCAAAAATTAGCAGTTACTGTAGTTGTTATATACAGCTTGCTCTGTAGCTCTGGTTGACTAAAACATTAAAATGCCATACTGGATGAGTTTTACAATGTTTTTTTTTCTCCACCCATGTAAATTTAATTTCATTTATCAGTTCAGCCTCAAGTCAGGAGTTTAATATTTAGTTCCTATATTTAATTACATTTCCTTTTCATTATACCCTTTTCCAAATAAATGTTTAATCAGGGTGTTCACTGTAACATAAAAATTACTGGAGTGAAAAGAATGAAGTAGTAATGTTCTCATGCTTATACACAACATAGTATGTTAAATTCTAGAAGGTTGATTTAAAAAGGGCAATGATGTCACTGAATTAAGGACTCAATAATAAGCCCTCAAGGAGAAAATGAGATAAATAGTGGTAAAAATGAACAACCAGAAGATGAAACCATCATACCTTTTAGAGAGTATCAGGGAGCCATTCATGCTTTAACAAGATGCAATAAAAGCAAAATAATAAACTGAAGTTCAGTGCATGCCAACTTCACCCATATGACACCAGTGACTATTTAATGTGCCGGGTCTGGAGGTGGAATCACCAGTCCACATAACAGCAGTATCAGCAACATTACCTGGCCTCATCCCTTGTGCACCAGCTCAGAGACTAGAAGTCTAGACTTTGTTATTCCAGTATAAAAGCTACAGTTCTTCATCACCCCAAACCCTTCTGTTCCATAAGAGTGCAGGGAAGGACTAAAACGTGGTTTTGACAATGACTGTCAAGCTGAGTGATAACAATCATTGCTCCTGCTGTCGTCACTGTTACCCATCTTTCACTTTGCCTTTGCCCACTGTGAATAACTTGGTTTTCTGTGATTATTCAAACCAAAACTTGCTATGGACCGAAAATCTTGCTTACTAGAAAAGAGGCAGTTTTACTGTAAAACCTGCTGCATAAAAATTGTATCTTTCCTATGTATTTCCAGGTAGTAATTCCTGGTTATGGCTGTCTCTCCCCTAGTTTTGTCTGGTTTGTAGTTCTGCTTTCTGCGCCTCTTTTTCTTTGCCTTAGTCACTGGTGAGGCCATTTCTTCCTGCAGAAATTACTCATTTTTAATGGACACCATCAGTCTTCTGTAACTGCCTTTGCTTATTGTGAGCAGACCAAACTTCTAAAGCTTCTTTTTTCGAGGCCTTGTAGAGACATGTTGTTCATCAAACCCTATCTACAGAGGAAGTTTCTTTTTAAACTAGGCAGGAGGTAGCTGCTTTGCTTCATAAAGCATGAGTTATTGCTAAGATTTTTCACTTCTTTTTTTTCCCCATTTACTGTCAAGTAGTTTTTAGACATTTAAACTTGATACAGCAATATAAATCCTCTGAAAATATATAACATTACCTGGATTTTTGGACAAGGCTTCTCTAGAAAATGCTGAAAGTTTTTGTTATCCATCAGCATCCTCCATTTAGTAGCTAAAGAATGCAAAGCTTCAATTCTTTCTACCTTGTCTTCTGTGCTTTCCAGAAATTAAAGCAGAGAGCCTTACCACCCTAAACTGGGAGCTGTCAGATCACAGTCACACAAACTGAGGCTGTTATGAAAGTTCAGTCACCTTAACTTTCATGGACTTGAAAAGATAAAGAGTGAAACCTCCAATTTAGGAACTGCCTCTGTTCTGGAAATTTGAACTGCCAGAGTGTTTCAGCTTTTTTTTCCAGGTCAAAAACTCACTCTGTCTTAGGGCTCTGGCAAGCCATGGTGGGGGAGAGCTGTGACAGCCTGAGGTGCTGATGTCCCCAAGCACCCACTCTGCACCTCCCCAGCAGCAGAGGCACCAGAACAAGGCCCATGCCACATCTGCAGCACAGCAAAGCTGTCCTGGGAGAAGGGACAGCCCCACTTCCCCCAAACCTGCTCTGTAGCCACCAGTTCCCCTACAGACTCCTCTGACACCCATGAGGGTGGCAGAAAACAGTTCTGGGGAGCTGAATCCTACTCTCCAGGAGGCAGTGAGTATTTTTCTGCTGGTTTGAGTCTCGGCAGCTCAATGAGCAGCCCAGCACGTGCTAGCAGTGATGGGCAGGGTGAGGTAGGAGTGCAGGGCAAGGAGCAAGCAAGGGCCCAGGCCCATCCCTTCCAGCACATCAGTGCACTGCTCATGTGAACCCTGACTGGCCCCTCAGTCAGGCTGTGCCAGCAGGGACAAGCTTTTGCTCCAGTGACAACAGCACTGGCAAGCCATCCCTTCTGTTCTCACCCGTTTTGGGGCAAAATCCACCAGAAAAATGTTCAAGGGAAGCCATGAACCTATAGCTGAAAGGGAGGAAATCCTTACACTGCAATCAAATCTGCCAGAACTTGTCCATCAGAGCCCTTACATGGGCAAAAAAAAAATTCCTCTCTTGCAAGGGTTCAACCCAGTTAAAATGAGTGTTGAGAAAAACTGAAGAACATAGAGTGCTTCAAATGCCCCGTGCTGGATTGCTGTTAAGGCTTTCAAAATCAACACTGAGGTTCACTGACAACTTTGCACTCACAGTGTAGCTTTGAAAAAGGGGAAACACTTTGGCCAGGAAGCTAAAATATTTTCACAGACTAAGATCCAACAGAAAGTAGGTTTAAGGACTCTGCTTTCTTAAAAAACAACAACATTTTCTTACTTTGATTGCTTAAAAAAACTCTGCCATATATGGATGCAAATTATATACAGATTTCTTCTAAAGATAACCTCAAGTACCTGGAAGAATTAAAGCCCTAAGTATGACTGCGGACCTAGTTCAGGGCTGTCTGGGACAACTCTGGGACAACATTTCTTTTCTCTGATTATCTCATTTTCTTCCATGTCAGCAAATCCCTCAACTTCTCTTGAGATCTCCAAAAAGGTTAAAGGGAAAGAAGTCAGGAGAAAGATATGCAAACAGGAAAAAAAAAAAAAGAAAAGAAAGCAACCTTAAAAAAAGCAAGCAGTAGTAGTACCTGCAAAGGACACACATCTCATGGAGGTAAAAGTCCCAGCCCACTAAACTTTAGCTTCAATAGGCTTCACAGTTTAACCCCAAAGAGAAAAATATCCAGCATATATGGCTTGAAAGGTAATAAAACCCCTGAGTGGCAGTGTGCATTTTCTTCTCCGTAAAGGCATGAAGTCTGGACAAAATAAAGCACATGAAGTGCATTTTTGTAAGTAGTGAAAATCAGTTTCCATAAAGTTACTAGGAAGGCACAAGACAGATGTTACAAGACACTGAGCTCTTCCCTGTCAGAACATCCAGCTTGCATCCAGCCCACATAAATGACAGACAAATCTATCACATGAGGGTTACCCAGTGACCTGGATCAGCATTCATACTCCTAAAAAGAACATCCCTTCACAGATAATTCAAACCAAAACAGAGCTTAATTTATTAGAAAAGCAAAACATGGAAAATGAAAAACAACAAGGGTGCTGTCTCTGCATGCTTGTAACCAATATAAACCATGTCTAGATGCAAGCATCTCATGTTTAGGTGACTTTGCAGCCCAAGACCACACAGCTGGCATTGGTCCCAAGCACTAATCTCATTTTCAAGAAATGACAATTACTGCTACACACTAGTGCAGTTATCTTACTTGGTAGCTAAATTTAACCTGATTTCCCCAATATGAAATAGCTAAATAAATAAAGCAGCAGAGAAGAGAGCAGCAGAATGAGGAAAAAGTAAGTTTTTATGTACAGAAAAGATGGTTCCTATTTACTCATCTCTTACAAACACTCCAAGAATATGCTCTGCTGAGCATTAAAATGCTGTAAGGCACTGAAGACAATAATCTCTTATGTATGAAACATTCAGCTGAGGGAGAAAGAAAAACAGTTTTGCTGATGTGACTGCATAAATGAAAACATCCTAGTAAAGACTAGGAGGAATTGAAGAATTTTAAATGGTTTTGCTGGGGGTTTACTTTTGATTTTAGTCTGTGCAGTTCACTCTACAAACTAAAATACAGCAGCACTAAATGTGGGAGGCCAAAAGAGAAAGTTTAAAATCAGAAATCCTCCACATGCCTTGGGCTGACATGTTAACAGAAATTTCTCATGAAAGCAGGATATCACATAAATATTGTATTTCAAATGTTGATATATGTGTATGTGGATATGCACTGTGTATGTTCACCCCATTCCATAAAATCATCCTAGCCCAGACAGCTGAGATAAAGACAATAATGGAGTAGGATTAACCTACAGGAAAAATCTTCACTTTTACTTTACAGAAACATGTTATTCCTCCTCAAAAATTTACACTTCACAGCCCAGAACTGTCATTTACTGCTGGGCCAAGAAAAACTCTTGTGCTCATCAGCCCCTGAGGTCTTTAATGTTTTATTTGGATGCTTTTCAGAGCTGGAGGAAAACCCCTGGGATAACTGGTAGAAAAACCAACTGAGACAAAGGAACTGTGCTCAGGAATGCCAGCAAACTGCAAGGGTACCAGAAGATGTGCAACAGAAGCTAGACACAACAATACAGAGATCTCTGCTGTTGAGTCTCACACACTTACCCAGCACCTTTGCACTGTTTGCATATGCCGGGTATGTCAGGCATCCATCCCCCTGAGTCTCCCTTAGGTAATCCACCTCTGCAGACAGCTCAGACTGCAACAACTTCTTTCAAACTTGCCGAGGACTTGCATGCCAGATACCGAAGTTTCTCTGCAAATTACCCTTGTGAGTACCCAAGCTGAACAAGATTTTAGACCTGAACCAACAGCAAATTCTGCCCTGAAAGCATTGTGACAATAAACCCATCAGCTCTGGGCCTCAGGGTGCACGTGTTGGTTGACTGAGGAAGATCAGATGAAAAGCCAATGCCAACAGAGCTGTGACTCACAGCACTCACTTCAGCCAAGACAGTCCTGACAAAAACATCACAGGACCAGAAAGAGCAAGTAATCCTCGCTCATCACACCAAATAAAACATAACAGACACAGAGATCTTACACTTTTTAAAAGAGCACAAGACTGCCGTGTGAGCATGTGATGCTAATTACTCTATTTCAAGAACCCTTCAGAGTAACGGACAGAAGGGAGACAGGAGAGAGACAGAGAGTAATTAAAGATTCATAATTAATATTTTTAACCAAAAGAGTGCTCAGTTGCAAGTCTGAGCCTCTCCAGGGCTGCTGGGGCTCCTCAGCAGGGGTTGCCGGGGCTGAGCTCAGGCGGCCAGAGCTCCAGAGCAGCACGGGCAGGGGCAGCGGGGCCCTGCGGGACAGCGAGTCTCCGGGCCGGCCCACAGAGCGGGACCGGGAGCCTGGCACACGGCCTGCGCCGCCCGCCACCACAGCCATTACAGTGCATCCCTGGCAAAGCTCCTGCAGCCACGGAAAGACAGCAGGCAAATTAACTCAGGTTTAATAAACACTGTAGGGTAAACATGATTTCAGATAGACACCAAATATAAATACCCAGGGGTTTTTTTAAAGACACAGTTAACTTCTAGACAACAGCATTCGGATCTTAAAGCCATGAGGTCTCCCACAGCTTTTCCTTAGGTCTATCTAAGAGGTCTGAGGAGGAGGTTTTTTTCCTCCCCTGTTTCAAACACAGGATCACAATGTCTCAGATGACACTAGAACAAAATGAAAGTAGGGGTAGGTGTATTACTGAAGGCAGGTATCTGTTACAGCCCCGCCAGCAAGTATCCTTTGCACCAGATAACCTTTCAGTCAAGACAAACACCATAACCAGGGAGTGTTTGTAGGGTCAGGATACAAGCAGAAACTCAAACAGAGAGTTAGGAAAACGTCACTCCCCTGTAAGAGTGCTGCCAAGAGCACCCAGCCACACGATGGGCCTAAACTGCACAAATCAGAAGGATAAACACGTTTTCAAGTTGCCCGGATGATGAACAATTTCTAATGCTTTTGCTTGCTTGGAACCTTGCTATTTTGGCATTGCAAAATATTCACAAAGACTCTCAGACAGAAAAAAAAATTAATAAATGTAACCAGAAGAGAAAAGCGTATTAGGACACCTAATTGTCACGTAGTCTTTAGAGAATAAGAGACAGTCTCTTCTAAATAGATAGCAAGAAATTATGAAAATGCAGCATCTGAAGAAATAGCAAGGTAAACCTCAGCTTATGAATTTGGCTCACATCCTAGATTTCATTAATATGTTATAGGAAAAAACATTCTGATCCTTAAACCATGTCTCAAAATCATCAGCAATTTAATCTTTTGTGCAACACTGTCAGGATCCTCCACTCATGCAAGTGCTGCTCTCAGAAGGCAGTAACTTTAATCCCTTGATTTTGACAGTTTGGCAGTAGAAAATTCCTGCTATAAATTACATTTGCTGTAACAGACAGTTTGTGCTGCTCCAGCCCAAAGTTTCTCCCCAGCATGTTGCTGGCAAGGTAACAAAAATGCATCCACTACTCAGTTTAATGCTTCTTTTAGAGTGGCAGGATGAACTGCAAAAGGTGACATCTCAGAAGGTTTTGATGAAACAAATATCAAAGAAAGCAGCCAAACACACAACAAACTAACACAAACCGTATCAAAAGGTAGAAAGTAGTACAGAGAGACAACCTATCCACTTTTCTCCAAAGTCCTGTTTTGATGGGTGTAGATAGGAACTAGCAATCTATTTCACAGAACAGTTTGGTTTGAAGGCATTGTTAAAGGTTTCTAGTACAACCCTCCTGCAGGGATATCCTCAACTACATCAGGTTGCTCAGAGCCCGGTCCAGCCTAACCTTGAATGTTACCAGGGATCAGGTGTGTACCACCTTTCCAAGCAACCTTTCAGAGTCCAAGCAACCACCTCCATTACAAAAAACCTTACACCTTACATCCTTACACCTAATCTAAACTGACCCTGTTTCAGTTTAAAACCATTACCCTCTGTCCTATAACAACAGGCCCCAAAGGGCTTTCTGGAAGGGAATTGCAGTGCAAGAGGCTGACATCCAAATAAGTCTCATTTAAAGTAAGCCTAAACTCTGGAGACAAGGAGGGAATAAATCATCTGAGTAACGTAGGGCCAAAGATAAATGCCAGGACATTTCATAGGATAACAGTCAAAATATATACAAATATTAAAAAACCCCCACATGAATTCTCCATGAGACGGAACAACAAGAGATAAAGGAGGCCACAGGAAATACTGGTCTTGCTTCCAAACAGCATGGACACAGGCTGGGCAGAACGGAACCATAACATCCTCACACACTCCTGGAGTCTGTGCTAAGCAAAGCCCTAAGATGAAGACTTTGCAGAGAAGAATCATGAACAGCAAAGAGACCAGTTCTATAGTATCTGCTGACAAAATCACACCTACAGGACCTATTTACCTTGAGCTGGTGAATGAATCAGTGAGAAGTACAAACTATGGATCCCCCTGCAACAGTCAAATTAACATTAAAAATTATGAATACCCTGCAGGGAGTTTCCACTCTGCACATGCTTCCCAATTACTTTACAGCACCCACATTTCAGCACAGAGCAGTAAAAAGACAAGAGGGCTCTGTCCCAGCTCACATTCCTATTAACACATGACAAGTCTGAAGATTTCAAATTCCTGTCAGGTGTTCATCCATGAATCCACCCACCTGCATTCCTACAAAAATATCCAAGAACATCCAGAGCATTAGGCTGGCATCTGAACACTCCCATAAACACTGTGTCAAAATGAAAGCTTTTGCCTTGTTAGCTTTGGCCAAAATGATGTTAGCAGAGTATCTCACTGTTTGACCCAAAACTGAATCCAGGACACTACCATTACCAGAACAAGCAGATTAGTTTTTCATATTCACAGATGCACAAAAATCTTGACAGGTATAAAGAACAGAAAAACATTTTTGTGTAAAAGAAAGGTGACAAGATAAGATTGATCAGATCAGTGAAGGAAATTCACCAACCCATACAGCAACACTTGTATTTGTTATCTGTCACAGTTATCAGACACCTTGACAGTTGCTCTTTGCCATTAAGCAGCAAGACAGTATTTCATGAAGGGAAAATGCTGACAATGATGAGATCTTGCTGGGTGATAAATAAGTAAGATGTGGCTAACGTGGCTGAGGCAGAGGCTCTCCAAGGGCACAGTGCTCAGCAAAGCCACCTTGAGTGTAGCCTTGCTGTTCTCCTGCCCTGAGACCCTTTCTGTCACACGTGCTTCACCAAGTCCACATTCATGTTTCTCTTCCCACGTCTTCCTGAAAGAAGAACCTAATCCTGTATTGGTAGAGACAGGCTGTTATTATTATCCACAGGAAAAACAAAAGATACTCATCTTATCTGAGGCTCAGCACAAACAATGGGTAAGGAGAGGGGAAGCAGAGACCACACTGCAGTGCTGCCATTCTCTGCAGCCTTACAAATGCCAAAGGTCTAAGAGCCTTGCCCCCTTTCTGCAGGCAAGGAAACACAGAGGTGAGGGTGGGACACTGTCCCAGGAAGGGCAAAGGCAGAGCCCACCACCCACAGCAGGATCTCCAGGCAGCACTGCCTGTACAACCCAGGGTTATCTCAAGCAGTGCTTCTGAGACAGAGATCAGCATCTGAATGAATCATGGCTTCCCTCACATAAAAAGGAGAAAACTAAAAATGCTTCCCATTCCACAGGTGAGCAATTTCAGCCACACCACACTCAGATGATTTCAGCTACAGGGACACCGTGTAGTCAGATACAGCCCAGCCCAGATCCAAGTTAATTGCTTCCTCAGACGTGGCCAAGAGAAGCAGTGCTGTCAGGGATGTTTACAGCACCCTCAGGGACCTACATTAGGACAGAGGCACTTGCCATGGCAGGCAACAGAGTGAGAGCTCCCTGCCACCCTGCCTGTCCCAAAACACACACTCCTCCCCAGGGAATAATGAACGTGTCCTGCTGGGAGAAGCTCTTGTGGTGCTTTGTATTTGGATGCCAGCTGGCACAGTAACAGCCTAATTCATGATGAGGGCACCATACAACAAACTGTCCATATTCCTTTGTCTGTTTTCCCTAAAAAGAAAGAAAAATCTATTGCTTTCTCTACAAAATAAAATGAAAAAAATCAAGCAAACTATGTTTATACAGACTTTTGTGCAGGAACTACTAGCTAGGACATTATTTCAAAAGCGAGACAAAATCATTGATGTAGATCCTTGCTTGACAACTGTTTCACTTATTTCATTCTAAATAAACCAGAAACACAAAAGTTCTTGTTGAAATACAAAGTTTCTTGTTGATTCTGAGGTGATGGAGAGAGGACTTATAGGACAACAGAAATCTTTTTTGAAAGGCCACAGGGAAGAACAATATGTTAGTGTCAGGCTAGAATGCAGTCCACAAATCTAATGGGAAATATGGGTCTCTAGAAGTTCAATTGCTCAGTAAGCTCCAGCTGCATGAAGAAAATGTTCAAGATAAACAAAACAATTTTCCAAGTCAGATTCATGAGTCGGCTCCATTGCTTCTTTATGCTGGAAAACAGCAGTAGGAAAGATGGACTCATTTCTAAATGTTTTGCCACCACCTCTTGCTTGACAGCACAGAACCACTTTTCAGAGGCAGCCATTTCAGACCCAAAACAAAATTAGATGTGCTGTAGCCAGTATTTTTATTTTCTTCTGAAGGTCTTCAAGTTGCTTCCTTTCAGTGCAGCTTGGCTGGCATAAAAGGAAGGATATGCTGCAACACAGTCACATCTACTTGCAATTATCTGTTTGCTTCAAAATACTAGCAAAACATCTTGGGTGGAGGAAGGAGGTGACAAATCATCTGAAGGGTGGCAAGAGGAGGATGAGAATTTCCATTACAAACTACTTGTTAGGTAGTCCCACCCCAAAAACGTCATGATGCTATACTAGGATGTGAGAAAAGAAAGCTCATGGTTTGTGTGTGTCAAATTGCAAGAGTAGCATTTGCATTATTTCAGGGCAGGCTCACATCCAAAACCTGCATGAACACCATCAACTTCTGAACTCCCCACAAGTGACCCTTGAATTTCAGTCCAGCTTGAACAGAACCTTAGATAAGAGCTTTCTTCAGATATTGGAGAAGTCTTTAACAAACATTTTCACACACCATAATCTTTCTTTCTTTCAGTCCCAGCTATGGAAATGGGCCAGGAAAAGGTACAAAGTAGTTTTTCAAGTATTTTTTTACTCTGGTACATACTCTATTAAAAACCCTCACAGTTCTAAGAGGGTCTAGAACAAATACATGATTTGACTGGTAGATTATATAACCATAAAATATTTAAGGATAAGAGCACTGACATTCATCAAAAGACTTAAAACGAGAGACTCAAGTCAGGCAGTCTGCTTCACAGAGGGCACAATTTGCTGTCTGGATCTGTAACCTACTTCAGAAAAACTGTGAAAACCTATCCTTCATTTTTCCAGATGAAGTAGTTTTTTTGATAGAATTTACTACTTAGGAAAAACTATTTTGAGCATACAGATTATGTTACACACAAAGTAACCTATACCTGAATCCTGTTAAACCAATTTTTTAATAAATTGAAGCCTACCACTACATCACCTGATGACATCTATTTCTTTTTCCTTCAGAAACTGAAATCATAGTCTGAAACTGAATTTCAGACTCTGTCTCTCTTTTAGTGTTCATGCACGAATTAAAAAAAAAAAAAAAAAAAAAAGGCAAAAAAAAAGCAAAAAAAAAAGCTGCTGTTAAATTTTAAAATTTCATTGAGTAATGCCAGGGTAGATTCCAGCTCAGTAAACAGTTACCAGGGAATGCAAAGACATGTTCACAAATTCCCTCAGCAGATCCAGCAAGCCAAACAGATGTCTGCAGGTCTCCATTGACAAAGACGAAACAAAACAAAGCAAAAAAGTAGTAAATTAAGCTGTGCTTAACTTGATTATACGTAGCAAAAAAGCATGGGTATTTCCTCTACCAAAAATATCAGGCATTCTGATAAACAGCAAGCACTGGCAAGTAGCCAAAAAACGCATTGTAAACAGCAAGAGCATTTTTCACTACCAAAAGACAACAGTGAAATGAGTTGGACTCCGGGAACCCAGCTGTGAAATGATTTTTACAGAAGCATATTCATGGATTTTTAAGTTTATAATTTCAAACATGCACATAGGAAGAGGTTAATGTTCTTCTCTTTCTTCCCTTCAGAGGTCATGAAGTAGGCAAAAATAAAGCACTCTTTGATACTATCACAGCCTACAAGGAGAGGCTGTTTGACAGTATGAAGCTGTCTGCAGAAAGACTAATTTTCTTAAAGCAAATCCAAAAGTCTTCCATGAACTCTTCACATAATAAACATCTATTTCACATTTTTCAAGATAAAATCTGAGGAAAAAAATCATTGCTCCAAAGTTTATAAGCCCTCGAATGCCTGTGTTAAATAAGCATTAATCAATGTTTCAAGTTGAACATGAAAAAACATTTTAAGAAAATGCAGCTTTGTAGCCTTTGCAGATAAATGTGCTTGGGTTTGTGCTTGGGTCTTTTCCCTCTCCCAACATACACATGAGATTTAAAATTACTGCTGGGATGTAAAAGAAGTCTCTAAACCAGCATCTTGTTGTCTTGCAACATATTCTGAGAAAAAAGGAAACGTTTCAATATAAAAAGAAATGATGCGTCAAGATGTAACTGTGTTTACTACATTTTCCATAAAGTTTAAGCTTTTCCACAGCAAAATCTCATGCTACATAAAGTTTCCATCAGTTCCTGCTCCAAACACTGTCCACACTCTCTCAATGACATCTCACACACATTCATTCCTATCTATCCCTACTGCACAGCAGAGAAAACAAGGACCTGGACAACTGCAGGTCACAGGAGGACTGTGAAGAGCTGAACTATGAGACTCTATGTTATCCACTATATCTATGTTATCTCCACTATCTATGTTACCCACTCTATGGCAGAGCCAAAAATAATTCTGCATTTCAGTGAGACACCACCACGAGAAGAGATAGCACTCAATTCCCCTGCAAGTAACGGGGTGTTATCTAACAGGGTCAGTATTTCAAACTGGGGATTGCAAACACACTGCTGGCTTGGTTTTTTCCACTTCCTCCCCCTTTTGCTGTGGCTGACAGTGGCTGTGGGAAGTGTGTGCACACTGCACAGAGCGCTGCCCCCACCCCAGAACAAGCCCAGCACACCCCGTGCCAGGCTGCCAGGTCTGCAGAGTGCCCATGTCACAGCTGAATGGCCCAGGGTTCATGGCCATCCAAAGGTCATGGGCTCGGCTTCAGCCCTCCCAAATCACATCAGTAAACACAGGAGAGCAAAACAAAGACCAGGAGGTCTCTCCAGGAGGCAGGCAGAAACCAAAATACGGCACAGGTTTGGGTTTTATCCCTTGCTTATCGAAAGAAATTCCTCCCCACAGCCCTCTTCCTTCACCTCTAGTCCTTGGGCAGCTTCATTTAGTTGATGCCTGGGAAATGGGCTTCATTCAGCACCTTAAAATCTGCTTGCTCAGATTGCTCCTTCAGGCACTGGCAAACTTTTTTACTAATAAGCACTTGCCTGTTAAGCTGAAGATGGAAATACTTATAAACTGAATTACATACCTAATACCTCACTGGTTAAGCTTGTTTTCATTAACATGTGGAAGAAAGGCTAGGTAGCAGCTTGGTGTTTTTGCATGTTTCTGTGCAGGCTGTGCAGCTCTGCTGGGAGAGCAGGGGAGGATTACCCACAGCCCTGAGCACCTCTGGCCACCAGTGACCTTCACAGTGCAGGAGGAGAGATGGAGCAAGGCACCACAGCCTGGGGAGAGCAGTGGAGTGTTCACCATGACAACCAGCACGAGGAGGTTTCTACCTGATGAAAGATTAATGCCAATGCAACTGTAGTGGCCATTTACTTACTGTGTTTTTACTCACTAGCACTTTAAAGAGAAATAGGAATCACAAGGGGAGGGGAGAAGAGAAGAAAGGAAGGGATGGACAAGAAAGAGCTCAGGTCTGTTTGCAGGAAAAAGAAAAAAACACAACTCTGTTCTGGTGAAAGAAAAAAAAAATAGAGGAGTTATTTAAACGTCTGTGTGCATTCATCTCCACACAGCAAGCAAGGACTCCCAACAATTCCCTAGGCAATACAAGTCTACAAATTGCATGTGTGCTTTGAAGCAAGCACTGAGTTTACAAGGCAGACGGAAAACATCTTCAAAGTCTCAAATGAAAGGCTTGAGTTTTCCAGAGTTAAAGGAAAGTAAACATGCATGAAGAAGTCAACTTTTTTTCTGGAAGCCATGCCTTTTCCCTTTTGCAATTAAAAAAAGGATCAATATTTTTGAAATATGAATAAATACTCACATAAGGCCTGTAATACTAGGATCACAACAACAACAACACCAACAACAACATTAATGGAGCTGGCATTTAAACAAGAATGGGCAGAACTCATTTGCCATTTCCTTGTATTTAAACCAAACAGATGGAAGGGCAGCATCTCACCTTAAAATACAGAAGTAAAACAGTATCAAAGTAGTCATTAACAACAAAGTAGCCTCAAGAATGACAATTAGGCAATCAGGACTAAAAAGACTGAACTGCAAAATTTGGAGTTGTATTATTTATTATTTTTAGGGATTTAAATTATTATTAGAGTTAATTTCAGCTTTGGCTAATTATTTTGAAGGCATTTGAAACCAGCCAATTCTACTGAATGTTGCTGAGAGTTCATTGTCAATTGACCTCATACAGGAAGGAAACAATGAAGTATCTGTCCCTCAGTAAGTATGTTAACCTTTAACATCCACAGTGTGACCCTCCTCCTCCTAGCACAATGAAGGGGGATCAAAAAACTGGACAGGGCTTCTGAAGAGCAACAATTAACACAGCAGAGCACAGAGCAGCTGCACAAACACCATATCCCACCTCATCACTCCCATACACTTTCTGTGTCTGCTGCACCGCTCTCACCTCACCACAGACAGATCCTTTGCCCACACAGAGCCAATTATGAGTTTCTGAGTCACTAAGAAATGATCCCAAGCAGAATTTACCCTGTAGCTTTCTGCTGGGGTGGAGACTTGGCTTCTCTTCCAACATGGACAGAGGCAGACAGTTTTGAAAACTGCCAGCAATTACTGGGATCCTTTCACTGTGCTTCCTTAGGTCAAGAAATTTGCTGTATCTAGAAGTCAAAACTTAACCAACAACACGTGCAACACCTCATACATGTACATATATTTTATATACACACATATATGTGCTACATGTATCACAAACATATTTCCAAAAATATCTCCAAAGCTAGATTTCAGGCCTTAGACAAACTCAAACAATTGGAGCATATGAGAAAACTTTAGTGGATGGGAAGATCATCCACCATCTGTGTTCTTTCAGCATCCTTGCACCCTTCTCACAGTTTCAGAACCTGACACCTACTAGGATTAGAAGTGGATCCAATGCCATCAGATGTTTCTTATGCTCTTTAATCCAGGAGGGTTTTTGCAGGGAAGAGCAGGGGCAGTTTGCTGGGGACAGGCTGTTTGGGGTTTCTTCTGTCAAGTCTCTTCTGGGACTTGATGTCACACAAGAGAGGGGTAAGGATGGCTGAAGAGAGAGTCTGAGGTATAAAGCACTGTCATGTCCTGAGAGGTAGAAAAAGGCAGTTGAACCAGAAAAATGTGGGTTTCTGACAAGAAAACTATGATTCTGTTAAAACAAGCAAACTGTGTTTACCACACATACAGCATTCTTAAGGCTTTATTAACACTCTCTGGTATTCAACTTGGATCAGATTGGTGAGACATTTCAGCTGAGTATCTTATCCTTCTGATATTTAAACTGCAAAGACAATTGGAAAAAACAGCTGCAGTCAACTATTACAAATAAATACCTTATTGTAAAATAAAATCATATACACCCTTTTCCTGTGTAAAAAGTACATTCTTGCACTAAGTATTCAAAGTAACAGATCTTGTTCTACCATAACATCCAGCAGTGGATCAAGGATCCCATCATTCTGTATGGCTATTGCATCACAGCAGAGCAAGGACAGCATAGTACAGGGTATATATAGTATACAATATTCCAGGGAAAATTATATATAATAGTTTCACTACATCACTGGCATAACATATCATGACCATGCCAGAAAAACTAGCTTGGGCTGTGCCAGTGTCAGTGCTGCTGTTAAACAGGCAGGGAGGAGCAGCTCTGTGGGTGCTTTGGGCACTCAGGCTCCCTCCTCAGTCAGAGAGCAGCCAGTTCTGCACCAGACACTCCCAGCCCTCACTGGCTACAGGGCAAGACCCACAGACTGTCCTTAGGGCTGCCATCCCCTAAGAGCAGACTCAGGTTTTATGTGCCTTTTTAAAGAAGTCACGGCTCCCTGACCAGCATTCCTTCTGCAGACACAGAAGGACACACAACATCAGACACACAGCATCAAACTCTCCTGAGGCTGATGCAGGGAAATCCAAACATTAGCAAAATTCACTGCATTTCCATAAATCTCCCACTAAGGTTTTTTTGGTTTTTTTTTCTGAGAACAGCAGCTGAACCACTGTGAAACTCAGGTACCATGCAAAGCCACTGAAATGCACCTTCTGTTAATGTGTGTTCCCAGAAACCCAAAGGCACTTTTCACAATTATTCTTAAACAAGCATAGCAGCATAACTAACTCATTTTATATCCTGTGCTGTTTAAACCTAAGGCTATTGGTAAAGGCCAAATTGCTACATCAGGAAAAAATTACAGAAGACACAGCACTTTTAACATCTATGCACCTGCTGAACTTCAATAACAAGGCAAGCCCTGCTTATATACATATAAAAATTTCAGAGATTGGCATGACTAACATGAATGAATACATTCACTGGGATGCACCAGGAGAGAAAGAGGAACTGTGCTATTTTGTCTGGGATAGCTTTAATTACCAGCTTGCTCCAAAAAGCAGTGACAGAAATGCAAACCACCTGGTTTGGCTGGATGCCTGCTTTGCAGGGCACTTGACCCCAGGACTTCCTGAGCTCCCTGCCATACTGGATCTCCAACAACAGCCTGGATGAGTAACAACCCACCAGCACTGACAGGCAGCACCAGGGTTACAAACAACTTCCTCTGCTGAGACATCTCCTGCTGTAATTACAGCTGAGGTGAGCAGCAGGGGCAGGGCATGCCAGCACCCTGTGTTCAGCACCACTTACCCTGTGTGCATCCATTAGCTATCCCTGACCAATCCTGCTCCTCTACCTTTCCCCTCAAGTAACCCCAAAAGTCTCTAGCACAATGCCAAGCAAAGGAAAAAAATATATTGGGAAGTGGAGCAAAACAAGATTGTCTTACTGAGGTTTCTGGTTTACCTACAGGCTTCTTGCTCATCTTCAAGAACAGAAACCAGCAGAGCTTCCAGCCACAACAGCCAGGCAGCTTAACAACAGCAACCTCCAAACAAGCAAGGTAAAATCAAATTAACAGCTTTGATGTCTGCAGCAGACCCTGCCCAAGCTTTTGGTCAGCAGCCTCCACCTTCCCCCATCGTGGCTCATCATCTCCTTTCTGCATCATCACCTCTCGCTGCTCCCAAGCTTCCAGACTGTAAATTACCTGCTTGCACTAGCTGCACTCTTGCTTGGCTCAAAAAGGATCAGACAAATAGGTCAGTGCAGAAGTGCATCAGTAAAGTATCATATAAAATGTGTGGAAAGAACAACAAAGAGGTTTCCCCATGGCCTGCAGTGCAGGTACATAATAAAAAAGAGTGCAAACATAGCAGAACTTCAACCACCAACCCCATGATCCCACTGAAGGTAGTGGCCATACAGGCATGAAGTCCATGTAGGTACAGAAGGGACAGTCTTCTTAGGAGCCAGGTGGAGTCACTGTCCCAAGGTAGAAGCAATCTGCAGACACACAAACTGTTCTGGAAAATTAAAATATATTTGCAGTGACAATTCAGCCTTAATACCTCTTTTTAAAAGCCACTGAAAGCTGGTCGGGGATATTTTTTTTGTATAGTTTTTTGGTGTTGATTTTTTTTTTAATCTTTATGCCTCATGAAAATGAAGCTACAAGCACACTCTAGTATAAACAATAATTGGGCAGTACCATTGTTGTTTAATGAGCCCTAATAAATCTGGAGAAGAGACTCACAAAGAGAGTATTTCTCCTACTTCTGAAGGGTTCACCAGGTGCTTCACAGCCATGGTCAGTAACTTTCATTATTCCCTGTGCTAGAGAGAGAACTCCACTTTGCCAAATTTATTTGGGAAAAAGAAGGTGGAAGCAGCTTTAATTATATAATTGTTAGACCGTAGCATGGAACAGATTGACCTGCCAGACCTTCAACTATCCAACTAACTCTGTCTGCCAAGTTTAGAACTAGGTATCTTCCAGTTTTTCTTGTGAAAGTCACAATTTTCTCCCATACTATTACAATCCCTTTTTTTATTACAGTGATGTAATTAGAGCTCCATGCTCTTGCACAAATATAGTCTATTTTGTTCGAGCAAGATCTCGAAATACAATTGAAGTTCTAGGAGTGGGTGCAGACAATTTGTTTTGATAATGTTTCCTGTTTATAACAATCCTAAATTTCACTGCATGGAGAAATAAGATCATCATTAAGGCATGGAAGGAGGGAAGTAGGATGTTTATAGCATCCAATTCGTTTTACCTGAGCTTAGAGACTTCATCACTTGGCAAACCTTGAAAAATTCAATCTGCAAGAGCACACAGAAAATGCAGAGAGGACTGAAAAGTCTCTGCACAGATTAAAAGCATCACTCATTCTTCAAACCTCATCTTGTAAGCATCCTCTGAACAAGGAAAAGAAGAGAAAGTTGAGAAGTTTTAGGAGGGAGAACTCACACTCTGAACACATTCGAAATTTCTTACAGGCTAAAGAAGTAGTTTCAAAAATTTACCTCAACAGAAAACAAGTATTTGAAAGCTATGCTATACCATCACAATTCTATAACAATGCCTGAAACCTAGACTGACTTCCATCCTCAATCCAGAAGACAGAGGTTAGCTTCTACCTGCCAAAATTAATCACATTCTCAGAGGTCAGTCAGATCAAAGGTGGGATCTCACAACAATTTAGAACAGGGAAGACAGAGGACACAATTAAAAAAAGCTCATCACTTGAACAAAGCATTCATGAATTGTCTGAATTGTCAAGAATTTCCCAGATAAAAAGCCTCAACTTGTGCAGCTTAGTTTGTGACTCCCATCTGATTGACAGAAGAGGAGACAGCAGGAGACACTAAAAGTAGTTTTCAATTCAACTGGAATAACAATGAGTGGGGTTAAGCACAGAGTCTCACTCACTTTCACCAACTTAATGTCAAATCCAGGCCAATGCTTCTCCTGCCAGACATTAACCCACATTATATCATCCAGTTCTTTCATTATTAAAGAGGCACAGCAAAAGAAATCATGGACAAACACTGCTACGCTGCCTTATCTTTGGGGCCCTGACTGCTGCCCACATGGTCTGTTTGCCTTTGTATGGAAAATTTCCAAAACCTACCCACATAAGCTGTCTTGTGAGAAAGCACAGAAGTCAACCTTGCTCCTCGAACACAATCCCTTTCTGTCTTCCCAACCCTGCTTGCTTTGAACTAGCAACACATTTGAGAATAAACGTCTGCAGCTCTTAACTTCACGCATCGTTATTTCAGTGTGGGACCAGCAAGGTCTGTTCCACTCCTGAGCTTCTTGGGCTGCTGGTGGGAATGTCCCACTGACTAGAAATAATGGGATGGTTCCCCTCAAGAGAGGGCAGGGAGAATTGGTGGCAGTGGGTAGGGAAGCAGGGCCTGGACCCATTCCTGGTCAGTAGTTCAGTGATGAACACATTCCACCAAGTCAGTCTAAGGCTTTCCACTGCATTTTGCCAGGGCCTAAAGAAAGCAGTAAAACCCTCTCAATGTCACAGTTTAGGGAAGAAACAAAGGTTATGTCAACAGGCACAGAAGCCATAGGAACTAGTGAGACAGCTCATATAAGAGTTGATTTAAGATGTTGTAATTTTGTTTTCTAAATCAGAAATACAATACAACCTTCAAAAGAAGGCAAGCTTAAGCGTCTATTCATACTTTGATGTGTGACAACTTGCTCACACTATTATTCTCTGTAGAAAATTTCCAGTCTCTGTTTCTGTTCTATCTTTTGTTGTACTAGTCCTGGCATTACTCCAGCTGTATTTTGACATGCATAGTGTCATATTAAACACTGCATTTTGAAAGCAGCTTCAAAATCTTTTCCATTTGCAGCAGAAGCACAACACATTATTACACTTGAGAGTTGTAACTCTCCAACTGGATCAGTTAGGAGAGACTTTAGTCTCAGCTTACCAGTATTTCATGTAGGTGCATATGCTGTTTACAATATTCTTCATTCTTAAAGATAACATTAGCTGTCACATGAGGTACTTGTATGCTGTATTTCAATTTTGTACAGTGTACTACATAACATAAAATTATTGCTGCTCAGTATATGCCTAGATCTGCTTACAGTTCTTTTAAACCTACCTTGCTAAAACTACACAACCTAAACATGTACCTTTTTACTTCAATAATGTGGAAGTCAGTAGACAGGAATTTTCACTGCTCCTGCTGAACACTGGGCTTCTCATTCTTCTTCTGAATTAGTACCTGTCCATCTAGAAAAACAGGCAGCTGTCACTTTATCATCTTTATTTGCACATCTAGGCAACCAGGCCAGAATGCCGTGCAGCGTGTCAGGTTAGCACATATTGAAGGTCATTTCCAGCTGAACAAAGGCAACCAAAACCCTCTACCATATTGTATTCCCTGAGATTGTCACAGAAAATTAGGTAATGCTAATACACCAGGAATAGCCACATAGATCTGATTTCATGGACCACTGATCCCTCAAAACTAGAAATGATGGTGGTATATAAAAACCTATTTATATAAAATTGTCTGTCACAGTGCAGAATACCTCAATTACAGAATGTCCTTGCTATTAAGTGCAGCAAACTGATATGCAGCTTACATGTAATTGAAGACAGCAGATTCATTTAAACTTGCAGCTAACATCATGAGCGTGACATGAAGAAATTGTATTTTTACTAATTACAAAATCAGTAAAACACTCCTTAGTGTCTAAAATAACGCAGTTAACAGATAACTAGTTGGCAGCTATATTGTGTTCTCCCCTTTCTTATAATATTTAGACTTAAATAATTTCATCTTCACATTACAGATTCAGATAGAGCAGATTCTTGCAAGTACAACTCTTATTGGGAGGAAAAGAAATCCCTGAATTTAGCCACTAATAACAAATTAAACTGAATCTTATTATCATATACAAAAAGGAGCACTTTATAGATTTGAACCAGGTATACAGAATAGAAAGGACAGCACATGTCAGTTCCAGTCCTGTCCTTCAGGAAGAACTGGCATTGTTTGTGACAGCTGTCAAATATACTGGTACCAGAATAAAGCTATTCACAGGGATTTTAGAGGGATATGGTTGGCAAAAAGACAACTGTGTAACAGCTGAAAACATCATTGAAGAGATCAGGACAGAAGGCAAGAATCAAGAAGTACTTAGAAACTAATAGAACTGCCATTCCCACGAAAGATTAGACAGAAAATAAGAATATTTCACATACATAGTAAACGTTATTTACCAAAGGAATACCCTTTTCTCATGTCCTCCAAAATGCCCAATGCATGGACTCACCAGGAGGATAACAAACACAGCAAAGCTCATCACATTAAAGCAAGAGACAGACAATTCCTGAACCTGTGCCATGTGATACACCCCCATGATTTTCCATTCCATTCCTTCCAGCAACAGCCTGAAAACCACTCTGGTTGCAGGCTGTTTCAGCAGCCACAAAAAAAGACAGACTCAACCACAAGTGAAAGATTGTGTTCAGAGTTTATTTTTTTCCTTCTGGCAAGGGTAAAAGCTGGTGCAATGGCCCAGCAGGAGCTGTTTGACACAGCAGTGGAGGACACCTTGATGACAGCCATGGCACCAGCGTGGACATACCTGGTGCACAGGGAGCAAAACACCTGTGGCTTGGGAAGGAGAAGCAGCCCATTTGGATGTAGGCACCATGCAGGCTCAAGACACATTCAATTTCAACAGTCTATTTCAGCAATCCCAGCATTAACACCTAACTTAAAGACAAAGTTAGAAATAAGGGATGATCTTCCAAAATTCTAAATACAATCTGTGTTAAATTACTCATCTGGATTAATACTTCAGTATGAAACCTCTAAGAGATGCTCCACCAGCACAGTGATTCCAGCCCAAGGAGCTCATGCCAACAGACACATATGAAACACAAACAAGGCTGTCTCTTGATTCCCAGGATCAGGAGCCAACATCCAAGGGGGAAATGCTAGTCTGCTCAAGGTAATGGCAATGTGCCCATAAATTTTGGTGGAGCCAAGCTTTTATGTCTGCTCATCTAAAAGGTAGTTCCTGAATGACAATAATATTTGTCATTATTATTGAAGACAACTAATATAAATCCAGGAAGCTGTGCTGGGAATTAGAAATGCCAGGAAGGTTTCATTAAGGTATTTTGTGAGAGGTTAATTAAGCAAGTGACATTCAGAGAAACTGCTTAACAACCACAGAAGAGATAATTCTGCTTATCCCACAAGGAAACAACCATATTTTAAGGCAGTTCTGCAGGGCTGCTGTCTCTGCCAGCAGAAGATAAATGCATTTCTTCTGCTTGCTGCACATTTCTTCTGAACCTGCACATACTGTATAAACAGATTTTAGAGCAACAACACATATGCAGAGAGTTAATACCAGGCCTGCAAAACAGATGGCCCCACAAGCCATTACTTTGTCCTGCCATGTCATCTTCACCTTGCAGTGTGAAACAGGAATCAAGGAAAATGAGCCATGAATGTCTTTCAGAAGACCAATATTCCCCATAACTTGTTCCTCCAAATCAAAAGGAGCCTCTGCATGCTCTGACAGCGTGCCAGGCCAGCTGGTCTCAGAAATCCCAGAACAGCACATGTTAAGGCTCAGGTTATTCCATGGAGCAGTTCAGACCAACATGCTCATTAGCAGTCCAGGATGCAGCACCACTGCTCAGGTGGGCACAGCCTGGGCCAAGGGGCTGGCATCAAGGCTGCTCTGCAAGTCATTTCCTTTGCTGGCTGCCAGGGTCACAATCAAGCTTAAATTTACATACAAGTGCCCAATGTTTGCCAAAGATACTGTGCAAACTAAAATACTGTCACCTTTTCAACACAGCCTTCAGGGGGAAAATAATTGTGATTTAAAGCAGAGGGAAGACAGACTTTATCAGAAATAAAACAGATAGGACCAATTAAAGTGAAATCACACAGCTGTAAGGCATCTTGCTCCAGCAGCTATGTTGGAACATCACTCAGTTTTGGGAGATCCTTTGGCAGGCAGTGCTTGAGCTAGCAGAGGGAACTGATCCTCATTTCCCTGGCTCCTAGGGACTAGGGAGCAGGAGCCCTGGCTGGTTTGGGACAGCCAATTTCAGATAATCCAGGTCTTCTATGCACTTCTATGCACTGTTCACAGAAATTCCTGCAATGACATAATAAAACTCACAGGCCTGTCACTATTTTAGTCCTAACTTCTTTTATTACAGCACTCAGGAATTGAATTTTTAATTTATATCTGTATATTGAACACATTCCTGAACATTCAATAACACTTACCTTTTAAAGACAGGATATGGCTTTATTGCTGTTTTAAGCCACACACCCAAATAAATTCCTTTTAATAAAATAGTCAACATTTTTAGAAACCAAATTGCAGCTATAAATGTAGGTGCCTTCTAATAGCATGACAGAGTGCTTCACACACAGATTTTAGCACCAGATACTTCAAAGCCAGACAGAATACAAAATACAAGGCACAGTATTTTATATACATTTTTATCCATGATACAGAATGACTTTTGATGAAGAATTTCTCTGCTGAAATGGTTTCAACCAGGAAACAGGAGAAACTATCTGGAAGTTTCACTGTTCACAAAGCATTTGGGTGTAAAATCATCCCTGGCACGTGTGCAGTCACACAAAGCATTCCTCATTTAACAAGAAATACCTGGCTCTGCCTCGCCAGACCTTCTGTCTGGGTGCTGGTTTTAGGGACATGTGTTGGGCTGATCCCCCTGGCCACAGCAGCCTGCCCACAGCCCATCTGCAGAGGCCCCCTCTCTCTACAGAAAGCCTGCAAGGCAGCAACAGGGCCAAGTGCATTAGCCAAGCAAAATCACAGCTGGCAGAAAATAAGGTACAAAATAGCACCAGAAGACAAGAATACAGCAGGAGAAAAATTCAAAGAAAGTAAACAGATGAAAATAATTATAGGACAATTCCAGGGACAGTCTTTGGGTGGTTTACAAGGAAGCAAGACACAGTTCAGGAAGAGAAAAGCAAAGGCAGCCAAAGGGTCTCAGCTACTCTGATAACAAGGAGAGAAGTGTCACAGGGGATCAACACACTGTATTTAATAACCATTTGGAGCCAGGATGAGGTGGGAAAGATGGTGTTAAGTTTTTTATGAAAGATTCAAGCATTGGCAACACAAAGACAATAACTCCAAATGGTGAATTCTGACTTTAACAAGCTCTGGAAGAATACAGTAAGAGAGGAGGAACAGTGGGTTGACCTCGGCCAGGCAGCCCCAGAACTGCAGACACTGGTGTCACTGGTTGCAATGGAAGCTTGCAATGGAAGGGAGGTCAGGGCCTCCTTGAACATTAGGGAAGTGTGGCTGCTTGTGTGCAAACCTACACCTTTACAAAACCAGACAGGACATTCACGCTACACTCACGGGGAGAAGGAAGAGCAATGCCGAAGACTCTGTGTTGGAACAGCACAGTCACTGAAAAGACAATTCCTAATATATGCACAAGGAAATGCTGTGAGCATGAGGTCTGCACTGCTTCTGCCCAATGGAAACACAGCAGTGCATCGTTCCTGTTCTCTACTCCAGTCCCCCCAGGAGATCCCTCTGTTTGGAACAAGCACCTGCAGTGGTTTCATTAGGAACGGACTGGAATGGGAAAGAGATCAACAAACTCAAACGCTTTTAAGAATGCATTAAATCTGTCTGTGAGACCCAGCCAACCCACTGAGGTAAAGGTAATGCTTACAGTGTGGTTTGAGAGCATGGAGTTCAAAAAGAACTGGCATCAGCCACAGAGAGCTCCTACCTTATCACAAAGGCTTCTCAAATCACAAAATAACCTGTCCCAGGTATTTGAGGCACGCGGAAATCACGTTCCCTACTGCTCCTCTCCTCATCTAACTTATCCTTTGTTTTCAAGATTAGATTTAATTCTCTTCACCTTGAAGGCCTCTCAAGTAATTACAGTGTATGTACTACATTCATGAGAAACAAGTAAATGTACCCTGAAATCTGCTGTGTATAGGCATCTGTTCTCTTAACTGTCCTAAATCACTGTTCCTTTCAGATGGAATTTATTATAAAGTTAGAAAGGAGCCAAATATATTAAACCTTTAAAATCCACACAAGCAGCAAAAATTCTGGTTTGTCTAGCTGCAGCCAGATGAATAAAATATTCAAAATTCCGAATATATAACAAATATTGCAAGAGGTTAACTCCTTCATCTGGCAAGCCATTAAGCAAAGGAGTCTTTTCCAAGGAGGAAATCTGATACAAAGATACCCGTGTCACACCCTAATATTAAAACTTCCATCCAATTATCCTTCACCTATATTAACAGAATCAAAATGCCCACAATAGACAGCTCTTTTAGACCTATTAAGAAGAAACCTTCTCATCAGAAAACATCACTTTATCTCTCTCCCATTCATTCATCTGCCTTGTAACAGGATGGAAATATTTATACTGGAACAGTGCACCATTTAAGGGTTAAAAATGCTTCTGAAGAGAAGAGTCAGTATCTACAAGCCATTGCTACCTTATAATGCTGGGTAAATTCAGACACTGTCAAATTCCTTACATATTTTAGAGTACATTTCTTTTCCTTCAGTTTTACAGCTTTCACCAAACTAGACAATGGCATATTTTCCCCCTTTGCATGCTGAAACTGGAATTGCTTGCCTTGGCAACAAAATCCTGTAATTTTTATCCATGCCAAAAGTGTCTTTCTTCCTGTATTATTGACCAAGTTTGCTGCAGCCATGGCAGAAGCTTGATCAGAAAGCTGCATCACTGGTAGAAAGTGAAGAGCTCCCTTCTGAGGGTCTGTAAAGAAGAGTCAAGAGAAAGGAGTGGTGAAGATACAGTGGGTTCTTTTATCAGCTTCCCAGCTTAGAAACAGTTGAAAATTGCCCAGATGTCAGCCTCTATCATCACACTCATATGAGGAACAAGCTTAGCACTTACTGTTCCCTATTATTCCCCTTGTGGCTGGAGCAGCTCGCAGAAGTCCGGGGCTTTCACAGGGTAGTTTCTGCTGGTGGTGTGCAAGTTTCAAAAAATGTGCACCAAGTCCCATTTCCCTGAGCAGAAAAATCAACAGCAGAGACTTCACTTCTCAGAAATCCTGAGATTCTAAGAATCTACAGAAATTCTGTCATGCCAGAGACTTTTGGGAACGACACTTAATTTTATGAGTTTTTAACATCACAATCCTCCTCCTATTATCAAGAAGGCTGGATGCCATTAAATACATGGAAGTTCATCTGCTGCTGAAATTTGGGGAACCAGGCTGCACCTCACCATATTTAGAGCTTTTAGAAAAAACAACTATAACAAATGGTATCGTAGTTCTAAAATCTGAAATAATACCAGCCTTCCCACTTCTCTGAATCTTTGTAAGAAAAAAGTAAAGATATGGGGCCTTCATCAGGACTAACATTTGTTTCCATGCTTTTCTGTGGTCTTCTTTTTTTAATTACCTTAACATCATCCAGATATCTATAAATCTGTCCAACAACTTGCTTTGTATACTTCACAACGTTGGCGTTACACTAATTCCCTGGCTTCTCACTTCCCTCCTTTTAAAATAGGCACAACATTTGCCTGTCTCCAGTCTTGTATCTTCTCCATCCTTCACATACTCAAAAATAATCTGAAATTTCACAATGCTACTATGACTATTTCACATTTAAATTTTTCAGCCTTTTCTGACTGCATCCATTACTTGTGTACCTTCTACATCACATAACCAACTGCTCTTTAGTATCATTTATTGCCTTCAACTTACACCTAACATATTCATAAAATCATTTGCATTTTGTTGGAAGAGAAAAAATATGGGCTGTTTATAATGTCAAAACAAATGGAGAAAAATCTCTTAATGAAATCATCAGAAATGATGAGCCACAAATGACATATGATACTTAAAACTATTGAAGACTAATGACTCTTGCTTGTACTGCCCCCAGCTCAGGTTTTTTGGTGGTGTCAGGAGAAAACAATCCTAGAACTTCGGAATGATCTCAGTTCTTCTGAAGCTAAGAATGAAGGGGATGATGAAACTTCAGCAGAGATCCAAGGGAACACCAGCACACCCAAGGACTGCTGCAAAGGGAGCTTTAACTGCTGCCTTTCATCTGACTTCATAGCACTGAAGACACTCTGGCAGCTGGCAAAAAAAAGGAAGAGAGACTATGCTGGAAACATAAAAGGGGGTAAAATCAAGGAGTAAAGTCCAGTACTTGGACTCTGTGACACAAGCTGGGCACAGGGGAAAGCACAGACCATCTTCCACCACATTCTGAAAACATGAGAGTTATGAGGAAGGAAAGATTGCACTAATATAACAGGCAAGAGAGAAAGGGCTTCTCAAAGCAATGAGTAACATGCATGGGTCTAAAGAAAACCATGCCTGAAAGCCACTCAGAAATGAAAAAAAAAGTGTTAAGGATTTATACATGTACTATATAGTGCATATGTTAAAACATGTGTGTGGGACCATGGGCCACAGCACTCAAATGGAAGAGCTGTTATTAATGCCAGCTCAGTACAGTATTGCCTGCACTGGGATTGACTCCCCTGTGGCTCATGAAGAAGCAGGCCCAAGGCTGAATTTGAGAAAGTGTTACATGCCTAAGTGCAGCAGCCTCTCTGAGCCTGCTGTCTGCATGGCAGCTGCAGCACAGGATGAGCTGCCAGAGCCAGCAAGAGCCACACCAGCCACTCAAAGAGGGAGCTGGATGGGAGGGCAGAAAAGCAGGAATGTCAGGCCCTAACCACCAGCTACACTTTGGGGTTAATAAGAAGAGGTGTCAGTTGACTTCTGTTTCCCAGAGTGGGTAGTAAAAAAATGGGGAAAAAAAAAGAACAGTTTTTTTCTATTATTTAAGAGTTATTGCCTTCCTTTGTATCAAATACAGAAGCTGTGTGGCTGCGGCAGAAAAATCCCATTTGCAGAAGAGAGATTAGCTGAACCATTACTTTCCTCTGCCCTGAGATCTAAAGTGAAAATCTCTTCCTCTCTCCTCCCCTTCCCCACTGTCAGGCCCCTGTAATTCATTTCATCATTATAAACAGTTAAGAGCATTCCATTACACCTCTAGACTATACAGTTTTTGCTCATCTATTTCTGGCCCTATTTGGTTGTAGTAGTGTACTAAGCCACTCTTGTATTATCTATTTGCTAAACAGGCTCTAATTAAGACTAAGAGCCCAGGTGGCAGAGAGAGGAAAGAAGATGAAGGATTACACTTAACTGCACATACTTAAAAAAAAAAAAAAAAAGGAAAAGAAAGAAGACTGTGTTATACCTCTAAGTTAAATTAACTTCAAGAATAAAAACAGGACAGATGAACTCAGGAGGTTTCACATTCCAGCAGCAAGAAAACAGTTGCTTTCTCTTACTTCTCTCCTATTAGAGCATCTCAAACTCTCCAAAGTGGCTCTCAACAAGCTTAAAGCATTCCCATGGCTCAGACCTTTGAATCCTTCTGTGACAGTCCACAGTGACCCCAGATATGAAAGTGGTTGAAGGGACAGCAAAAAAGCCAGATGAGGTACAATGTAACAAAAACGCACACCCATAAATAAATGTACATATATAAATAAAAATATACATAAAAATGTACAATGCCAGGTTAGAAATCCATCCTTCACATTAATATGCACACTAAGGCAAGAAAAGGATGGCCACTCCAAAAGGCCAAGACTTCTAGGTTTCACGTGATCAGGAAATGACAAGACCTATTTGGAGTGTGGAGGGTGAGTGGTACAGAGATGAAGTGCTTGTCTCTCTGAAAGTGTGCTGAATCTTGTTCATTTTCCCATTTTTGGACTACATTTCAGATTACTAAAGAAACACACAAATAAAACAGTCCTGTATAAAGTCTAAATTAGAGCTGATGAGTATGACTCTTAATTTTATCACACTGATTCCTAATTTCCTGGTAGTCTTATAGGATTAACCTGAACAAAACCATTGAAGCAAGAGCACTTTCCATTACCAGCACTGCAGCACTCACCCAAAGGCTTCCACCTTCTACGTGGAGGTGACAGAAAGCCTAAGTGACATAGTGACCCATGTAAGGTCTGCCAGAGTATCAGAGACATGCCAGAAAATGACCTGCAGGACCAGTGTTCAGTCACCTGGAGAATGTGTTGCTTCCTCTTCAGCATCAATTTTGAGGGAAATTTCTAAGTAAACAAGGCAGGTATCAGACAAATCAAATATTTTCAGCCTGTAGCACTGCAGATATTCAGACCATTCTGCACAGCACTTCCTAAGTAAGCAGCACAGTTAATTAACTCTGTGTTGATTAATGGTGCTCTCTCACATCAAGAATTTATTGAGTCTGTTATTATATACAAGGTCATAATTGCCAAACAGCCACAGCTAAATACCATTCCTTGCAGTCTACCCCTTAAGCATCATAATGTAAAATTAATTGGTGCTTGTTTGTTAATTAATAGGAAATATTTTAAACCATGCAACATAAAACTTAGCACTGCTCTGTTCTAAACAGACATGAATGAACAGAACTATTTAAATACCTTGGGAAGAACATCCTCTTTGGAATTGTGGTGGGATGGGGGGTGTCTTTGTTCTTTGTAGTGGGCTCTTCTGTGCTCAGGCATTTACCAAAAGTGCTCTCCTTGAATTACCAGTCAGCAATTATTCTAGTTCCATGGTGCACGAAGACAGACCAGCAAACTACACTCTTATGCAAGAATATGAGCACCCACACCAAAATATCTCTTCAGAATAGTGATTTCAGAGTAGCTGTTTCAGTAAATTTCCAAGCACAACCGAAATCAGCTCATAGCTAATGATCCAACTTCGCCTCAGCAACAAAAATCAAAAAGACACTTGAACTCCATTGTCCCTTCTGGGATCTTTAAATCCAGGGTTAGCTGCTATTTAGGGAAAGGGCTGGCAGTGTAACAAAGCAGACCCCCACTGCGAAAGAAAGAAGCTCACAGGCTGGCTCCCTAATCCTCAGGATGGGGAAGCAAATGCTTTGCACAGACAAGGCCCCTTCCCAGAAGCAGGACGTGGGCACTCACTGCCAATAAAGCTGCTCTGCCTTTACCCAACCTGTGGCAGCTCCCCCACACCTCAAGGCAAATCAGCACCCAGGCCTGCCTGGTGGTAGGGGAGAAAGCAGAGACAGCATCTCAAGCCTGGCTCTGTCACACAGGTAAGGAGAACACCAGGGAACAGACCCCAACCAATTAAAGCCCCTTCTAGTTCTATTTCTGCAAGCAGTTTTACTACCCTCTAAGGGCTCGCTGGTCTTGCAATATAAAGCTTGTCTTCAAGCACATTTGTTTCCCAAAAACGGGGCATGGGCACTATAAAGTAGGTCTGACTCATTTTTCAGCTTGGTTAAGGCAGATCTTAGCAGAGAGATGGCTTTTATGTTGATTCCACTTGTCATGCTATGAACACCAGGGCTCAGCACAACTCTGTGGGGCAATGCAACATGCATGAATTTATGCAATAAGGCACAAGCAAGCAAGCTCTCCTTCCTTATCCATCTTTAGAGAGAATTACCTTACTGGTGAAACATCTTCTGTGGCTTAAAAATATTACTGCACATGTTCAAGGTGCAATTAACATATCAGCTGAACACTTTGTTAAGAACAGGGAAAACTCTGGAGTGTTCTCTCCAAGCCTACTGCTTGAAAGCAAACAAAATACATCAACAGAAGCAGCATCAGGAATAAAACAGTTGCAACACTACGGCTGGAATTGTACCCACAGAAGTGAAGCAGTTATTTTCACTGCACTTTTTTTTTTTCCCTGATGTTACAATATCCCAGCAAGTAGAAGTGCAATTCAGTCCAGCAGACTCTGAGCAGCTCAATAATCTCACAGGAAAAGAAAATGCATAAAGAGATTTTATTACTTCTGTGGGTCAGAGTCTTCCCTATTTGCTTGGTCCTAGACAAGCCCTAGGAGAAAGCTTGCTCTATGCTAAAGCTTTTTGAAGGCTTCAGGCACCGAATTACACCTGTTTGTCCACATCCTTTTAATTTTTGTCCCTACCACAGAGTCAACTGAAGAATTCCCCAGACAACTGTCTCAAAGTGTGCAGGTCTGGTCTTCAAAGGGTTGGAGACCATGTGTCTGCACAGAGTCATCCCTGAGGAGTCACACAAGGGTTTTCAGACAGTTGTTTGGAGCTGTCTTCAGCCAGCCCCGCGGGAACAAGAAGTGCTGAAGATCACGTGCCTGCTCCGTGGTTTGCCGTCACTTGTCTCTCCTTTTCCAGACAGCTCTCTGATGAATCACAAACCTGCCTTGGAGGGCACGAAGCATGCATAAAAACCCATTAAAGATATGCAAACTCTACCCAGGAACAGGAACCAGGAGATCCCAAATGCAATCCCTGATTAATGTGAAAGGTGTGCCTATGCCTGTAGGAAGAGGATAAACACAAGGCTTCTGTAAGCAGCTACCCCAGGTAACTGCACCTGCCAAGCTGCAGCATGCAGGGTCTCCTGGGCTGTGGCATCTCCCCACCAACAGTGGGCACATCCTCAGAGAACCCAGGTCTGGATAATTGACTCTTGGAGCTACACAGGTTACATGGCTGGTTTAGTTAGCTCACCCTTCTCTGTGGAGGAGGGCGAATCTCTTCAGCTCCATTTGCTCCTCTTTGCAGGAAAGAAATAACACTCCTCTGGGAAGCAGGGGTGAGGCTCAAATTTACCAGTTTTGAAAATGCTTCTGGAAGGAAGAACTTCTTCTAATTAGAATCTAGATTATATGTCTATAAATATTTACCTGTAATAAGCAGAGCTTAGTGAGAAGACATGGGTGGGGTTTCTGAATGGGTTTTAAATGCCTGCTTTGTATTCAAGTGGATTACCTGTGCTAGAATTGAATTTAAATGTATTGGTCCCTGCTTCAGCAGGTATCTAAATGACTCAAACATGGTATGGGAATCAATCAGCACTATGTTAAACCACAAACATTTCTGCTGAAGGACTGTGTTGTGTCCTGATGAGTTTGTAGTGTGCCAGCTGTGATGGTTGTTTAATGGTGTTTTCAACAGCTGGACTCAATGATCTTCAGGGTATTTTCCTACCTAAATGACTTCATGATGCCAAGACTGCTGAGTTTGAGCCAGACATGAAATAGACCTTGTGTGAAATGTACCCAAAGGGCACCACCTAATCCACTGACAGTAAATTCTCAGATTTGAGAGGCTAATCTCCATTTATCTGAATGACCCAGCTTCATGTGTATGTGTGCTCCATGGCAGAGTCAGGCAGTCCTGGATTATTAGGACATTTAGGCTAAACAAGCAGTATTGATGCATAACAGGCTGATCTCACTTTTACCATTTGTGCTGCCAGGACACAGCACTAAGCCTGTGACACAGGATTAGTGACCAAAGACAGCCACCCACAGCAATCAGCCACAGTAAGTCTTTACCTACCAGGTGACCTAGAAACCATTTCCTAGCAGAGCACTAGGTCTTAAGCAGCAGCAATGCTGATTTTACAGTTTACAGAACAAATATCTAAAAAACCCAATATGTTCATTGAATTTAACACTGTACTATGACAACGCATGCCACCATTCATTTCTCACCTTGCAACATCATGAGATTGGCATCAGCCCACAAGGTAAACAGTGTTAAAACAACCTGCAGGAAGGAAGGGCATCACTGTGAATCAGCCACTGAAACAGGTAAATCAGCATTTGGCTCTTGCTCTGTCACCAGCCCCCTTCTCACAGAGTTTCTCTGCAGTGCAGTTCTCCAGCTATGAAAAGGGTAACAAGCACCTTCTCTTGGCAGTGCCATCAGGCAGCAGCACTGCACCTCCAGCTACACAGTGCCTGCCTTCTCCTCTCATACCTCCTGCTCTCTGCCTCAGCTGCCCAGGGCAACCTTCTCCTTCCATCTCACTCTCTCCAAACTGTAAAGCCACCTTGGCAGTTTCTTAAAAAAAAAAGAAGAGATCTCAGATTCATGTCCAGCCAAGTTTACTGGAGCCACAGGCTCCACTTGCAGAAAACCCCATCAGAAGCTGAACCACATCTCCTAAAGAGGAGCAGGATTATGCATATAGCTAAAGGATCAAGGCTTGTTTACATTAAAAGAAAGAAAAAAAAAAGCAAAAACCAAAAAACAACCTCATACTAAGCTTGATTCATGGCAAGCAGAGTGCAACAAGATCACTCACCTAAGCCTGCTCCTCTCAAACAGAGGCAATGATTGCAGAACCTGGCACACCACATCTACTTCATCAATACAACACTTTGGAAATGTTCCTGGAGTCAATGACTAAAGAAGACCATCTTGTGATTTTAAATTGGAGATAAGTGCCTCATGTTGCATTGGCAAGCACATTAAAATAGCTGAAAGCATAAGGACAATATGGGTTTTTCAGGCCCCCATTCTTTAATTTTTTACCCTGTTCTTTAATTTTTTACCCTGCTAAACAACTAAAGCCCACACCGAGCAAATCAGTGTTTTACCAGATAATACTGTGGGATTCTAGCTTCAAGATGCCAGGCTCCTTGCTGGCACCAGCTCCCACAGCAAGAGGGCTGTCTCCAGCAGTGACACCAGCCCAGCCTGGTGACACCTGGCAGCTTGGTGTACCCATCTACTGCTGCCAGCAAAGCCCAACAGCACAGGCACAGCTTTGTTGTGCTGCCTTACTGCACAGAAGACAAAAGAAGTAACCTTTATTACAAAAAAAACCCAAAACAAACACCCAGTGAGGCAAGAATAAAAACACCAGTGGAAAGGACATGATGTACACCTTTATCTCTTAGAAGTATGGGAAAAATTAACTTTATACACAGAAGCACAGCAAGGCAGGTGCTGCAACCAGTGTTACTATAAATACAAAGCAGCTTCCCCATATTCCTGCAAAGCTGGTCTAGATCTGACACAGCCAAAAGCAAAACTTCACTCGAAGATGAGATTTCAGAAGACAATCTGTGGCCCTTTCACCTTGGAAAGACAAAGAGCCTATCATGTTAAAATGATGCTGTGATAAAATGGGTCATGTTCTCCATCTGAATGGTACTATCAACATTATTAATGATGAAGTGCATATAAAAGCTTCTTGATGTTCACACTCATTTCCTTTCCCAGAAATTATTTGATCATATTTAGAATGTGAAAGCTTATGCACCTAATGGTGCAGTTGACTGGTGCTTTCTCTTCAGCTGTTACACTGCAGATACAATACTTGATTTTTACATTTTTACTCCTAAATTTCTGTAAGTTACATGCTCTTTACTTCTAGCAATACTTCATTTACATGTGGTTAGAGGTATGCAACCAAGCAGACACCAAACAACTGTTTTGCTAAACCTTTTGGATGGACAAAAGACATTTGTTCAAGCAACAAGTCTATAAGATTACAAAGGCTGCAAGATGAGGAAAAAAATAGGCCATACAATGAGATCCAAAAAATTGCCAGAATAAAAATCCTAAGGCTTATACAGAAAATTATACATCACTAGAGATTATCTGCAGACTTTGTGCCATTAAGGATACCAACACATGGCCCTTGAAGCAATCCTACACATACATAATTCAATAACACAAGGGTTTTCCATAAGAAACCAATTCCTTTATGGAAAGGAGCTGAAGCCTTAGCTCAGTTAAACAGATACCATCAGGTACATCAGTTAAGACCACATGTAGGAGTAACTGCTCTGGTTTTGCCTACTTCCTCACAAAGATGCAGTAGCATGCAGCTGTAAGGGGGAAGCAGGGCTTTCTGAGGGCATTCTCCCCAAGTGCTCTTTTAAAAACAACAGAGCAAGCCTTGCCAAATAATTCCAGCACAAAAATGCACGTCCGTATATAAAAACCAGCTCGTAACACGAAGAACAAACATCAAGCAGACAAGCCTGCTAGGCCAGGAGGTTCAGCACTGCATGGAAGAAACACATTCAACAGCCTCCATTTTTGGTTGTACATCTGCAGACAGCAAAGATTTTTCTTCCCCCAAAAGCAAAGCACATGCAAATGTCTGTCAGCAAAAAGCACACGCTCTTTCAGAATGTCACAATTACCTAGCCACAACTAAATGCTGTAATTTGTTGACCAGCTCCTTGCAAACTTCCAAGAATGACCTCAAACACTTGGTTGAAACTGCAAAATAATTTCTCCTCTTTAAATGTAATTTTGTAATGCTTTGATTCCCACCCATCACCAGGCTGATGGGTTCCAACATGCTGCTACATGTTTCTAGTGCAGCAAAGCAAAAAAGGCTGAAGCCACAGACAGCAGCTGTGGGAACTTGCCAGCCCAAGCCTTCCAGCTAACAAAAAAAGTGACAAATGACAGATATGTACTTCTGGAAACAAAAAAAAAAAGCTAATTTAAATATGGAAACAGACAAAAAAAACCACACTAAAGGGTTAAAATACAGAGGTAGTCTGTCAGCAAGTTTAGCTCACCTGTTATGTTCTGCAACCTACACAGGCAGTATGTGAGGTAGGGCATTCAAGAAAAGCAGGAATAAAAACAGAGGAAATGCTCAATGCTATCAGAATATACTCTGAAACATTTTCCTACACCTACAATATCTAGCTCCTGTAAGCATCATGGGTTGGACTCGATGATCTTGGAGGTCTCCTCCAACCTAGTCATTCTGTGATCTGTTGGCACCGGGTTAGTATTAGTTCCTGTATTAGTACCACCAAAAGGAAAAACATCTGGACAGAGATTAAAGACAGCCTAAGAACACAGTATGCTACTTGAAGCATTAGTTATTAGCCTGAAGACAGCAATAACTCCAACAGTGGCTCCTCAAGGGTAAGCCGCTCATTCCACAGGCAAACATCTGTTAATAGCGGGGCAGCTCCAGGAGGAGGAGAAGGCACTTGGCCTGGCTCCTCCCCGAACAGACCGCAAAGCCAGCACGGGGAAACCCTTCCCATCGCCTGCACATCCCAGCCTCTGCCTCCCTTGGCAACAAACAAGCAGGATCAGCTACACGAAGACCTCTAGAAACAACGCTTAGAAGTTTCCTTTGCTTCCAGGGATTTGCCCCCCCGTGCTGCTGACAGAGGGGCGCGGAGCTGAAATGGTGCCCCAAGGGAGGCGCGGCACACGCGGCCACCCGGCCCGGGACCGGCCGGCTCCAGCCTGGACACTGCCATTCCCAGCTCACAGAAAACAGCTGCCCACCCTCCAGCAAGGACCCGGATAAAAACAGCACCTTCCTGGAACCAAGCCATTACACAAGCACCCAAGCTGGGAGTAGTGTTTATTTCTCGGCTAAATGTAGCCATGACAACGACATCTTCATTCAAGAGATGAGCGGGAGGAGGTCATGAGGCACTTGTCAGGATAAAATACCACACCTCAAGAGAGTACAGGAGGGTAAGTTCTGCTGGATGCCATCTGCAATTCAAGAAAACTAACACCCTAAACATGACAGGCACACCCCCCTTAAAACAGCCAGGCATCTAGGCACAACCACTCCAAACCCTTCCAGCATTACCAAAGAGCAAACCTCTGGAGGATTTCTCTGCTAAAGAAATATCTATCACATACTTGAGCACCCTCTGCCACACAAGAGATTCTCCTGACTTAAGTGCTTCTCTTTTACCTTGAAACAAGTTACAAAATTATCAGGAAGCGAAACACTGCAGAAGCCAGGACCACAAAAAAAAAAAATAAAAATAAAAATAAAAATAAAAATAAAAAAATTAAAGCAGCAGCTTCCCTTTCAAGCCTGTATCTTGCTCTCTTTGGTGACCCAAAGGCACCTCCTCCGAACAGGATCATCCCTGGAGGCATTTAGAAGGAGCTCCCTGGAGGCATTTAGAAGGAGCATAGGGACACAGTTCGGTGGTGGTCTATACCATATGGCAGCAACCATCACTCCTACAGCTCTGAACAAGGCCAGGAATTCCAGCACATCCCATTTTTTCCAAAGTTTTTATTTTATTTTAAAAAGCATGGAGCCATGTCTCAGAGTATGCATGATACCTAGGAACATCATGGCTCTAGAAAGACAGTGGCAGCCAGTGGAGTTATTTTGGTCCAACTGCATTTTCATTTCACACAAAATAATAGAGACACGCTCCTGTGGGTAAATTCCTCCTCCTTCCCTCCCCACAATTACCTTCGTTTTGTGGCTGAGTATTTTGTACTAACATGGATTATCTCTTTCTGGCTGTAAGCCCTTTCAAAACCACACAGAAGACTGCAAATTAATATACACACCTTAGTATTATCTAGTCATAATATGAGGAGGGGAGGAATCATGGCATCGCATGCCACACCAAATTAACTCGTGGGCTGCCTGTGGCCATGGGGCACAGGTTCATTACTCCTATTTTATACAGTAGTTTCAGGGGCATTTTCTCAGATGCTTTTACATGTCAGAGAGAAAGGATACACAGAAAGACATTATGGTCAATTGGATGATTCTGAAATAAGTTAGACACACCACCACTTGGAAATGTAATTGGTCTTGTTAGGAGACTATTTGTTACTGTTGTATTCATTTTGGTTTTAAGTGTGTTCAGACACAAGTCCAGCCTTTGCCCAGCGGATTTTTATGATCTTTGACATCTGTTTAAAATTATTTAAACATCTGTTTAATGCTGTTTCTCTGTGACTATAATAAAAAAGATCCTGATGGTCAGCAAAGAACTGTCTAACACAGGAAAACATTTGGGAAAGGGAGAGAAATGGTCCTTTCAGTCCTAGTCACACTGCATTACCCTCAGCAATCAAGGACAACAGGCAAAATACCAGGAGACAGGATGAGGGCTTGCAGTTAATAGCAGCCTAAGTACATACACTACCATTTATCTGGGCTCCATTACCCTTATGCATGCATATGCATGCTTGTGTGGGCAGCCTAAAAGTAATTCTGTTGTTTTGTACATTCAGGGCCTGGGCTGGTGACACTGAAGGCACAGTAAATTATGACCCTCCAGGTGCACTGGCCCAAGGCTAGCTAGAGCCTGTGTCTGTCTCAGATTTACAGCAAGCTTCTCACTGAATCTGGCAGTGCAGGCATGAAACCACCAAGCATTACATCTCTCAAAAGCAGCTACACAGGCTGTACTTCCTAGGTAACTTCCCACCTTAGTTTTCACAAAGGTTTATACAAAACCTTCTCAGTGTCTTTCTAAGACAGAATGATATATTTTCTCTGCAAACATGCACAGCTATAACCAACAACAGGCAATGGAGAGCTTGCATCAGCCTCTGACAGGCATCAGGCATCATCATGTCCCACTGAGCACACCCCACTCTGACGGGCACAATGGGCACATTTGTGCCACGGAGGTGAAGGCAGAGCTGGCATCCCAAAGCAAGCAGCCATGCACAGAGTGACTTTGTTGGCTTTATAAAGAAAGAAGATGACAGAGTTAGCTAAAGAGACCACCTGCAGGCCTGGGGGCACAGCTGGCAACTCTGCAAGGAAGGCCCCAGTTGGTAAGGCAAAACTGAAAATGAGATGGAGACACTACACAAATTTTAGGTTCCTCCAAAATAAACTTCCAAAAGCTGAATCACACAAGTTTACATATAGAATTATTTTAAGATATTTAAACCTCTCATGCCATGCTGAAAGGAGCAATTGTCTGTTTGCTGCCCAGAACCAGCAGTGGAAACCCTAAAGATGAAAAGCACACTCGATGGGACATCACCTACTAGGCTTTCTCTGGAAAAGTTTGCAAGTGGCAAACAAACAGTTCTCAAGAAACCAGGTTATTTGGTGCAAGTATGGGGAATAAGCTGGGCAAAGAACTGCAGACAGCAAGCAGGGAGAGTGGCAGCAGGAAGAACCCTACATCTGCTGATTACTCAAAGGATAACAGAAGCAGGTCCAGGCGACAACTGCTGCTCTAAAAGCAACCATGGCAGTCACAAGCAAATCAATACCTTCCCCCTTTGAGAGTGCTGCTCACACCTGAAAGCCTCTGGCTGCTTTCTTGTTGGAGCACTTGTCTTCTGCACCTTCTGAACTCCAGCTTAATTGCAACAGCTAGAAGCTTTTATCAATAACAACAATATCAATAAAGAAATATAAAATACAATATCATTATACAAATATAAAATACTAATGCTTATTGAAATGGAAAAGGTACAGCCAATGACTTGGATAGGGAACAGTACGGCAGTAACTCCTAGAATCGAAAAGAAAAAAGGTTTTTTCAGTCCTTAAAATAACTTGCATGCTTGCTGTAGTTAACATTCACTGCAGAGATGGTAAAAAAAAAAGGACCAGATAAATGTGTTAAGATTTAGAACAAGTTCTGCAATATTTGTATGTGACAACAGAAATATTAGAATATCAGAATGTTTACAAATGCACAGACACCACTATGCACAAAGATTATAAACCTATGTATTAGTTTAAGCTTTATGAATTATTTGAGCTTTTTTTCTGCTTAACGTTTAGTCATTCAAAAGTGACTAGTTACAGGCCTGAAAGAAATTAATCTAGAAACGAACGATGGTAGAATACACTTCCTGTGGTTAAACCACTTACAGGTTTCTCTTGGCTCAACTGATGAGCTAATAATTATCATCACTGGAAGCAAATTCAAGTAACCTACACTAATGCTAAACTCTTAAACTAAGCTCTCCTGCCTAACAAGTGAATGCAGCTAAAAGAACTGATAATCTCTTTTAAGGTTTAAGTGTAGCAATACTTTAGCACCTTTCAGCTATACCAAAAAAGCAGCAACTATTAACATCTGTCTGTCTTCAAAGCCTGTCTGAGAAGTGGTGTGATTAATTTCTCACCTGTCTGAATACGACCTGTGCTGTTAGATACACTTGGTAAGAAAAGCCAAGCATAGAGGCAAGGAGGAAACAGATCACTTAAGAGAAAGGCATGTTTAAACTCTCAGCAGGGAGGTTCCCTAGTCACCTCCTACATGATGCTCTCGTCAGTGGTCAAAAAAGTCATGATCCAGAAGGAAGCATGTGCTACAGAAATCCCAATGACAGGAAGAGAGCTGTTGGTTCCAGAGTCACCCTTCCCTGAGCATCACAGCTCAGAGCTGAAGCACCTCACACTTGGTGCACAAAGAGCAGCACACAGTCACTTACAGCAGCCCAGGTCCACTGCAGGGACGTGTGGAGTGTGCCTCATACTCCACATCTCACTGCAGGACATTGTCAGCTGTGGCCTTTGGTGTTTAGGAAAAGGAAACCATTTCCTGAATCGCTGCAAGTTATCACTGTCACAGTTGCCTCAAGCTTCAAGAGCAGGAAGACATGCAGAAGGAGCCTGCTCCCACAACCCAGTCAACCTGAGTACATGCAGCAGTTGGTACAGGAATGCAGATCTTCCCAGACACATTATTCTCCAGCACAGATTCACCTCTGTTTTGACTGAGTCTATCTATAACCACACGAGCCTGCTGCTACTGTGTCTCTCTCTGCTAAAGGTGGGTCAGCCTGGGGACAGCATTCCTCCAACCTGATGCAGAGCAGAAGCAGAGCTTGTCCTGATGCACACAGAGCTGCTGTAGTGGAGCCCCGGTGTCTTGGTGACACTGCTCAGGCTGCAGGTGGGAATGGCTCCACCAGCAACAGCTCCAAGCACACAGAACCAGGCACACAAAAACTTCTGCCCTCCGTTTAAGAGGAAGCACCACAGCCAGCTTTGAATGTGTCCTCCCCCCCTCCACTCTCTCAGAAGTGAAAGAAAAAGATGTGTTGAAGAAAATTAAGGAAATAAAAAGAGATCACGTAGGATGGGTACAGATAGACCAACATATCCCTCTATAAAAACCAGGAAGCCTATGTCCACAAAGAAAAATTATCAGCCTGTCTTATGCCCCAGACCACAGCCTGACCAGGAACAATGATGAGCATTCACCAAAATTTTGAGCATTCTCAACGAAGGCACACTGCAGAGGTGTCACGGCAGCTCTGAGGAGCCTCCTCCCTCTGCTTTGAGGGTTCTTAGAGAAGACAAAAAGGGAGAATCCCTGGACAACAGCCTATCATTTTTCTACAGCGTTACAGACTTCACCAAGGCTGATCTACTTGACTTAAATCTATTTTGACTTCTATTGCTGCTGCTGAAGCAAAATTCTCGCTGTAAGATGTCAGCAAAGGTTTAAAAATGCTAAAGGCAGTAAATTCAAGGGCTTCACTAAACAGGTAAAAAGCACTGAAATGGTACATTTTTGGTCGTTTGTAACACATGTATTTTTAATATTAATGCTTGCTTGCTGTTTGGATTTTTAACACACAGCTCCTACCTGAATCCCCTTATTTATGAGACTCGATCTGTGCACCATGGGGTAGTGAAGCCTCATGGTGTGAAACATTTTCTTTGCCAGTCATAAGCATCAGATCTAAAGATAAGGATATTCAAGGGACATGTCAGGAGGCAGCCCATAAATTCTGCCTTCTGTTACACATGAAAACACATTATAGCCTGGTCCCACAGTATCGCTTTCACTTTAGAAGCAGCTTTATCATTTGCTGTTTTCAAAACTCTTTTCAATGTGCTATGTGGCAGCTTTGTACATGCAGAAGATTTTTTGGTAAAACATAAATAGACTGCAAGCAAGGCTTGTGATCTCCAAGTACACACATTTGGAGAGGGGCTGGCTGCAGGCAGTCCT
>JANPWX010000056.1:1202542-1250250 GCA_024734555.1 Trochalopteron elliotii
AGCGGCCGCGGCCCCTCAGGGACACGGCGGTGCCCCGAGGGCACCGCGCTGGCTTCACCCCTGAGGGCCGAGCGCTGGGGGCCTGCGCTTGTTCCCACAGTGCTGAGGGAAAGCGGCGAACGTGCTCGCCCAAACCCGGGTAGAAGGAGAAGCCGAACCATTAACCTCTCCCTTCCTTCCATGTGTGCGTGCAAATCCATTTGTCAAATCCCATCAGACAGACACAACTGTTCGACAGGAGTCTTTTGGGTTTTTTTTTTTTACCTGTTTTTGTAGTAGCTATCTTGCAAAATCTGGTAACTCCTGACAGTCCAGGTCTCTTCCTACTCAATATAGTATTTCATTTTTGAAAAACTAATATACTAGATAAAAAATATAGTTTAATAAGCAAACAAACTAACCCCATAGTCCCTTCCTCATGCTGTAGAGGAAAGTGAACATCCACTGTTCCTGTCGAACTGACCTGGGGAAACTTCAGTTCCACCCTAGAGCTGGTTGTCAGTGTGACTGGAACACCAGCGCACAACCAGGCACACAAGGCCAGGGGCTGGCAAAGGGGGAAAGAGAAAAAGAAGGAATAAAAGCATGAAGGGGTAAATTTACTTTCTTTCTTACCCCTCAGAGTTGACAAGCTAAATCCTTGAAGCATGTGATTTGATTAAAATCATTGGCACAATGCACAGCAACAGGAGTTACACATATGTTGAAGGTAATGAGGGTAATTACATTTTTCCAAGGACATGTAACTGAGGAGCAAAGGACTGAAGATTCCCTCTTCCCCTCCTCCAAGTTACACAAAGGCCAGGTATTTTCTCACAAGTTAGATTCTGCCATAACAAACTGGCATAAGAAACTCCCATACACTGCAATACATCCAATATGACAGTGATTTATGGCTTTTCAACCCTTAATTACAGAGTGAGGTGACTCTAAGTAGTTAAAAAAAAAGGGGAGTGTCTTCTATGGAAGAAAACCAATCGAGCAAGGAAGCAGATGTTGGTTTCAGGCTTTTGAGACATCATTGTAAGTGGGGATTAAAAATATCACACAACTTACAACACAGTTTGATTCCAACTATTTTAAAGGGCAAAATAGTGTTAATATAAATCAGTCTTTTAAATGAAGGGAAAAAAAAGAAAAAAAAAAGAAAAAAAAATACAAAAAACCCCACCAAACAGTGAGACAATCCAGTACTTTCTGTGTCCCACCAATTCAGGCCAGAAATTCTGCTTTGACAGGCCACTCCCAGGCTCTGTTAAAAAACATGCTCACCACACTGAGGTCAGAAGCAAGCAGAAGGTAGCTCCCAGCTGAAAGCAAGCAAGAAACAAAAAACCAAAAACCAATAAAGAGGAGAAAGCGGAGAGAACTTTCAGCATTATTAGGAAAGATCTGTTTTGTTATAAAGGCCTATTTCCAATGACCTTCTCCCTGCAGTTAAACTTGGTGGATACATAAGGAAAATGGTTTTTCAGATTTGTTCTTTGCTCCCCACACTTTCTGATTCAAAAATCTGGTACAAATTCTTGTACCTTCTTTGGGACTTCTGACACCCTCCTGTCAGGGGGGTAAATCATCTGAATGGAAATCTGCTGGTGCAGTAGGAGCCCAGCTGCTTGGGAGTCAATAACTGGGCTAGATGTGAGCTAGTGCACACAGAGGAGATGGGTCATGACAGTGTTATAATATTTTTCTCAAGTTTTTTGTTCCCAATAAGCAGAGTTTCATGCCAGCTCCTCTTTCCCAGGCCCCACAGGATGGTGTCTAGGAGGACCAACCACCTACAATGCCACTCCTTGGAAAGGTCCTCAGGGACATGCAGAACTGCAGAAAGTGTTCACATCCCATATTAACTGGAGAGCTCTCAGTTTATAAAGGTCCTTACAATTTTATTTACACTTGCCATTTAAAGGATCATTTGCATGAACTGCCAAGGGTAGTCACAGTGTTACAGTCATTACCCACACAGTAAAAGAGTCCAAGATTTCTCTGAAAGTACAATGTCCTCCTCTCCTGTTCACAAAATAGCACAAACAACTATGTTCCAGTCATGCACAATAAACAAAAGCTTTTCTGAGATATTTTATTCAATAACTCATTAGACCAGGCTGGTACACAACTAATTCCATGACACATTTTCATGTGAAATGATGCCATTTGCTCAGCTATCCTTTTTTTTGAAGAAGAGTCATAAAGCCATTAGCCAACTTTTCAAATAATGGTCATACCTGCAACTGTCAAACCTGTAGCACTAATGTTCACTTTCCATTATGAGATATTAACAAGTAACATTAAAACAGGTCTGCAACATCCTTAATGAGAACACTCTTGATCTTGCCAGATACTGTCATCTTGGATTAAACCTGTATTTGGAAAGGAAAAAGCCCTAAGGCTACACTGGGCCTCTGACAGGGAAGTGAAAACAAACTCTCTAACAGGTGTATTTGTTCCTTGCTGACCCATACCCAATCCTAAGAGGGTTCTGTGCATCCAGTTGAAGTCTTCTGTGAAACACAAGCTCCTACTGCATATTTTAAAAAGAAAAATAGGAACATGAAACTTTGAACTTTAGCACTTAAGCAATTTCTGTCCGACAGAAAGGAAGAACAGAACTGCCCCAAATCTGTTGCAGTTGCACACACTTATTGATGTTCTGGCCACAACACATTTCTGTTTTGTAGTGTACAGGCCCAGTACAACAGATGTCTGCCTTTTCTTTTTTCACCTTTCCATTTTGTTCCCAGAAAACCCAAAGTTCCTCCAGTTCCATCTAAACCGGATTGTTTAGCCATTTGCTATCAGCAGTCATACACGTATGAGACACTTCCTCACTTAGATTTTGTGTCAGGAAAGCCTCTTAGCATTCTTATACCCACTTGGGCTCAACAAAACTCCCAGGCACACTTAGGTCTAGGCATGTGACTTCAACAGAACTCCATCACCATCATAAACAATCAGCCTTTGGTTAAGATCTCACATGTAATTCTCATATGGGGTAATAGTGCAAGTCTTTGTTTGGGTATTGGTTTAGGACTTGAGAGACTCACCATTAATTCTCTCTCATGCCACAGTGTTCCTGCCTGGTGCTTGTTCCTCGTGCTGCTTGGCTTGCTGCCTGTAGAAGGAAATTCTCCCACTTTGTGAGGAATGCCCTCTGACAGCCTTAAGTCTCAAGGGATCGGCCTGGGAAGGATTTCAGGTAAAGGCCACTGGCTACTGCTCTGAGCATTACTCTGCCACCACAGACTCACTGTTAAGAGTTATGCACTTCCCATGTGGTTATCAGGGAAGAAAGCAATATTGTTGAAATAAATCCATTTTACTGTATATACATGCTGTAGTGAGCTGGGACATGAGTGGGAAATAGGTGAACAGCCTACACAAAAGAGCAGGTTCAGGAGTTTTCCCTGCACCCTGTTCCTTCTGCAGCAATACAAACACGTCTGCAAATTATCTGCTGAATCCCTACAAACCCTCCTGCATCTCAAACAGGCAGATCTCTGCGTTAGTCTAATGTTTCTGCAGCCTAACAACAGGATGTGGTCACTTTAAGGCAGCCAAAAGTCTGCACTGCCACCCTCCTCCCTGCTCCTGCTCTGCCTGCACTGTTGAGCAGCAGAGGCAGGGGAAGGGTTCTGCTCTGGTTTTCACTCCAAAGTCATGTGTGCTGCTGTATTTAAGCATGATGATCACTCACAGATGGAGGGTGCAATTGTTCCTAGACGTATGTTTGGCTCCTGCCTCATGAAGAAAACTAAGAACATAACAGTCAGCATATTCCTCAGCAGTGTTTGTTTGCCACTGTTGAGCATGGATGAAGGACAGAACTGATACCAGAAGATGCATTTGTTCTCTCTAACCATTTCTAATAACACCAGATACCTGGCATGCCTCTGGTCTCTACCTGTTGCCTATCCTCTAACAGCAGCATGTGAACATCTTGCTGCACATTCTTCCCCTTTACAGATCAGTGGGAGTCAGATTAGAGTGATGTATAAGCATCATTATGAGTGTCTGCTGTGGGAGAAACAAGCACAAACATACAGAGCTGTGTGAATTTGGAATGGAAGGGCAGACGGGCCACAGCAGGAGACTGGCAAGCAGAACACCAGAGACAGTATCTAATCATTTCTGTCACCATCTCCCCTCCTGCACTGCTTCAGCACACAGGATGACTGCAGGGTGGGAAGGGGGTGATCATCTCAGATGTTTCAAGCTGCCTGTCATTGCACTCTCTAAGTCTTCTTTCTTCTCTTTTACTATGATTCTTTTTCACAAGGTGGAATTTATTCTATTATTTTTTTCCCAAAGGTGATACTTTTTATCCCATTAAGCTATTTTTCCTCCTAGACCTACTTGTTTAATATTTACATGGGACAGGGGGCGAGGTGGGGACAGTGTGAAATGAAACAAAGTGAATCAATCCACTGATAAGGGCAGAGAGGGGCAAAGAGGAGACCTTGGAAGCACCTCCACTTGTCCAGACACAGGCCTCCCCTCATTTCAAATACTCCTTGATTATACTTCTGCAGCATGTAGTTAATGCACAGTGAGGCTGAGACATATGATACAATAAGAAGCTGTGAATTTAAAGTTGGAATTATAATTATTACAGCCTTCTGCTGTGTTACTCAAAAAGGAATAAACATTACCTCATATATTAAGGTGTCCTTATAGTTGGTCTGGGCTCTCTTGCAGATGTGCATGTAATTAGTACTCTCTTACAAGCACCTCTCTTGCAGATGTGCATATAATTAGTACTAGGTATTGAAAACAGGAGGAATTAAGGCAGATGACAACTAGACAGGCTAAACAGGGTCAACCCCTTTCTAGTTATGGCAGTCTAGAAATGCATCTCTGCAAAAGAGAAAGATTTCACTGACAGTAGAAAGCACTAGCCTCACTCCAGCTCTTAAAGCAACATGTTAGTGGCCTGCCTGTGAAAATACATACCCATCTTTACCATTCCTGACAAGAGACTGCAACAAAATTTTCAGCAGTGCTCAATCTAGAAACCAGGTAAGTCTACTGCCTTGTATCACATAAAAAGGGACAGAGAGATCTGTGCTACTTTGCTGTTGGGGCTTTTACTTTTATCTCTTTTTATTTTCTTCCCTGGAAAACAGCAAGTTATCTGATTCCGCTTTAAGCTTTCCAACAGAAAAAAACCCCAAAACCATAAAAAAGAAAACCAAGAAAAAACCCCAACACATGAGACACTTCACCACACTATGGAGCTGCAGGCTTGGCTGTGGAGTCTAGACTCTACCACAACAGACACTCTGTACCAACTCATACTGAAGTACTAGAAAAAAAAACAAACAAAACAAACAAGGAAAAAGAAATGAGGAAAAAGAAGGATGAGCAAAACCAGATTATCAAGAGGGAAGCTCAATATGCAAATTTTCTGTTCTCAGCCCTGTTCCATTTATAAGTATATAAAATATCTTTAATCTTCTATGTCATTAATCTTTTAGGGGAAACATGAAGAGAAATTTTCCACTGACTTACATTTTGAAGTATGCCTGACCTTTAAAGAATTCAGCAAATGGTGTCCAGGGGGTAGGATTCCTGTGACAGTGAAACATCCCCTGTACCCCTCTGAGCGAAACATCAGGTAATTGTGTAAGTTGTATTCATCTAATTAGTCACACTCACCAAAAAGATATGAGTTCAAACAGACACTACACCAACCTCTCTTTACACACCACTTTACTATATAAACTATAGCAATTAGTTACCTATAATCCCTAGCTCAGAAGTCTCTTTTTCACTTGCATCCTCAAGATTAAATTTATTGAACTGTTGTACTAATATAAAATACCAATTTTTCATTTCAGTTGCATCAGGAAATTACCATTATTTTAATATAGTGAGATTTCATGTCCTTGGTCTTTTCACAGTACCTGCATAATCTTCATTTCTGTCTAGTATTGCAGTAGCCAATGGGACACCAATGGATGCATGCCAGCAGTGTTGAAATCCATCAGCTGAAACAGATTAATTTTTGAAAGAAACCACTGGGTCAGTTGTCCAAGGTTGCAGTCTTGAAAGTAAAGAATTGGACAAACAAAATTGGGAATTCATATTCATCCCTTCTCAATGTGCAGAGAAGAAGAAAGGGCCTGTGCCTGAGCAGGAAGAATCCAACACCAGTTCTTAAGAGCCAGGTAAGATTTGGGAATGTTCTGACTGTGAATTCCTTCCCCAAACTCAACTGTATTTCCCACAGGGCCCAAAGGCAAGCAAAAGATCTAATTTTTCAAGTCACACAAAGAATGAAAAGTGATTCCTGAAGTTGCATTTAATTAGAAGAGGTGTGGAAACACACAGTGACCCATATGCAATTGCCAGCAAGGAGGGAGCAGCACTGTTTGTGGTAGTTTGTGTTTCTCCCTGATATTAGGGTTTAGCTCATAATCCAAAGGGAGTGGCTTCTTCCCTTGCATTGGAGAAATTATGTGGCTCAGAGCAGTGTAGGAAGAACAGTGTGACAGAGGGTATCAGTAACGTTGTTTTTGGAGGAATGCTGGAACTCTGGAATAAGTTCAGATCTGCTGGATGCAAACTAATGGAAACAAATCAGCCCAATAGCCTGCAGTCCATGTTGCTTTATAGATCTAAAACATGCTTTGCACTACAGTACACTCCCTTGCAGCAAGGAAATGCTAGACTAGAACCTTGCAGAATGAAGGTCTGTGAAGGAAACCAATTTAAATATCTCAACACACTAAAATATAAATGAGAATTTGTGATTTGTTTCCAGGAGCTATGGTACTGGCATCTTCCCAAGCCATGCTAAAACTGATATACACCCAAATTCTTCCTAGAAGATAAATCAAACCCAACCATTCTATACACTTCTGCTATAGCAATGCTTGGAAACAGGAGGGAACTACTATTCAAGGTCACAGGCCACAGCCTAGAAGCTTGTCTGCAAGCTGAAGAGGGTGATGGGGCTCAGCTCCATGTGTGTACAAAAGGCAGAAAGCCAACCAACAGCCAGCACAGCTCTGAAAGTAAGCAGAAACACCAAGCTCTTTGGGCCACAGAACCAATGGGAGGGGCAGACTTGGAAAGAGTTTGTTTTGCATTCAGAAACAAAACTATCTACGCTCTCCTGCAAGTTTAAAACAAGATAATGTGCCACAGCTGATACACAGGGGTTTCTTGTTCTTCTATCAGAAGATACTTCTGCCAACTCCAAATTTCATCCTGCTACTCATGCAAATGAAGAAAATAGTGTTTTGCTTATAATTTTTCTAGTGCCTGGTCCAAATGCAGTTTGTATCTCAATACCTGGCCAACTGTATTAGCTGCTACACAGGCTGAGGAGGATAAAGGTCTTCCCCTGAGGAGCACAAACCTTTGGAACACGAGGAATGGAAGAAACACAGCAGCATAGTTAAATGAGTTTAGTTTTACTAAATTTTACCCTACATGCTTTGTAACTGCTACAGAGACTTGCGTTTACAGATTGTTCATTCTGAAGTGGGTGATGGTGGTTCTTCAGGTTATGCATTTTGAGATGTTTTATTCCTTATGTTCACTACTTCCTCACTAAAAACCAGCATTTGACTTTTCCCAATGGTTTATACTGTAAGCCTGAGGGAGGAAAAATCCATTTTTCTCTGTGCTTCAGTTAAAGAAGGAAATAAGTCACATGAGCTATGAAAGGACTTTGATCCAGAACTAGAGAACGTAAATGCTTTACAGATGCCAAATAAGGATATTTCCATAGAAAAAGAAAACAAAGAATTCTCTATCCCAACTCCTTTTCATTTCCAAACAAGGTAATGAAAGAATTCTGTAAGGTTTTGATGGAAGCTCTGCTTCTCCAAGAGGTTGTTCTGTTTTTAATAATCACATTCATCAGAATAAACAACTGATTGTTTTGACAGGGGCTTATTGTGTTTCTATGAGGGAAAAAATAATTTCTTTAGATCATGAGGGTCTCTTAAAGCCTTACAGCAACTGGAGAGAAATGGTAGAGAGGCAGGAATCCGTCCTTAACTGCCATGACATTGGTGGCATTCTAATGACCTGCCTGATGGCCTTGCTGCCTGCACAATACATCCTGGGGAAGAGCCCAGCACTTACTGACACTGGTGGAGCCCTTGGAGAAAGTGCCATGGATAGAAACATCCTGTGGTTGATCAGATTTATTTCTACTGGATTTTTGGATAGCACATAATCTTGCTCTGACTTACAAACATCAACATCAGTTCATCTTGCAAGTTCTTTATAAAATCCCTGCCTCTGTGGGTAAGAACTGCTGAGAGTCTTCAATAAAAGAAAGATCCAACAGACTAAAATATGAAGCATTTCCAACTAAACCCTACCTTACCTCTAAGAAATGAGGATTCCACCCTCTATTTATTTAAGTTGGAACAAGGTATCAGAGAGGAAAGTCATGACTCCAAGACTGAGTACGTCTGTTGCAGTCCATTCAATTTCCTTTTAAATGGATTTGTCTTTCACTGTAGAAGTCTTTTTAGAGCTCACACAATGTGAATATCTGCTCTATGTTTCTAAAAAACAATGTGAATTACTCTTTATGTATGCAGAGTACAATAGTTAAAGTTCTTCTGGCGTTGTCTATTCTTATACATGTGTTTTGCACAGTATTTTGGCTTAGCAATGGATGGAATAAATGAGTACACGTGCCTGGTCCCCAGATAAAAATCTATGGATTCAGCCCATACAGATGGACCCTGCACTTGCACAAAGCCTGAAGCACATTTGTAAAATTCTGCATGAGTGCAGATGTCTTCCTTGATCCTCTTGCAAGATCACAAGGTTGGGTCAATGGCTGTGCTCCAGATAATGTCACTATTAACATCTCCAGACACAGCCACAGATACAGCTACAAGAATAAAGCAGGTCAGAAATGAGCTTCTAAGCTTATGGTACTCCCCTCTAATTCCCTAAATCCCAGAGCACAGTGAGAATGAAAAAACACCTTGCTGGTAGAAAAACAGGGCCATAAAGCAGCCAGTGTTCAGATATGGGAGATGAATGTTGGAGTTCAAAAATGTTAAACCTGCGTGTCTGGGGAACGGCAAGGTGAGAGTTCATTCTGTTCTTTCTCAAAGCAAAACTATGTGAGTGTATCAGGATATAGCTTTTTTGATTTATACTTCACATTAAGAACAAATTTATGCTTGTATACCAGTACTAATGATTTAATAATGCATTAACATCTTAACTCTGCTGTCCAGCCAGGGCAGAATTAGTGACTACTTACAATAAATAATGTTACAAATCATACTGCTATCACACAGCACTTCCTGGCAGGTTTTGCAGTTCCTTTAGCACAGGAAACACGTTTCAGTAGAGTATTTCAATGATTCCATGACTTCTTCTGTTGACTACGCAGGAAACTAGTTTTCCAAACAGTATGTTACAGATCCAAACCCACTGACATGGAAGAGGGGAGGAGAACCCAGTCAGAGAGGCAGGAAAAGCCATGTCTGTATTACTGGGATGCTCTCCACTAAACAGCAACATCTTGACCCAGTATGCCAAGTAGGGCAGACTGGTTTAATCACCATGGTCTGCAATTCAGTGAGAGACTCCTTCCTAAGTCCCCCACGTCACACCACTGATTTGCCAGCAGCTTAAGATAGCTGACAGCAGGCTGTACTCTTCCTTTCCAGCATCAGGACAGATGGCCTCAGCTCACTCCAGCAACTCAGTTTAGCTGCTATGAAAAAAGCAACACTAAGAAGCACTCTTATCTCAGCAATGAGACACAGCCAAGCCCTGGAAAGGAAAGGGAACCTGCCTCCTGAAGGAGGGAAAGCATTGTTCTGTCACAGTGAATAGCACCAGCAGGGCTCTCAGAAGGCCTTCTACAGGCAGGCTGCTGGGAAGAATTCACACCCTAAACACGCCTTGCAATAATTTACCCCAGATACAAATAAGTGGTTAAATTTTCAACAGCTACTGAACTGCAGTATTTCTTAGTGTTCTTGAATGTGAAAGACAATAAAACAGATCAATCTGTATCAATATCTCTAGAAAGATGAGGAAGGGATTGCAAGCATGGCTGGCACAGCCTTCCCTTCTGTGCACTGCCCAGGGAGCAGCGTGGCCTCAAGTGACTCTCTCAAGGTTTGCAGGGAATTTACCAGCTCAGTCGTGGCTTGCAGATCTCCTGGTCTCCTCAGAGATCAGATCCTGACACTCATTCCTGCAGGCCCTAAAACCAGCTCTAAGCCCATTGTTTCCAGAGGACAAATGCCTTCTTTCCACAGAAACATCCAAGTAGAAACTGAGGCTAAAGAGTCAACTTTCAGTGATGTATCATACTTAGAACAAAACAGAAAACCACCCAAAGTACCAATATGCAATGTGTACACAACATACAAGAAAACATGAGGTAAATCATTCACATGGTAAGTAAATTTTCTCCTCAGAACAAGGTTAACAAGTGTCCTCTGATTTACTGAAAGACAGCCTTGACTCCCCTCAAGATGGCTCCCCAAAACTGGTACTGTGGCAATTTCTGTAATGAAGACACAGCAAATACTCTGGCAGAGCAGGAAGTCCCAGTATCCACTACTATGCTTTAATCACTATGCACTGCTCCTTCTTTACACCCACACTTGCCTGATTTTAAGCACATAAGTCAAACTTTTTACAGCACACAAGGTGTACAAGATAGTTCCACATTTTAACTGTAAATTAAAAGAGCAAAACAAAACTATTTGCTTGTTAAGACCCTTGTTCTACATAACACTGGGCCAAGACCTTAAATCTCCATCCTCAAGAAACATATTCTTATGTATAGGTAAAAAAGAAAGCACTAGAGCTGAACATAGTGGTAGCTGGTACTTGATTAAGATAGCTGGAGTTTTATTTTGGCTTTAAGCCATATAAAATGGATGGGATGTAACAAGAAAATGATCCAAATAAAGAAGAAAACTGTATGAGCAAAACAATATAAAAATTCAACAGATTAAACATATTTAAAATAAAAAGGTAAAAGTAACTGCTCATCAGCAGGAATGTTAAGAGAGGAACTGAGCAGGGTTGAGGATTACTACTTCTATCACTGGGAAGAACTCACATTCCTGAAATAGGGAAGAATAAATAAAAGGATTGCTTGTGTTTACAGAGATGCTTTGCAATGATAACAGAAGCATTACAATCAGAGGCACATTAATTCCTATGGAAGGAAAAATTACAATCCCCAGCAGCAAAACTCCAGAGGCAGGTAACAAAGCAGCATCAAGAACTTGAAAGGAGGGAAGAACAGAGGCAAAACCTTTAACAGATGTGTGAGGAAGTTCTTTGATACCTGAACTGCACAGGAAGTCTCAAACCATCTCCCAGATGGCAGTATCTGTATCACACAGGCATCCTGCAGGGGCAGCAAGGACCCAGACTCGAGGCCTCTAACAATGAAGAATTCTTTATAGGCCTTGCTTGGAAAAGGATTAAAAATAACCCAATGAAAACGGGTGCAATTCAAGCAACTAGTGACACACACTAAAATGTAAATGTGGGGGTGGTGGTTGAACTTGGTGCTTTGGTTTGGTTTTGCCTTTTTTTTTTTTAATCACTGCACTTCCTATACTACATGAAAAATGACTGTGGTACATGGCATTACACCAGCATGAAGGAAGCAGAGCTGGCAGCTGATAGGCTGTCATGAACAGCAGACTTACTTTTCTAACACTAACAGAATAATCAAAGTATGAAAATATAGTAACTGCAAGAAGTTTGTACTGCAGGTCTGTCTCCAGTGATTGAAATGCCCAAGAGCTGCCTCAACACACAGAAGTATAGAAAGAAATACTTCTCTGTGTATTTCTTTCTAAACACATAGAAGAAAATAGCCGTAAGAGAAAATGCAACCTGCACCCAGGAGCATAGATATGGTTTTTTACTTGCACATGGGCATGTAAATGTATCTTAACATGGGAAGACTGAATATCTGGGAAGTTATTCTCCCATCTTCAGACAGTGACTCAGAGAGATCTTAATATATATAAGCCATATGAATGCTTATGCAATTACTAACTGTAACTTCTACAAATAGTAAGCAGATGCTATGCATGACAGCATTTAGTAATAAAACATCTCTGTTTCTGTAAACTCTGCAGAAGTGTCTCACCAAAATCTTACACACAACACAGCAAAACCAAAAAAACATAGGGTGGTGATGACTAGGGAAGCACTTTGGACTAAGACAGACTTGCTTGGCAAATCAAGAAGCCCACATGCCTCTTCAGTAGAATATCAGAGTCAGCAAAAAGACTGGAAAAGTAAGGTTGAGTTTCTTGTATGAATCTTGGCCCATTGCTGTCCCAGGCCTATCATACTCTGTGTGGAGGTGGCAGAAAATTTCAAACACCATCCTGAAACACTGAAGAAACTCAGACAAGAAAAACAGTTTTTGGAAACACACTACCTGATAAGGATTACCAGGCTTGGCATCAGCTAGGTGAGAAAAGTATACTTTACCTTAGCACCAATTAATTCTAGGATGTGTTTAACAATGTGTTAGTTCACACAGGCAGATTCACCCACTTCAGTAGGCACCTCTAGCCTTAGTTTAGATACTAAGCAGGAAGCCCAGTTTCTAGAATGAAAAAGCTGCAAGAGAAGCTTCTCAGTGGCCACCTGAGAGTCCTCCATGAGTCACATGTGAGTGACTCTCTTGGCACAGAAGGGCAGGTGACAAAGGGGCAGGTGCTGTGGACCCAGCAAGTGGAGAAGTAGCTTTATGCCTGTGTTCCAGTGCCCTGCTCCAGCAGCACCCAGCCAAACAGCAAAGGCAGGGATCCAGCCTCCTCCTGCAGGAGGCTCCAGCTGCACTAGAGGAGTTTGGAGCTCTAATGGCAATTACAACTTGGCTGCTGTGTGGGCAGCAAAACAACCCTACAGCTTCCTACAAGGAAGTCAAGTTCACCATTTTCAAGAGAAAGCCCAAGCTGATTTGCAAAATGTGCTGTCTCCAATTTTCTAAGCTTTAAATGAAGCCTGTACCTGAAGAAAACTGCACTTGTATTAAATGATGACTTGTCATTGTACTTTGGGGATGCCTTATGTTAAGTTACCATGGTTACATCTTTCACAATAAATATAATACTAAACAGGAGGGAATAAGAAACAATTATGCCTTTGATTTTGCCTTTAAGTTTCAGGTGTTTGTGATCTTTATTAAGGTACTGACACATACTGGAGAGGGACTTTTAAGCTGCAGAAGGACTTTTTACAAGGGCATGGAGTGACAGGACAAGGGAGAATGGCTTTTAACTGAAAGAGGGCACCTGTGAAGGTGGTGAGGCACTGAACAGGTTTCCCAGAGAAGTTGTGGATGCCCCAACCCCCTGGAAGTGTTCAAAGCTGGATGGAGCTCTGAGGAACCTGGCCTAGCAGATGTCCCTTCCCATGGCAGGGGGACTAGATGATCTTTAAAGTCCCTTCCAACCCAAACCATTCTGAGTCTATTGAGTATATTTTTATATATGAGACTATGTTTATATTGCTATATTACCATTACCCTGTAACTGGTGATGGTAATACAGCAATAGAAACATTAACATTTGTATACAGATGAATGTTGAATATATATTGAAGTGAGTAAAAAATTGCCTGCACTCACTGACTATTATGTACAGTCCAAGCTTGTCAAAATGAACTTAGGACCTAATGCTACAGAACTCTAGCTCTATCTCAGCAGGGTTTTTAAGTCTGATCTACACATCATTGTGCTAATTCTGTGGAAATATAAGATACATGTACAGAAACATCTGCAAAGTAACGTTAAGAATAATTAAATGATTTTGTATACATTTAACTTACTTTTATTGAGTGAGGAAACAGCCTTTTCTGAAGGTCATTTCTTTGGTCTTAAAAACTGAAACTCAAGCCACCTGGTTTTCATTTCCTGCCATATTCCTTCTGTCTCAGCTGCACACTGTGCTAAAAACAAAGGCTCCATTCTTTAATTGTGAATATCAGACGCCTTTAACCTTCATTCTGTTGTTAGTGCCTTGGAATGTGAAAAAGTTAATATACAATATCCTCTTTTATTAGCTAAAATAATAAATGGCCAGTTGCATTCCTTTTATCAGCTGGGCTCAAGACCTGCAGATCCTTGGAGACTTAAGAGTTCAACAGAGACAAAAATATATGGCTTTCAAAGCAAAAATCACTATTTAAACACAGTTCTGTTCTACTGTTTTGGATGACAGGCAGGGATTGAAGGTCACTGTTTCTAAAGTTACCTAAGAAAAGTCTAGAAATAAGTCACCTCAGCCCCTGTCACCCTATGGTGGTGAACAGCTGCCACATCTGGTCTCAATCAACAGCCAGGAACCAACAGTGAAGGGCGAGCCTATTCCCAGGCTTGGATCAGGGATGGTTTTAACAGAAACCACTGCTCCAGAGCAGCAGGACCACTGAAAGATGGCATTCTTCTGCAAGAAACACAAGCCTTCAGAGGAAATGGGGCACAAGGGGAACAACTTGTACAGCTCATTGAAGAATTTTATTGGCCAGCTCAGGGTAGAAGATGGTTGCTAATAAAACAAAGAAATATTTGTCTATCAAGGTGACCAAAATGTCTCCTACCTCTGAAAGGCACCAATTTTGAGTGAAGAAACAAATGTGTGTAGACTCTGGAGATGATTTTTAAAACAAATAAGCAAGCAATCAAAATCTCTTTCCATCAAGAAAGGAATGTTTCATAAAACCCAAAACTCTAATTACGACCACTAATAATTGACAGTCACACCAAGTCACAATAATTGCTTTGAGATCAATCTGATACAATCTTGGGATAAATAGATCAGGTTCATTAATTTACTCCCTCCTCATTCAGAATGTACGAAACATTTGCTGCTGTTTAGCCTGCTGATAGAGCAGTGTATTCATAACTTCCAGAACATTTGGCCTGGGGCTCATATTAGGAGTGAAGAAGCAGCAGTCCTTATCCAGTGCTGTGCTTAACCAGGCTTCTGGGCAGCCTTTACCAGCCCTGCCATATTTTCCAGGGGTACAGCTGGGAGGGGAGTGCAGGGAGGGCTCCACTTCAAACCACACAGCTCAGAGGAACCACTGGAGGCCAGGGGGAGTAGAAATCTTTCCATTACCACTGGTGAGATTCAAGCCAGCATATGGCATCACACTGATGTACACATGTATACTTTGGATCAGAGACTCTCACATTTACCTCTTCCATTTTTATTAAACTGACAAAGAGTGAGATTTTGCAGTTGGTTCACAGATGTACATTAAGTAACAGGCAACTTTACTTGTACATCAACACTTCCCACATTTAGTGAAGAACCAAAATTTGAAAGCTGTTTCCCATCCCAACCCCCAGTCTATTAGTAATGAGGATATTCATTACAGCAGCTTAAACTGAGGGAAAATATGTTCCTTAGCTTGGAGAAAAATATGTAGAATTATCGATGTGATGCAACACTGGCTGAAACTTAATTTCACAACAGTCATTGCACCAAAAGGTTTAAGAAAGTGGTCTTAGGAGACAAACTTGTAAAAAAGTAATAGAAAAGGAAATTTGTATCATGTAACAGAAAAGAAAATTTGTGCCATGTAATCCCTGGGCATCACATGGCTGTAAAATTGATAAGGAAAACATTTCTGGTTTAGTTTGCCTGTGAAACCAGTAAACAGAACATATGCCACAGTTGATAACAAACATTCCTAATGATTGCTAGCATTTATTGTTATGATCATTCTGTTTATTACAACCACACCAAGCTCCAAGCTCTTTTGTATGTCAGAACATATCAGAAGCTACTTCACAATCAACCATTTTTCAGAGAGTGGAATTATTTCATTGACAAGAACAAAACATTGGGAGTCTGGCTAAAAACTGAGGACTCTTATATGCATTTTTACCTTAAAATTATCACATTCATACTTGGCTGCATAATTCTTTGAAATTCTGTCCAAAAATATCAAAACTTTATTCTGGGCATCAAAATTCTGTTCTTATGAGAAGAACTGCCATCCCTTAAGCCTTCTAAGGATCTCTGAAAAAGGGTGAATTAAACTTGACGTTATGTCTGTAACAACAGCCAGCAAAATACTTCCAGGGTTACTTGCAAAGCTTTATTAATGAATCTGAACTCATTAGCTCTGCCTCAAGCAGCAGCTCAGGCTGGAAGCTCTGCTGTGTTTGGAAATAAGCTTTGCAATGTTTCCTCTGGAAGTACACAGAAAAGACCATCACAGAAAATGTAGCACTTCAGTAACTTGGCATCACATTTCCTCGTCTGGACAGAACACTGTGACAAATTCAATCTGACTCCTAAAATGACTCCACTCTAAGATCAAGAAGCTGAATGTAAAAAGCCACTGAACAGGCTCCATCTCCACCTTGCTTGGCAGAGGAAGAGCCCCTGTAGCTCAGGCTGGGCAAGAAAGACAAAACTGTATTTGCACACTGTACTCCCCAGTCTTTTCTAAAACAAAGTTTGGCAGCTATGTTCTTCCATAGAAGACCTGGCTGGACCTGGCCCAGCCTGAGCAATAGAATCAGAGTGAGACTTTTTCAGCAGTGATTGATTCTCCACACATCCAGGAACTGCTGCAGTTGCAAGGGCAACCAGGAGGGCAGGAGGATTTCTCTTCAGGGCTCTCACCGCCACCACTGCTACTGTGCCAAAACAAGCAAGGTGAAAGGAAGTCTGACACAGTGCAGCTTCCAGGGCAGCAAATGAGAGATGCAGGTTAGAGAGATCCATGGATAAATATGGTACAGGCAAAACTGAATCAGAACAGTGGCAGTGAAGGAGGTGTATGTGTGTGAAATTAGATCAGAAGACACCGAAGTGTAAGCAATAAAATGCAGCTAAAACCAAACATAAAACTGAGGAAACTTCAGATCCTTATCTTCAGCTGCTCTCAGAAAGAAGCTTCAGCAAACCAAAAAAATTCTCCCAAACTTTCAAGAGTAGCATACCTTAAGGATAACTGCTGTAAAGGGGCATGGCTTCCTTGGACAAAAGCAGTTTAGACTGTAAGGAAATGTAGGTATTTACAACCGTTGCATCCTTTTTCCATTAAAAAGGACAAATAAAAAAAATCAGATACAATCAGAACCAACATCAAGTAGTAAAATATAATATTCTAAACTAGGAAGCGCCAAAAAAAGTATGGCTTACATTCTCCTAATTCACTGCCCCTATCCAAATGCGTAATTGTAATTAATTTTTAAAAAATAGATTAAAATAAAAAAAATCACATACCTTTTTTTCTTCTTATAGATGCCTCCACCTCTTTCTGCATTCTGGATGGGCCTGTTCAGGAGAATCAACTGTCAGCGAAGCTTCTGTCCATAGAGCTTCTTTTGCAATTCACTGATAAAGTCAGGAGCTATATGTAACTCCAGAAAGGGGGCTGGAGGATAACTGGAAAGGAATTTGGTTCTCTTTAAATGAAAACCTAATTAAGGAAGTTGAGGGATTGTCTGGACATGCAGATTTTATGCTTGTTACTTGTGTTTGTCAAATATCACACTAATTCTGTGACTAGGTTAACTTCTCAGTTGTCAAGCCATGGCATGTCTCCCATTTTTTAAACAAGTAGCAAAACAGCAGATGTTTTTTGTTCACTTAGTCTGTTTTTCTGCATTAATGGCACAATTAATTACCCATTAAAGGATTTTAAATAGCAGTGATCCAAATCCTTCCATTCATTTAAAATCCAAATTTAAATAGTAGTGATCCAAATCCCTCCATTCATTTAAATTCCTTGGTCTTTGCTGTTCAGAACCAGAAATCTGCAGGTGAATACCAGCCCCCACCTCAGAGTAAAACCTTCCCATTTATTTAGGAATTTAGTTTGTACTGGAAAAGAAACATGTTGGTCTGCAAGTGGACAGATGGCATATCTAGGTAGCTATTTCCCCCAAATTTCCTCATTCATCTTCCTGTGCTGAATAAAACTCTGTGGTTGCTAAACAACAAAAGCAAAATCCTTTATGAGCTACTGTAGGCTCCCAGAAAACCCCATCAGTCTATGATCCAGAGATGGCCCCTTTAGGTAAGAGCTCCACAGATCCACAAAGTCTCAAGAAGGATAAAAATTCCTCCTGATGACTCTGCATATCAAGAACTGCACTTAAATACTGCCACTTCAAACCTGATTGCATACCAGATACTTGGGATAGCAAAAAACCCAAGCAGGAACCCAAATCAGAGTTTTATGTACGATTCTGTTTCATCAAACAGTTGTCCTTCCCCTTTCTGTCCTCAGGAAACAAGGGAAATATTGCATCTTCCTCAAAAATATTTATGGAAGTATTTCTGAGATTTAGAAGTGATGAGCTTCAAAAATACAAAAATGAGAACAACTTGAAGATGTTCCCCTCCACTTTGAGAAAATTTTTACAATTTTACTTATTTCCAGTAGTGAATTTGCTGAAGCACATCTGGAAGTCAGGAACCATCATCCATTCCTACCTGCTTCAGAGCTCTCTTTTGGCTCATCTCTCAAAACCCAGTGCTTTTTCTCAGCCCTCCTCCCTTTCTACAGGCACTTGCTTGGTTCTGTCTTGCAGAACTTCTGAGGCAATGAAGATGACAGGCTATCTGTAACACAAACAATACTATTCAGTGACAAAGCACTAGAAACAGACTAGAATGCACCTTATTCTCAGAGGAAACAGTTCAGCAATAAAGACTTCAAGAAGTTGCAGCTGGTTTTTACTTAAGTTTTAGAATACAACTCACTGTTGAAAAAAGCCACTTTTCCCCTAACAAATTAGTACCTTTTTTAACAGAAGGGTCTCAAGTTGGTTTTGTGCCATCCCAACCCCCTAACAAAAAACTAGCCCTGAAAGGTAGGGTGAAATTTCCATATATGCTGAACAGTTAAAGACCCTCACATAAAACAGCAGGGAAGTCAGATACCACCACTGCACTGAACTTGGTAAGATGGAAATTAATCACTTGAGTCAAGGACTCACAGAACAAGGTGTGTGGTAGCCAGCTACTGCCTCCTGCTACCTTACAAACTTGGTATCATGTACACCACTACCAAAATCATTTATCCTTGGATTTTAGGTATTTTACTGATAGCAAGACCTTTTTCTCTGTAGTACACACACAAAAGGTAAATAGCAAATGAGAAAAGAGAATGCTTTTCTTAGAAACTGCCTCACCTAAGATTCTGGGGACTTAACTTTCCTAGTTCCTTAATGGAATTACAGCACAGCTTATAAATATCTGGCTCTTTAAACATAATATGATCAATATGCATAATTTTCACAACTGATTTTACAAATGCAATTTACAATAAAACTTAACTTCTGAAAATTTAACAAGCCGTGTCCACCAGGATACTGCAAATGAAGCAGTAACAACAAACAATTAAATACTACTTTCTCCATTAAAATAAACTGATACTACTACAACCATCAGCCAGGCTACAGCTACATTATTTCATAACAAAGATCGACACATTAACTACAGTTGGTACATTTTTCTTATTTATTCAAAAGCTAGTGGATGACAAAAAGGGTTAAAATGTTTTATATCACCTATTCATTACATGAACAAATACTTAATCCAAAGGGACTTACTTTACAAGCCCCTTCGTCCAAAAACCACACACAAATTAGTTTTTATACACAAATGTTTATTTCTCAAATAAACTTCCCCTTTAAACACAAGGAATGAAATCTAAATCTTCATAAAGATGGATCCAAAACAAAGTCCCTCCAGCACATTGTAATCACTGTTTTGTTGGTCACTACTGGCTTTAACTGTTTAACATCAAAAAACAAGGACATATTTAAAAAACCATGCTACTGGATACCTAGCTCTGCCTCTGACCAGCTCTACACTGATCTCCAAAATTTTAAAATTTTACATCATGAAATCCAAAGCATTTAACTGAACAATAGCTGTGCATTTAACACAAACAACTGAACGAGAAGATTATAAGATGTAATCAAGTTCATAACGAATATAGGTGTTCTTTTCATCATTATAGATTCTTGGATAATGTGCTATCAGAGCATCCTGTGATCCGATGTAGATTGAATTATAGATCTTCCAATAAACATCTCTGACTTTTCTGGCAGGGTGAAACAAACCCTAGAAAACAGAACAGAACAAAATGTAAGAAAAGCTTGAAGTTCCAATGTTCTTTTACTGAAATTAATCAAGCTTTGCAAAATATGCATTTAATAAATGGACAGGACATACAAGTTGTAGGAAAAACCAGTTCTATATAATAACAATATACAAACAGTACTTGGAAGAATATACATTGCAAGAGACTTTCACCCCCCTACTGATGTCAGTATCTTCATGCTGAGGTCCCAACACTGCAAAAGTGTGAAATTTCCTATCTGCAAATTACTAAAATGCTGTCACACCTTCTATGCACTGACCTGCATTACTTTAATCCTTGCTCCCCACCTGTTAGGTGAGTTTTAATTCCACAGCCAACACAGCCACTGTCGTGTGCAATTACATGGAAAAGGAGCCTTCAGGTCTTACCACCCCATGCACATTTACAGAAGCTGAACTGCTTAGTGCTGATCTAGCAGTATCAAGTCTAATCAAAGCAGTTTTATAGTGCTGCACTCTTCTAAACATCTGGTTTTCTTGGATAGTGACAAATCATGACTATTAATCCTATCCTCTCATTTATTTCTCCCACTGATTACTTGTCATAACCCCTCCCCTCCCACATCTAATTTATTCCCCAGTCATTAGTTCACATTGTCAAAATTTGTGAGATGCTTCCAATTTAGAAATCAAAGTGCCAGACTATTTTAGTCAACTGATATTCTAAGTTACCTGGTCTTTCTACACAAGTTCTGTGTAATCAGCTATCTCCCTTTACCAAACCCTCTGTTTACTGCCTATTTCCACTATTCAAGTCCTTGGCACACAATATCCCATTTAAATAGCACTTTGGAGACAACAAGCCAGTTTTTCCTTTGCTAGAAATCATCTTCAGTTGACTTTTTTGACTCCTGGAAAGAAGTCCTGCCTGACAACTGCTCTGTGCTGCCCCAGCACACCCAAGGCCATACCTGTAAGCAATACTGTAACATCCTGCAGGGCCCAATAGCGACTCTGAGGCCCTCCAGAGCCCCCATGACTGCCTGGATGACGTGAGGAGACGTTTCAAACACATTTGGCCACACGTAGTTTAACAAGTGATTAAGGGAATCCTCACAGCCAAACCCATAAACACCAAGGGACATGTGCTGCACCACTGCACTGGCTGTTTGTCTGTGTACAAGATCCCTGCAAAGAGAACAATGACTATTAATAAATGACACTTAGAAGCAACGTGGTTGGACAAGCATAGTGTTTCTTTTCAATTACACTTTTCTTGAAAGCACTAATAACACTTTTAAGCCATACTTACTGACAGCAGGAGGCAGGGTATCAAAAATCAGTGAAGTGAAAAAAGATAGGAGTTTTCTGACAAAGTACTGCACTCCAATTCCACAGAAGTATCAACAATAGAAAATATCAAAAACAGTTTCAATGGAAGAAGCCTTGACTCACTGAAGATACTTTTATAATTTTAGTCTTCAGAATTATAAGTAAAATTGGAGTATATATAATCCAAATTGTTAGCAAATAATGGCTTCCAAATCATGCTGGTCACTTAAAGCCTTTAGCAAACAAGGATAATATGCACATTTGCTATAAATAATGATCAGGTATATACTTAGAAATATGACTATGGGTAACTACCACAGAAGAAGTGCACCCACCTGTCCATTAAAGCATCTTCAAGCAATGGCGTAACGGCATAAATGTAATCTTTTCCCATCTCTCCAATGTATTCAAACAGGAAAGAAAGAGATTTTAACACGCCATTCTGGACATTCAGTTCTGGAACTCTGTATTCATTCATGAGTGCAGGCAGCACTGTGAAGGGTGAGCACGTTTCAGCCACAATAGCAATTGCTACTGTAGTACATACTCTGTTCTGCCTTTCCTGTACTTTCAAGTTGTTCAGCAGTGTGGCCAATACATCGTGAGGTCTGGAAGAGACAACATGGGCATCCATTTCAATGGATTCAGTGAGGATTTGGATAAAATCAGTTAAGCTTCAAACAAGTGGCAGAGAAATGTGGTTTAGCCCTCACAAAAAGTTTAGAGAACTGGGAAACAAACTGAAAGCTAAACATGGAACACTAAACTCTAGAACAGCTAAAGGATTTGTTTTCATAGCCAACATTTTTTACTTCATCTAGACTTAGCTGCATTCAGTCAGTCATCAATCATTTACAGAACATGCACAAAGGTGGCAACTGTGCTTCATTCTACAATGTGCTGACTTGTAGTATGACCTTAGTGGAAACAAACCTTTAAAAATCAATAAAACTATGATTTTGTAGGGAGGAGGGGAAAAAAGAGAGAGAAGATTAATTATTTAAAGGAGAGTTTATGAAATAATACAAAGAGGGTCTGAAAGCACATTACAGTATCAAAAATTCATGAGACAACAGCTCTTACTCCCAAATAGAATTCAAACCTTATTTTGTTCAGAAGTGCAACATCCTATGTTAGTGAAGAATACATGACTGTGTTCTTCAAAATGAGTAAAACCATGTCTGCATATATAAAATGCAGAGAAGTCTGAATATTTCCCACTAGAAAACTAACAATCATCACTGTGTTTGGTAACTGTGTGCAGAAATGGATAAGCATTAAACCAACTTACCCAATAGCTTTTGCAATATAACCAAAAGTGTTCACTGTGGCTCTTCTGATTGCTTTTTTGTGAGCTTTTAATAATTCAAGCAGTTCAAAGCAGATCCTCATCCATTCTCTTGCAGAAACATACTCTGCACCTCTGAAAGAGAATAAAGTGAGTTACCTCTTCAGTCATGCAAGAAGTTTTTAAATAAAGCCACAAACTATAGCACCTATTCATTTGCAATCCACAGAGGTAACAGCTTAAGCATGTCCTTTATTAGGTAATTCAACAGTGTGTCTGATAAATATTTCAACTTTTAGGCACAACTTCAGAAATATCAAGATATGACAATACCAGATGCCTAACTTGACCTTTTGCTACAATAATTGCCCACAAAGAAGGTTAGATATTTCATCATTACTCAGCTTACCTGTCTGCAATACGCCCAACAAGATCAATACAATTTTCCTGTACTTTCTCATGTCTGTTCTTCAAAATAGGTGTCAGCCGTGGCAGCAGGTCTTTGATTGGTGGCGTCATCTTGTGCATACCTATTGAATTCAAAGAGGCACATTCAGTTTTATAATTTTATTTTTTTTATTTTGCTCTTGAACAGCCAAGTAATTGATACAAAAACATACCTATAACATTCACAATAGCCTTAAGCGCTCCGAGTATGCTGCCCAGTACTTCAGGATACTCTTCACCCAGGTACTCATACAAAACAACACCCAAGTGTCCCATTAGTTTTTCCTACAAACAAGAAAAAATAGTCAGAAGGTAATTTTCCCCTCCCCTCTCATTACTACGACCTGCTAGAGCAAATGTGGAAGAGAAGTCCATACCTCTTGACAAGTCTTCATGACAACTGCAGTACGAGAGATCAGGTCAGCCGCCTGCTGCCTGACTTTGGCTGATTTGTTGTTCAAACGCCACAAAACTGTACCACAGATCTGTGGCAAGTAGGGTTTCACTCTTTTACCTAGAGCATTAACCACTGTGCCAAAACCATTCAGCATCACAGAATCCTGAGGATAAAAACAATAAAGGAAAGTCAGACAAACAGCAACACTGCATTTCACCTAAACTTGTCATAATCTAAAACTCTTTTTAAGATGCTAACATTCCAGAGATTGCTTCTGGATTTCATTGATTAGAGGACTGACATCTAAAAGGGATGCTAAAAATCTAACTCAGAAGCACACATTTCTGTATAACTAACAGTGAGATGGCTTACAATAACAGTGACCCAAATAGTGCAGCACTTGGCCGTACCTCTGTTGTCTGTTCCTGAAAGGCGTACAAAATACCATCAATGAGCTGTTCTTCCAGTTTATGATCAATGTCTGCTGCCCCCAGATTTCCCATTATCTTCTCAATTGTTTCCATGACCATTTTTCTGTACTGCTCAGCCTCATCTTTCAAATCATCCACAATTCTAGAAATAATTTCTGCTGCTCCAACTTTATTTGCCAGCTCCACAGTCGTATCAACCAACTGAAATACAGAAATATTAAATAAGCAAGCATTAAAATTATGCTTAATAGTTAAAACCTACTTTCTACACTTTAAAAATAATTGCCCCAGTCTGAAGAAACGTGTTAAGCCCACTACAAAAAAATAGTTTTACCTTTACTGGAAATCATCCAGTGTTTTTAAGAACATAAGTGGGGCGAACCACCCCACCTTGCAACTGATAAAGATATTCACAGATGTAAAATGTTGTGATAACCTCCTAAGAACCTGAAAATCTTCTTAGGTACACAACTTTTAAATTGCTAATACAAACAAAAATCAAGTTTCAGGACACAGGCAAAAATCAGTACTCAGCCTGAGCGAACATTCTAATTTTCTTCTACTGTAAATCATTTTGCAGCTAAAAAAACACCAAAAATACCTGTCTGTAGTTTCTTCTGTCCAGTGCCATTCTGTGCTGCCAGAAATGTTTGAAGAAGGGTGGCAAGATTTCTGTTTTAATGTAGTTTGCTTCAACACCATCCGTACCACAACACTGCTTTACCACCTGACAGGAAATAAAAATTCAACTATGTTAATTTGGTGTAGGGTGACGGGTGGATGATTTGGGGTGGAGGTTTTTTGCTTTGGATTTTTTTTTTTTTTGCATACATATTCAATATCAATGCTGAACTATCATTCTGACATACCTTCAACACAATTTTTTTCATCTCTTCATCAGGAGACTGGAACTCTCTGATAAGAATCAGCATGACTTCTCTGGTGTAGTAGTTTGCATATTCGGCATCCATGAGTGGAATCAGGTAACCAATTGCCTTCAAAAACGCAGCCAAACCCTATTTAAATGCAAAATATGTCTTTAATAACTCACAGCAGATACTCATCCATTTCAGTTCCAACTAAAGAAAGTATTTTAGATTTACCTTTCCTCTGTGTTGACGTATACCCTTCCACAAGGGCTTCAGGACAGAATCAAATGACTCAATACCGTAGGGAGTGGCTGCCTCAGCCAGAGCAGCAATGGCCAAAGCGCTGATGGTGCGAACTTTCTGCTGCTCATCCACCAGCCCTGCAAGAGAGCAGGGTTTAGTACCACCTCTTGTACTTGTGTCTTAAGTTCAAAGTAGTGAAAACAGAGGAGCAGTGTGAAAGGGATTAACTTGTTTTCAGAAATACTGAACCATTATTTGTCTTAATTCACCTTTCAGAGTCAGCTGAAATATTTCTTGGTGTCATAGCAACAACAAAACCAGAACCTTACTGTCACTGTGCCTTACTGAAGTACGAAAAATTTTCCAGATATAAAGTGGGTAAAAAAAATCTGTCTGGGAAAGCAGAACTTACCATGCTCAATAATTTCAACCAAGCTCCTGAGATGAGGCAGGATAGCACAACCCATAAGAATAGCAATCTGCTGTACAATCTTGATGCCAGTGTGCCTGGCCTGCCAGGATTTTTTGCTTTTACAGACAGCTTTCAGGAAGGGTAAGAGAGAAGGAATGCCCAGGGCAGATGCAACAACGGCAAAGGCTCGAGCTGTTGTGTTTCTGACGTATTCATCCATGTTATCAATATCAGGTCGCATTGTGGAGATCATTGTCGCCAAACCCGCAGCCTGCAGGACAAAACACAAAACACACCAACTGGATTTATGAACAGCACAGTTAATTGTTCTGCCACACCTATAAACATGCAGGTATATGTAAGCTAACGCATGCTTTAATACAGGATGGAGTTTTACCTTAGCCAAGTTTGAAATAATTTCTCTGCCTTCCACTCTAGCATAGTAGTCTTCATCAATCAGCAGTGGTTCAATGACGACAAGGATCTGAAAAAGACAAATGAATGTTTCCTTTTATTAATACTTTCTATAGCATTTCTAGTCCTATTAGAGTCCATGAAACAAAAATTACTCCATTCATTCAGGCTTGCCATGATAAGAAAAAAATTAAATCTATTACATTGTTTTTTATAGCTCTTAAGTTTCTTAAGGATGCGGTCTGGAGATGCTACCTAGATCAGGTAAAGTCCCCTCCCACCTCCAAATATGCACATATCATGTTGACATCATGCCTCAATACTCTAAAGCCTACAATCCAATCACACTACAAAAACCTTTAAATTTGGTTTAAGCAATATAAAAGCCAAGTATGTTTGAAAAAAGTGGTATCATCCTCTTCTGATATGCACATAAAATGTAGAAAGAGCAAACCAGAGATGAAACAGCAAACTGCAACAGACCTTGTGTACGTATGGTCGGACCAAGTCATCCAATTTGTAAAGAATTCTGTCGATGACTTTGACAAGCAAGTGACGCTCCTGATCTTCGAGTGTTGGTGACATCAGCAGAGGCAGGATCTGATTGAACAGCGGCCCTGCTCCGAACTCCCGAGCTTTGTCAGTAATTTGCCGCAACGCAGCCTGAACAAAACCACAAAACCTGCCCGTTAATCTGAGGAAACAGCACTGAACAATCATAAAACAGGTACTAACCAAGTTAAAATGTAACTGACTACATCCACAGCCTTTGAAATACTTGCTCTAACCACCACAAAACTATTTCAAGTAATTTCATGCTGATCTGTTAAAACACAAATGTGTGATGACAAACAACATGTTGTTAGTGCCCAGGAGCTCAGTCTTCAAGAGAAGCATAACTTCTGAGCTAACACTGGCTCTGTTTGGAAAACACCTTCAGAGCTCTTGTTTGCATCCAGGCAGCTTGGTGCTTGGTCAGTTTAGAGCATTTGCAGAAAAGAGTGCTATTATGCTGCCTAATGCTTAAGGCCAAAACTTAAATAAGAGCTACACTAAGTAACTAAGCGCAAGAAGCAAAATCCAGAAAGTTACAAAGCCATGCAGCAAAACACACTATAAACGCAGTTTCTCATAATTGTAAAAAAAAAAAAATTATACAAGCTCTACACCATTTAGTGACTGACATTACTGTCAAAAGAGCAGCAGTGCTAAATTATACTGAGTAACAAAAAGCCACACAGATAAAGAAAAGCAAGAAAAAAAGCACTAAACAGAGTGTGCTGTTTTGGCTGGAATTGAGCTGATTTTCTTTACAGCCACTAGTATAGGGCTGTGTTCTGGATTTGTGCTGGTAACAGTGCTGATGACACTGGGATGTTTAGCTACACAGAGTCAGGGCCTTTTCACCCTCTCACCCCACCCCACCACTGAGAAGGCTGATTGGTACAAGACACTGGGATTTCAGAAACTGGGACACAGCCAGGACAGCTGGCCCAAACTGCCCAAAGGGATGCTCTACATCATATGGCACCATGCTCAGCATACAGGTCAGGAGGAAAGCTAGCCAAGGGTCACTGCTAGGGGACTGCCTGGGCATCACTTGGTTGGTAGTGAACAACTGTTTTCCATCTGCATCACTTGTTTTCTTGGGGTTTATTTCTCTTTTTTTGTTTAGTTGTGGGGTGTTTTTTTTGGTTGTGGGTTTTTTTTGTTTGGTTGGGTTTTTTGTGGGTTTTTAAAAAATTTTCCTTAACTATTAACAAATTCTTTTTATCTCAGAGCACAAGTCCTCATTTTTACTCTTCTGATTCTCTCCTTCACACGTCTAAGGGAAGTGGGAAAAGAAGCAAGCAGCTGTGTGGGGCTTAGTTACTACCTGGGTTTAAACCACAATAGATAGCAAGGCTTAGGAGATTATCTTCAAGAGAATCCCATGGACAACTGAAGTTAAACCTGAAAACAAACACCAATTTTTGAAAAATGAGATTACATAAACATATCTGACAATTCATCTCACCTTTCGCATGGGAGGCGTGCCGTTCTTTATTTTCAGCAGTAATTTCATTATTTTTCTCTCCTTCTGTTCCTCAGGACTCAGAGTCGATTCATCAACATCAACCTACAATAATTCCAGACAAATAAATGGGCATTGCTACATAATCAAAAGAAACCAGGGAAGTTAAATCAGCAGCATGAGTGAAATCTCCCTCACCAGCAGCTTGTCGAAGTACTGGATATCATCTGGTTTCAGGAACGGCAGGTTGCCAGAGGGCTGGTCATTAACACTCTTCATGGTGCGGTCCTCTGTCTGCATGTGGAACCCTGTCATCCCCCCCAGGGGCGTTGGAGTCGCTGTGAGCTTCCGAGCAGGAGTTCGGATGGGCACGTAACCAGCTGGGGGAGGGAGAACCTAAAGAAGGAAGAACAAAATTCCTTTTAATTGCAACAGATATCAAAAGAAGAAGCCACCAAATACAAACACATTGCTTGAAGTTGTAGCTTTCATGTTATTTGTTTGGGGACTTGTGTGTTATTGCATACAACAGATCTCATGTTCCCAACAATAGAAACTAACCCTGACAGCTTGTATTTGCACTTATCCTGTACTGACAACATTTCAGAAGAAAGCTCACTCCCATTGCTGAGAGCCTGGATAATAAATTGTGAGGTTTCCAAGAATTAAAGAAGCACTTCAGTAACTGAATCAACATACTATATTAGCTGTCTTGGTATTTGTGACCCTCTGCCATGTTTGTCTACATCTGGACTTTCCATTTCTATCAGTCCATAGAAAGTACATTTCTGATCTTGATAGGCATTTCCAGCACTGAGAAGCACAGTAGTGATTTGCCTGTGAGATCACCTTGAGACCCCACTTTCTAAGGGATTTACAATAAATCAGTAACCAAGTCAAACAAGAGTGTACAATCAATAATCAATACTTAATGTTACACATTCTACTTCTGGGGAAAAAAAAACAAAAACAAAACCAGTAATCTCTGGTAGGAAAAAAAACTTCATCATGGTCTGCTCTGTTTTAAGCCATTTAAGGACATAAATTACCTTATATCCTTCAGGAAACATAGCATCCAATTCCTCATCAGAAAGTGGTCTGTTTCTCTCATCAATTTCCCTCTCCCAGCGCCAAGCCTGCAGCTGTTCAGGAGTCATGCTCATGATGTGACCTATATTTAAATTTCAAAAAAAACCCAAAAGTATTAAAAAATCCTTTTGTATACAGAAGCAGATGACTTGTTTACTTAACTTTTAAATGCTCTCTTGAGTCAAAGTTTCCATAGCACCTGAACCCTGTAGCCACATAAGATCTCAAACTCTCACAGAGCCTTTTATCAAATTTTTTACCAACTAAACTGAACAGCAACAGACATATAACCTTAGTCTCAATTCCTCTCCTGAAATGAGTTGCTGTGGACATTGCCACAAAACTTGTAAACTGAGCATACAGTGACTGCTTTCATACAGGCAAGAGAGCACGCTGGGCAGAAGTCTGTTTCAAAAGACAACACAAAAGGAACTGCTTCATTCCCACAACACAAAGTGAAGCCTTAGACAAGAGACTGAGCTCACCTGGTGTGGGGGTTGCCATGTTCATAGCTGGGGTACCAATGGGTGTCTTGCCAGGTGTCAGAACAGGAGTGCTGCCGCCCATCTGGCTCGCGGGTGTTTCATCCCAGCGTGATTTCCTTTTGCTCGCTCCGGGGGTTGGTGTCTCACCAATGGAGTCACCACCTCTGTCTGTACGAGGTGTCTCAGCCCAGCCACTGCCATGGCCCGGAGTATCTAAGGAAAAACAAACCCAATTTTCTCAGAAAGCTGAGCAGTAGCTAATCCAACTATACTGTCAATATTCAAATCCATTTGCAGGATCAAATTAACAAACAGTAGGCAAAAAGTAAAGTAAAGACTACTTTGGTGAATATTGAAAAAACACAGATATTACACTAAAAATACCCAACAGAGAACTTTATGAAAAAAATGTCATCTTCCTGCTGAACCCTAGCATAAAAATGTAAGATTCCAAAAAAAAGAGAACCACTCAGATAATCTAGGAATTGAACAAAGTACCCCATGTACTCCCTTGATAAAAGCACTAGGTAACAAGTGTTTCACTGTTCTCTGACACAAAACTCAAGTTCAAATTAGGCAGGTGAGATGCTTCTCAAATTTGCTTTAATAGCAACCTCTTAAAAAACCCCAAAACAATTAAAAGCAACATACACAAACATATTATGAAAAGTAATTCAACATGTGCTTCTTTACTGTGTCCTTTATACATTAAAATCCCAACCTGCAGCAGTTATTAGATATGACAAAACTGTGGCTCCGTATTTGAGCCGAGATACTTTCATGGACGCCACTTAAGCACAGAGAGAACCCAACGGTGAGAACTCAAACAAGAACAACTCCCCACATCAACCACTAGATGTCAGAATGTAACTACTTCTTGCCTGGCCTCTGAACTCGCCGTTTACTTCAGGTGAAAAAACCCAGTACAATGAACGGTTCAAAACTAATTATGCACCTCCCAGTTTGCCATAAATACCTCTTTCTGTTTTGGGGGTTTCATCCCATCGATTTTTCCGTGCACTGGAAGTGGCACCTCCATGGCCTGGTGTTGCGTGACCAGGCGTGTCCCGGCCGGGTGTTGCAGCTCCTGCTGGGGTATGACTGGGAGTTGGATCCCAGATCTTTGAGCCTGGGGTGGCACCTGGAGTTTCACTACCCTTTGCACGGCCTGGAGTTTCATCCCATCGCAGAGATGGGGTGTGTCCAGGAGTCTACAAGAAAAAAACCAAAAGAATCAGAATCTCATCCTATACAATAAAAGACTGCTAGTTGTTCTTAAGCACAATAAGAAACTTCTGACACTCAAGAGGATTAGCACTGATAATGTCTTCTGTAGACAGCTGATGAGCACTAGGTCATTACCTCTGCTTGATCCCAACTGGACAATTTTTTAGGCGTAGCACCAGGAGTCTGATCAGCTGTCTGATCCCAACGCCGTTTGCGTTTTGAAGGTGGCTGAGAAGCAGCTCCATTGACGACTTTAAGCTCTCCAGCTTTAGCTTTTTCAGCTAGTTGTTGCCTAATTTCCCTCTGTACAAGAGCACAAAAAGAAAAACATAAGAACTCTTCAAATTATACCTTTAAAAGAGGTTTTACAATATCTTTTTATGCTTTTTCTGAGATTTTGCTCAAATAACCTGCAATCGGCTACTGCTTTTATTTCAAGGCCACTCTTTTTTTCAGATTCTTCTATATTGACAGAGCAGCTGTGTTTGAAGGGTTGTTTTTAAATTGATTTTTCAATAAAAGCCACTCTTACTGCAAATGCACGGAGAATTTTTAAAGCAATCAGTTTCTGCCACTGATAGGTCTATGCCTTAAGACCATTACCCATCTGTTTCAAATAAGTACCACTTCAGTAAATTAAAGGTGGATGACTTAGAAATCATGGGAGCTACATCCCGTGACATTAAAAAGGCCTTGAAATTCTGATTTTAAATCCTGAGATGATACTGCTATAACAGCAACTTAACAGAGACTGTTTTGCACTTATCAATGGATCCATAGGCAGTAATACTGTCAAAATTATGAACTAATTCCTCGCTTAAGGTAAGACAAATCAATGTTAGAACTCACTGGAACTACAAGGTCTTGCTCCCATTAGCAAGATGGTACTCTAAGTATTACACAAAAATCTGTTTATATTACCAATATAATTTTAACTATTAAATTTTAAAGCATGTTTTTTGGTTTTCTCTTTTTTTTTTAATATTTAAAACCAAATGCCAATCTTATACCCCATCTTAGATCTATGGCAACATCTGCCATAGGTATCTCATCAAAAGCCTTTTAAAACCTCTCTGGCTTTTCTATACATAGACCTCACAAAAACAAACATCTCTCACACTGAATAATTCTCAGTTACTGTTAGATTTTTTCTTTCCTCCTCTGAAAGACAATTAACAAGACAAAGTCCAAGTTCTACAAAAAAAATTCAGATTAAAATACAGTGAGACTATTTTTCCCTGCATTGCTTAAGTATTACATAGAACAGATGTTTTTTATAACTTTCATCTTTAAATTCTACTGACTTTCAACATATGAAGAGTATCATTTTCCAAAGGGGCTTTTAAGTCAAGACAAAGTCGAGAGAATTTATATTCCCATTTTTTTAACAAGCTTTCAAAGGCTGTAACATGAAACTCAGTCCAAAAGGAAAACCTTCCCCTCCACGCACCTCTTCTTTTGTTAAATGCTGTTCACGCATAACATCCATGTATGTTCTGGCATTCATTTTAGGGTCTGGAGTCTTCCCTCCTGCAGAAGAGAACAGCAACAGGAATGGAGCACAATGAGTACAGGATAAGCAGAAACTATGGACTTCTACTGTCCTGCTCTAGTATTACATTATTGCATGATCATTTAATTTTACTTTTTGATCGAAATTTTTTAAAATTACATGTATCTTACGTTTATTCAGTTTGCTGAATCAATTTAACCTGTTTGAACACAAACATAACTACTGCAGTTTCAAACAAATATTTTAAAGCCGATAAAAATGATAAAATGACAACACAGTTAAGAGTCTTCAGAAGTGATGGGTTCCTGGGTTGCTAATCCGGAATACGTACACTTTCGTGCCTTTGTCTCCATCAGCAGTTCTGACTTCAAGCAGCAGAATAGAAGCCTAGAAAATTATCTCTTTACCATTAGTAACACTTTGGAAAGATATTTATAATCAAAACATTACCTTGTGTAAGCTGTTAAATCCTACTTGTTATCTGACTATAAATAACTATTGCATACCTAAGTAATGTTTAAATTGTTTTATCATAAAGACCCATTTACAAGTTTGACAAATCTGGACATGTCTCACAGACCTTCTAGCGTCATATTGTAACAGGGCTTCATTAAAAATAAAAATAAAACAAAATAAAAAACCCCAAACTACTGTTTGATGACACTTTCCCCCTCTTCTCTTCTCAAGGGACACTTGTGATTGGGAGCTGAATGCAATACAGTACATACACCACCACAACAATACTCACAGGTAATGGGTTTTCTACACCGTATGTTGTTTTATGCTCTGTATCTTGCATTAATTGAATTTTTAAATACTTTAAAAGAAGCCCAACTTTAGAGAAATGAGACTTGTCAAGAAAAACACTTTTCTTTAAGAAAAATGTGCAGATTTGCTATACAAGTGGTATAGCTATTATACTTTAGGGAAAAAAAATAAACTTCTTAGACATTTCTATGCTGAAGATCACTGCCCAATTGGCTGTGTCTTTCTGACACTAGCTTTGATAGGACTTTCCTTTGGAATACTTTTTCACCATAATCTACACAGGATGTGTTGAACTGCACCCTTAAGAATGCAGACAGGACTGGCATATAGCAGTACTGCTGTAGGAAAGAAATTAAGGACAGTTAGTATGGGCCTGTGAATTCTGACAATACATGTTTATATCAATTACAATTAAGCAAGTAAAATAATTAATATCCCTATTAATTCATGCAGGCTGAAATTCTCATTTGTAAAACCTGCAAAATAGCTACTAATTTTAAGCCAACAGGCACCTTATTGCCACACGTGAAACTCACTCACCTGAAGAAAATCTCAGACCCACTAACACCCCTTCTCCTGACTCGCATTCTAAAATTATCAGAACAGACTTGAACTATTAATAGTATCAAAGTCTTATATATGCTTTTGCTTCTTTTAGCTATACCACCTAAAATTTACATAGGATGGTAAGAATTAGGTGCTCTACTAGCATTTTAATAGCAGTAACCCTGTAAATCTATAACTTGGAATGAAAACTATCAAGGTACTGAATGAATCTGAGCACTCAATACACAAGTTGTTCAAAGTACAACGCACAACCCAAAACGAAATGAAAAGAGAAACCTTTAACCCTTTGTGTTTCTATGGCAATGGCTCATTGACAATTTTCTTGTCCTTCTACCTGGAAAGAAAACTCGTATTATAAAGATGAAGAATATGGCATCTAAATTTTCAACCAAATCTCTATGAAAAGGGGATGTTTAAAACAAAACTAAGTTTATAAGCATGCCAACAGAAATCAAAGGGCTAAAGACAATTAAAGACAAAAATTTCATAAAGGGTATAGAAAAGCCAAAATAAATTACCATCTGCAAAAGGATCAAGACGCTCAGGGGAAATTATCATCATCCTCCTGTGCTTTTTGTACTCATCTTCCCGATCTGCAATCTTTTGAGGACGGTGCTCTGCAAAAGGATCATACTAAAAACCAAGAAAGCCTGTTAGTCACACATTTATGAAGACTAATATGAAAAGTGTCTGGTACTGTATTTATTTTCAGTATTTTTAAAAAGACTTACATTATTTTTTGCCTCAACTATGCAGGAAATGTCAAAACACTATACTAACTAAAATTTTACTTCCATAACTAGAATTTCAGTTCTTTACATACAGAACTTCTTATGAAATCATTTCTGATAAAAATTTGGTATTTTAAGATTTTATTCACTTGTTACCAAAGCATTTCATGCTGTCAGCCTTTCCCTTTCTTTCTGCAGGGCGACTTAATGCTACTTCCTGTGCTTTAAAATTTTATATAAAAATACTCCAGGAATATAAAACTTAGGTGATTACATTTTCCTTAAAAAATGACAAGTATAAAAGATATTAAGTTTCCCAGTTATTTTAATTTAATGAAGTATCTGATTTCAATTTTTAAAAATTTCAATAGTTCAGTTTCTATATCCACGTTGGCTTTATATGCACAAGAGTATTTTACTGTGCCTTCAGTTAAGACCTGTACCTGTTCAGTAGACTGTGGTATGTCATTAAGCAATGCCACTGGAGCGTGGTATCCTGGCTTCTTCTGGCCAAGCAAACTTGTGGAAGGGTAGTCATCATCATCCTGTCAGGAAAGACATGGTGCATTTATCATCTGGTATTAGATTCAGATAAACTAACAGCAGATGAACATGCTGTGGTTATAGAAAAGATGAAAACGGACAAGTAGAAGAGGTAATTCAAAATTTTATCAAGCTTTCTCATATAGCTTTTCTTATTATTCCCAGACTGGTGAATCAGATAAATCTGCTCATATCAGTAAGAAGGCTCAAGTATTCTTCAACATGCTACATTTAATCAAGTATGCTACCTACTAATTAGACAAAAAGTCTGTATTTCATATTAGGACTACCATTAAAGTTCCCTAGCTGGCACATGAGAACTGGTGCAGAGATATTCAAACTATTTTTCGTACAAGTCAGCTATACATATATAGAACAAGACTTAACAACCCTACAAAAAAGCTTCAGAAACACTGAAAATTTCAGAGACAGGTTCATGTTAGTATAGTTATACTTACCCAATCACAATGGCTAAAACAAGCACTTGCTTTTGCTCTTTTTCATATCAGTAGTCAGATTCTATTCAATTATTTACAGCAAGCCAAAAGAAAAACTGCTCATAGAACTATGAAACTTTTTCAGTGAGCCCCAGAGTAATGGAAATTTTTAATAAGGCATCCTTAGATCATCACTGTAGATGACTCAAGTACATCACTAAAATAACACTTCATGTATCAACTAGTACTAAACTAAACAATCTTCCTCATTCTTAGAAATATAATTCTCTCAGTATAAGACATAGTTGCCTATGTACTTATGATAAGGTCTTTAGATCTGACCCTTCCTGCAACTGAAAATATGGTTAATTTCTGATGTTAAACATTGGACATCAGGTAATCTTACAAGTAGGATATGTAAGGAGAACACCACACAGTGAAAAAGCCAATTCTTAAAAACAGCTCTGAAATTTGAATCAGGAATCTTAGAACAGTCACTAAAGTTTGCTGGCTGAAGTTTTACTGAATTTTTTACCGTCATCTGTAATCCTGGCAGTGGTAACAGAACAAAGTTCATGTGAGCCTTGACTGGAATAATTAAGTACCTGGCCACAACTTTTTGCCTTTTCCTTGGGCCTACAATGCTCTCAAAGCAAAATTCATTAAGTACAAGCCAGACTTAGAACTGCAGCCCTGACAAGAAGGACTCGGGGGGAGCTGGTGGAGGGGAGGCTGGACATGACCCAGCAATGGGCACTCACAGCCCAGAAAGCCAAACGTGTCCTGGGCTGCATCCAAAGCCCCACGGGCAGCAGGGCAAGGCAGGGGATTCTGCCCCTCTGCTCTGAGATCCCACCTGGAACACTGCATCCAGCTCTGGGGGCCCAGCACAGGAGAACAGGGACCTGGTGGAGTGACTCCAGAGGAGGCCACCAAGAGATGAGAGAAATGGAGCATCTCTCCCTTGAGGAAAGGCTGGGAGAATTGGGTTTGTTCAGTCTGGAAAAGAGAAGGCTCCAGGGTGATCTAATTGCAGCCTTCCCGTACCTGAAGGGAGCCTACGAGAGAGCTGCAGAGAGACTTTTTCCACAGGCATGTAGTGACAGGACAAGGAGAAATGGCTTCTAACTGAAGGAGAGTAAATTTAGATTGGATATTAGGAAAATGATTATTTTCTGAGTGGTGAAGCCCTGGCACAGGTAGCTCAGAGAAGCTGTGGATGCCCCAACTCTGGAAGTGCAGGGCCAGACTGGATGTTGCTTTGAGCAACCTGGTTGCAAGAGGGTTGGAACAAAAAGGCCCTTTGCAACCCAAATCCTTTCATGATTATGTGCAACCCAGATAAGACATACTTGGTTCCTTTACTACAGCTTTAATGAAAATCGCTTTTACTTCAAGCAACTGTGACTAAAAATTATTCAAAATCAATTCTGAAATAATTACATTATGCCCTAAACATGCCCTAAACAAACAAAATAAACAAAATCACTTACATCTTCCAATTCAGTTGCTGCGATAGAAGTGACATATCCAGCAAATCTGCTGTCACTGCCACCATAAATTTCTTGATCATAATATCCTGTGGAATCAAGGCCTACTCCTTGTGCTTCATCAAGAGCAGGCTTTTTTCCTTGAATTTCACGAATTTGTGCTTCGATATCTAGGGTAAAGACACACACAAAAGTCTTGTTACACATCCATACAAAATGTATTGGTCATGTCACTGTGTACAGCAAATAGAGTCTTTTGCCCAACCGGAAAGATTAGCATTAAAAAAAATAAACATTTATTACACACAAAACTACAAAATCATAATTCATAAGCTGGTATTCCTAAACAGCTCTTTAATATGATCCAGCACAGAGGACTTTAACTGTATAGCTCAAAACTAACTATTTAACTCATGTTACTGTATTTCATCTTCGGACAGAGGTGGCAGAGAAGGTCATTTACACCACAGCAGCATTTCTCAACACTACACTGACAAAACCCTCTCACAACAACTGTAATCCTCTCATTAAAAAAAGCCTCTCACAATGTTATCACCAATTTTGCTAATTTAAACAACTTTGTTCAAAAGAATTACTGCATAGGTTCTCAAAACTGAGATTTAACAAAACAACACTGTATTGTGTTTTCTAACATACTGCAAAGCTACACTATCTTTGAAAAAGTAAATAAAAAAACCAACTAATATGCCACTGGGTAACAAGTTAATAAAAGAAACCCCAAAACTTAGGACCAGTTTCTTTTCACTTTGGCAGCTCAAATGTTATTTATGCATCATTATTCCTGCCTGCAGCACCATCTTTGAAGACTACTATTCTTCTGGATAACAAAACACCCTTCAAACAGGACAAATGGGAGCTTTGTCATTCTTGTACTGTATCAGGATCTGACTCTAATCAACTCTGGTGGCCATCTTTGACCTTAGAAATTTGGTACTTTCAGAAAGAACATTAACTTCTTAATCCAAAAAACAAGGAATGAAATTAAGCCATGCCTTCCACCCATCTGCTGTAAAGCAACACAAAAATAAATTGCAATAATCCAACTATCTTCAACAAATGTAACTGTAGGTATATCGAGGCACAGCTGTGTAAAAATTATTGTTTTCATGTGAATTTTGAGTTCACATGATATGGAAAGACAATTATCCATACAATGTAAATTTCACTAGATCAAACTATTACTTTAATGGCCAAGAAAATCCCCAAGAGTTGCATTTCATGGCTGCAGGAATACAAAAGATCATGCTTGAGAGGAAGAATTGGATGACATGGTCTGAAAAGACCCTTTCGACATCAGTAATTCTGGGATTCACCCTCTCCCACCTGAAGTGGTATTGCCTGCTCTATTAACTTAACAGAAATTTGTCAATTTACAAAAAAACTACAGGAAATTTTGTTCATGAATAATCCTGAATCTTAAGTATTTGATAATTGTTCACTACTGTTGCTCACTTCTCTTTTCAGGATGAATAAAGTTGACACATTTTTATCATCAAGTCATCTTGCAAAAGACACTATGCAATGTTATGCAACACCTGCTAGGAAACCTGACAAAAAAACAAGATTTTTTTTTTTTTTAAGCTAAGATTATTACTCATGCAAATTATTGGATCAGAATTGTTTAGTTTAAGTTTAAAATGTCAACACTGCAAACTTCAAGCCTTAACGTCACAGCTAGGTCCTTTTCTTATCACAGATTGCCACTAACCAAAAAAAAAAAAAAAAAACAACCTCAACAAACAACCACAAACCCACTGTAAGCCAAATTATGCCTCGTGTACAAAGGCAAGTTCTCTAGAGAGGCAACTCAAAGGAGTTTTACCTGACAAATCCTTGCCACACAGCTGTGAGTGAGAACAGCAGCACTAAGTGTTCACTTAGCCAGAAAGAAACACTGACTTCATGTGAAGCAATGTAAACCTGGCAGCAAATCAGCAATTCCTGCACTGCTCTAGTGAGGAAAGCCAGCAGAAATGTGTTTCTAAACCCATCAAGAGTCTTCTTCTGCAGCTTTCTAGAGCAGAGTAGCTCAGTCCCCTCTGTGTTACAGCAACTCGTGATGCCTTAAGCTCATGAGAATCTGAAAGCTCACAAAAGCCTCATACCATTAGCACCTCCTTAATCCTGCCTGCAGGTACATCCTGCTCCCCCGAAAATCCTGCACAGCCCAGGGGTTTCCTGTGAGTCCAGAACTTGAACACATTGTTCCCCTATGTGCTAGTTCCTGGAGAAGCAGCAGAAAGAAACTACTGCCAAATTAGGGATCTTTCTCTTGCCCCCAGAGGTCTCTGATGGCCTTCAGAAGCACTTACAGTGTCCTCTTTAGGTACTCCACTTTGTGGACTCACCCTATGGCACGGCTACAGAGCCGATGCAACTCAAGTACCTTCTCCACAGATTTTTTTTTATTTCTTCTGTTTCTCCCAGAGAGCAAACGAAGCTCCTGATTCCTTTTGCAGCCTGATGCATTTCTGTGCTGGGGTGGAAAGGAATACCTGGAGCTTCCATCTCTACCAAGAACAAACCACCAGCACCAAGTGGGTGATGTGAGAATACAACCCCAGTTTCCCTTATTTCCAAAGAGCAGCTACTGGAACAACAAACACTCTGCCTCTTGAGCAGCACACTAAGGCCTGACTGAACATCCATAGCTGTAACCAACTTCAATATGAAAAAAAGCCTCTGGATCTTGCCTACAGGATCATGATGCCTTACCATCACGTCTTCATCAACCCGACCACACAGCTGGAACACACATCACCAACAAGTCCCCTGCACTGCAGGACAGGCCAAGGACAGGCCACAGAGACTTGTTTGTGCACGGCCTCCCACCTCTACTATCACCAACAGAGTTAAGTAAAACAACTGGGGGATTTCTGCAGTGAAAGTGTCAATACAAAAATATTTTCCTCCTGACAGTTCTTACCAACACTTAACATACCAAGGCATTGTTCTCTAACATTATTTTTAAAACAGCTGTATTTCATGAAGAGGGTAGAGATCTCATTCATTATTGGCCTTCTCCTTTAAATTACAGGGATTACATCTGTTGGCAGGGCAAGGAGCATTCTCATTTTCCTACAGCAAAACCTGAAGGGTTATCTATACCAAAAAACGAAGTCTATACAGGCTCAATGAACCTTACTGATAGCCACCCTAATTTTTAACTAATGCCACTCAACCTCCAGGTGCCAGTTTACATGAAGCACCCTAGAGAGAACACCCCACAAAACCCCTTGAACGAGGGCAGCCACAGGTAGCCTGTGTTGGGAAAGCATCAAGTATTCAGGTGGAAAACTCTATTCTGACATTCAAGATGGGCCAGTTAGCCTCCTTCAGCTAACTGACACTTCCTTGAAAAAGCTCACACCATCTTTAACAAAGCTCTTCAATAAAAAGCAAATTAAGAAAGAGTAATCACAAAGCTTAAAGATACACTGTGCAAAGCAAAGTACTTGTTTAATGGCTTAGTCAAGCAGGACATAATGGAAAGTTCACTCAAAGAGAAACAGTCAAGGGGAAAAAAAAAGAGGAGGGGGATAATATTCTACTGATCGTTCCTTTTCTGTATTTTACTCTATTATTTATATACTTTGGTATTTTAGCAGAAGTAACTTTAACGTGCAGTTGATCTGAAACATACAATAAATGCTGAATATTATTAAAGTCAACACACATGAAATCAAAGTCTCTGAACATTTAGCTCACAAGAGAGGCTTTCTCTAAGTATGTGCTCTGTTACCACACATGCAGTTCTGCTCTAAATGTTAAAAAAATGAGAGAGAACCCTGTGCTGGACAGGTATTTTACAGAGCAAACAGGTTCTATGTTTTCATGTCTTATCATATTTTTGCACATTTAGTTTGTTCTTGCACAGCTTTATGTTTAGCTACTTTAGCACTCTTACACATTAGATCTATCGTGTTTGAAGATCTCTGCTCTTTTCTTAGCAAGAAAAAAAAAGTAAATTAAAAATTACCTTCAACAGCATTGAAAGCTCAGGCATTTATTGAGGCTTTATAAACTGCCACTTGAAACTTTACTTTTCAGCCCCAAACACGGAGTTCCCCTTTAACTATGTAGCTGACACAACCTCCAGCTGTTCTGATGCCTCTTTCAAGCTGTATCTTGAACACATCAATTGATAAGTATTTAACAAACAGTACAAATATATTAAAATACTTTAAGATGATTTTAGTGACAGACAACTCAATTCGAAAGATTAGTGAGGAACTGAAAAAAGACAGGATAGAACTTGGAAGCAAAATAATCAAGCTGCTCAGCTAATGCCTTCATGCTGGGAAAGGCCCTTATGTGATCATACCCTGTCATACATATTTTTTATTTAACGACCCTCCCCCCTAAAACCTGTTCTGATACAACACTAATCAAAACACATGCATCTGGAAGCAAGTGAAAACATGTCAATATTTTCACTGAAGTCAATGCATCAACATTTGCTCCAATAAATAAGCAACTTCAGCTAAAAAAAAAAACACCAAAAACCAAACACACACACAAAAAAACAAACAAAAAAAAAAACCCACAACAAACCAAACATCAACAATTCCACTATTTTATGACGAAAATCTCTTTAGGTAGTAGGAGAGGCAGAACACTGTGATGGGTACCATCTCACACAACCCTTATGCACGTCACACCATGTAAACAAAGGACAAAACAATTTCTGTAACTATACCAAAATACCCTAGAATACTAAAAAAAAAAAAAATAAAAAAAATAAAAAAAAATCAAATTAAATTTAAAAAAAAAGGACCACAGTTTAAGCTTTTCTTCATCCCTAAGTACAGATCATGTCTGTAGTGTTAAAGACTACATTAACCCCACTTCCACGGCAGATGATGGCTCTCCACTTGAAAAGCTTTTTCAGTGCAAAACTGAAAAAAGAAAAAGAAATCCCAAAAGACAATGAATACCTGCGTGCCCTGCCTACCTCACAGTGCATAACCACCACTCAGAGGTAGTTTTCAATTAGTGAATTACGCATATAAATTAAGACAAAATACAGCAGATCATCTATCGTACAAAGAAACACAAGGGAAAAACCCCAAATCAACAACACAGAAGCAGTGTAATTCTGCAAATTATTCTTCGGTGCCCGAAAATACTTAAGTGCGGGGCAAGCCGCAGTCAATGCCCACAAAGAGAGCTTTGATTCACACTGAGGAGAGCTGGAAGCAGCAGTGCACACACGGCACCTTCGAAAGAACACGCGGCCTGGGACAGCCCTGACCGGCTAAATCGCTCAGAGCCGCTTTCCTACGTCAACACCCGGCCGCAGGAAGTCTGTGTAAAATGGCAGCTCAAAGCTCCACAGAGCTCACGATCTTTCCCCTCCTTCGGGGCACTTTTCTCAGCAGGCTCCGCGGCCGCTTTCCAGCGGGCAACACCCGTTCTTTCTCCCGCCCCCTCCGCCTCCTGTTTACCGAGGCCAAAGGGCTCGGCCAGGGGAATAAGCGGGCGCTGTTGGCATTTCTGATGCGAAACTCGCAGCGGCACCGCGGGGTTTTCACAGCGCGCCGGCTGAGGCTCGATGGGCGGAAGGAGGCCGGGGGCGGGGAGTTCAGCGACCGAGCTCCCCCGCACGGGCCTGGCCGCCGCTCCGTCCCCCGCCAGCACGGCGAGAGCTCCCCCTCATGCCCGTCCCCCGCCCGGCCCGGGCACGGTGCTGACGAGCGCAGCCGCCATTACACACAGGCCCGGCCCGCCCGGCCCCCGCCCGCCGGGCCGCGCCTGACGCTGCCCGGAGCCGGGGATAAACACAAGCAGCGGGCGATGTCCAAGCGCGGCCCCAGCGGGCGCAGACCCGGGGCCTTCAGGGCTATTTTTACCTTCGTGGGTCTTGGCGATCTTCGCCATTTTGTGCAGAGCCAACGACGCCGAGGCGGAACTGGCTCGGCCCCGCCGCTTCCGCCACACGGGGCCGCCAGAGCCAGCACTGCGCAGGCGCGGCCGCCGTCCCGCGGGCCGGTAGCCAGGCCCCGCCCATCACCTGATTGACGGCACTCTCAGCCAATGGCCGTGCGGAGAGCGGCGGTGGGGCGCGAGCTGAGCCCAGCCCGCCGGGAGGGAACTTCCGGTGAGCGCGGGGGGGATGGAAGCGCCAAATATGGGAGCGATTCCTGAAAAGTTCCTTCCCACAGCCACTGAGGGCTGGCCCTGCTGGAATTTGGGCGCCCAGCTTTGTTTGTCAAACTGCTTGACCCGTGTTTCATCTGGTCAGGGTAACTGGCCCCGTGACAACAGTGATAGCTAGATATCAGTAAAGCAGATGTATGTTTACTGCTGCAAGATAGGGGTTAACCGGATTCCCCCCTTCAGGCAGATCAAGTCTGTTCAATATTTTTGTAAAGGCTCGAAAGAAGGAAAGGCAGCCGTGTTTACAAAATTGGCAGATGACACCAAGCTGGCCAAAACCACTGGCAGGTGGAAGAAGGAATTGAGAATCATCTTACATTGATTCATACATTAAATAATCTAAGATCACCAGAGGTAATCTTTAACAACAAAAAGCGGAAGCTACTACATACTGGAATTTTAAGTCAATATATGAATTTAAAGTGGCAAAAATAGTCAGCAACTGATGACATGGGAAAAGCAAATCAAAGCTATACGACTATCCGTAGCAATATACTGCTGCAGTGGAGTTAAGTCTTACTCCAGGCTATTAAAAACAGTGTTGCATACAAAACCTGGAAAGCAATCATTTCACTTTACTTAGCTCAGTCAAAGCCACTGATTGTGTTCAACAGAGACTTGGGCAAACTCAATACCATCTACAAGAAAGGAGGAACAATCAGATGTTTATGAACATGACCTAGGTAGGGATGTAAACAAATTTTTAGCTGTTCTGCAATAACTAACCTCACACCACTTCCACATTTCATTTGGGAATTACTAACATTTTTCCCCAGTGCTGTTGATGTAATATACACACATTTCAGCATCACTGTCTATTGTATACCTAATACCTGAATAGGATTGATTCTGTCCACATGCAAAGCCCTGGGAACTCTCCCTTACAGTCAAGTGTTGTGAATAAGCTAGTTTTTTATTGTCTCAACTTTTGGTAGTACTAAAACACCAAGGCTGGTTATGTAACATAAGTACAAAGTCCACGATTGCTTAATGATACAGCACATCAATGGTGTTTCATAACACAGTGTAATATGTAAACTTCCATAGTTTATTTACTAACATGGGTTTTACTGTACACCTGCTAAATCCCTAATCTCCTCAGAAGCCTTTGCAAAAAGTGAAGCCAACTTGAGAACTTTACATCAGGTAAAATGCATCAACTGTTTCCAAAAAGGGCAATAAGTGTATGATGCAAAACTCATATTGACTCTTCACTAATCGCTCCCCTTATGCAAGTTGGTAGTTCACATTATGGCTTTTTGAGGGTTGTCTTAAAGAAAATAAAGTGAAGCTCATGTTTTTGTGTTAATATGTGTATTTCATTGACCAACTGATCTAAAGATCTGTCAGTCTGCTTTGTGTTGATTGGTTTGCAGGAGTTTGCTGAACAGTTCTGCTTTTAATAATTTACTAACTATATGTACTCAAATGTTAAGAGTGACTGTCACTTGAAGGTGCAGAAAGTCTTCTGTTCTTTATTCTCAGTGTTATTAAACTCACATTCTGCATTTCTAGAAAGATGCACTTGCACGCACTCATAGGCTACAAAAGGAGATATTTACCAAGCTGCCCAGGGACATGTGACAGTAAGGTTGAGGCAAACTAATTCCCTACTGCAAGAATTTAATGCATGTAACTATTTTAAGTAAATGTCACAGGCTCAGAGTCACAAAGATCAATTTGCAGTAACTTTCTCTTGTTTCTTCAGCCTGACTTCCAGCCTCTGTTAAACAAAACAGTTGCAATATTACATTTCTTCTGTTATTAAACTAGACCTGAGCTAGGGATGAGGTTCCAAGGAACACTTTGAAGTTGTCATTTTGGAATGTGCCATTTCACACATAAAAGGGAGTTACGTGTTGTGAGTGCTAACAGAAATTGTGCTGTGATGAAACAATGAGAAAAATGCCTTTTGCTTGTGTCTCTTCCCTGCTTTTCCACCAAATTCTGTGTGCTGCCCCAGGTTCTTTTTGTCTGCCTGTCAAATCCCTGAATCTGTACTTTTGCCTGCTGAACATGACCTCCATCACACAGCTTCCCCAGGACACAGACAGGGCTCTTACTTAGTGGTTTACCAGCCCTACTGAGCTCCCATCTCCCTTTCCCACACATACAAGTTGCACAGAGTTCACAGAGATTCCTGTATGGATTCAAACAGATTGGATTTAGAGCCCACCAGCTCTGCAGGTCTGGGATCATACCTAAGTAAAGACCTTCGAGGTCCTGCCTTATGTAAGAACAAGGTCCAATTTCACAGGCAGCTCTAACTGTCACTAGCTGGCACTGCTGCTGAAAGAAGCATCCAGACTCTTTGCCTGTCCTTAATTGACCCCTCTATTGTGCCTGCAGAAGTTTCTGGCACCGGTTCACACAAAGAAGGCAGGCTTTTGACTACACCCTCGTGCTGCTTCTTCCAAAAATAACTTCATTTGTATTCATTTTTTCCCCCCACCCAGCGCTACGAAGAGCTGTACAATGAGCTGATGTGATGCAAAAAGCTACAAACCTGGTCTAAACTCCTAGTCCTTCATTCTGCCCTATGTCTGTGCTTTAGCTTCATGTGCCAGGGACAGTTCACTGACATTCCTGTGTCTATTAAAGATAAGGGCAGAAGTTCTTAAAACAAAGAGAGGAAATATTTAACCACAGCAGCTATGTTTCAACTCTGTAGAAACTCCTCAAACAATATGAGCAAGAAAAAAACAACACAAAACAAAATCTCTTCCAGCCCCATTTTTGCTTCTGATGTCAAGAAGAAATAATGTAGAAAGGATGCTTTTTGTCACTGGAAAGCCAGTGAGTTAAAAAACACACTTTGGAAGATAAGCTTCTTGGAGGACTTCAGATGAGGGCTGCTTTGTGTTCTGCAGGATGTGCATAACCTGAACACAAACCACCCCTGCTTTTGTGTCACTGCTGGTAAGGATGGGCTGAGGAACATGAGTGAAAGAGGGGATGGGGCTGTCATCTGTGCTCCCACAGTCTTGTGGGCTCCCCTGAGGGAGTCTGAGGGTGTTTTTGTAGATTTTCTGCCAGGAGGAACCAGGCTGCAGGCCCTGTGTCCCAGTGAGCACAGTCCCCAGGGCTGGCAGGGGCACGGTGGGTGGGTAAGGGCTGCTGCAGGCACAGCCCTCCCCAGGCAGCAATCCTCCCCCAGCCTGCCCGAGCTGAGCCCGGGGTCTGCATGGTTTACTGCAGAGCATGTTCTTCCTCAGCAGTTAAATAAATACAGACAGTACTATTTTGGAAGTGGGACAGAGTAAGAACAGAGCAGCTGGATTTCAAAACCAACTGTGAGCAAATATGCATTGAAATTTAAACCCTTTTTCCATTTTTTGGTCCACCAAAACCTTATGAAGATCTAACAAGTCTAATCCTTTACACAAGATGTTTACAGCCAAATACTTCAATTATTACTAACACCAAGTTCACTGGGGCTATATGAAGTATAAGGAAATTTATGTGATTTTATATCCTGATTAATCATCCATACGTGTAGATAATTTTTCCCAGCCTACGTGTATAATTGAGATATTTTGAGATCTTTCAAAGGCAAATATTATTCAAAATTCATTTATAAACAAGAACACAATGGTTATATTTTTGCTTTCTTCAGCATATCTCTGGCTGCCTAAGGAACATACTAAACCAGCTGCTCTTTTTACTCCTCTTTAGGAATAGAGCTGAATAAAAAATAGCCTTTTTTTACGTGGGGATATGCTCTCCTTGCCAAAGATTGACTCTTTGCCCACTGAAAGGTGTCCTTAAAGTTCTTGATTGTTTTTAATAGTATAAACATCATAATCAGGATTTAAACCTCGCCTTCTAATGATGGTAGTGTTATAAAAAATAGCATTTAGAAAAAAAAATAACCTGTGTGGTCCTACAGTACATCTCTTTCTAGTGTATCAGAAATATCTTGCATCCCTCTGGTGCTAAGGATTAATTTGGGCCACTCTTCCTGTCAAAGTTAGTAAATGCAACTCTCTTCCAGCAACAGATATCAAGCAAGATTTAAGAACTTTAATCCTGAGCCTACCAAAAGAAAACAAAAAAGGCAAAACCCCCTCAAAGTGCCTTAGACATCCATCACGTGGGACTTCTCAATGCCTGTCTTCAATTATTCTGAACACTGAAAGATATCGGTTTTTGTAAGAGGTAATTCCTGATCCACAGAGCAAGCTAGAATGACAGACACAGAATACAGCAAATAACAGCAGCACTCCTGGAAGTTGCAAAACACACAGATGAGGTGAGTAGTAAAGGTTAGAGGAGGAAAGAACAACACAGAGTTGGGGTTTTGTTTGTATTTCTGGCTTTGCACCTTGTTTTTCACCTGCACTGGAGAACATGGGTTTTTACTGATTTCTGTTTTTCATCAAGCTAATAGAGATATGCTGCAGGGCAACTTATCTGAAAAACACCAGACCCTGAGGTGGTAAAGGCTGATCCATTTAGTCTCTGTCATCCAAACTGTGGTGTACTTATTTAATAATGAGTGGTTTTGCTAATGGCAAGGATGCTGGGATAATTAAAAAGATCGATTTGCTGAAGAGGATGTTGTTGTAGGTTTACATAATCTAACAGTTATTTTTGTCCAGAAATCTTCTCACTTCTAAATGCATTCAGCATTCAATAGCTTTAACTAAAATTGCTTCATTTACATTGAATGTAAAATTCTAGTTGCAGTTAAATGTGTGGGAATGGATTCCTCCCGTAGTTGAAGGGACAGTGCTGGTAGTGTATCCAGGCTGGTTTTCTA